>JASPKZ010003053.1:450000-610000 GCA_030220185.1 Diploptera punctata
CTTTGTATAGCCTGCTGTACGGCCCATAAATCGCATCTCATTTGCTGTTATTCGGCTTTCATCTCTTCTTCGTATTGTCCACGCTTCACTGCCATATCTTAATACTGGTCTTGCGAGAACCTAAAGCCATAATCTTGTGTTCTTTTGTACTAAAGATGGTTTCATTATACTGTTAATTATCCCCGTTGTTCTTGTGAAATCTGTGAGTTTCTTTGAAATTTGTAATTTTCTTTCGAGGGTTCGTTGATAAATATACCGTCAAGCACTATCGTTTAATACAATACCATAACCCATAGTAATTAAATAACATACAGAAACTCGCAGTATGACCATTGAAGTTGAAGCAATTATACAGGGTGTTCCGAAAATATTCGTTCAAATTAAGACAGGAGGTACAAAACATAAAAAAAAAAACATATTTCGATAAGGAACACATGATCTCTGAAGTCAACTCGTAATGTTACGGACGATTTACATAGAAGATAGTTTAACTTGCTAATTACAGCAGTGGCATCACAGGAATTGCTCGGATGCACGACCATAGACCTATATGCACGCAGAACATCCGGAAAAAAAGAAATCCCAAATGTAGAAATGACCATTATTTTTGTGTTCGTTCGAAGATTCCTGGCATGTCTGCAGTGGTCCCAGCAGCGGCGATGAATCTAGCGACGAGGTTTTCTTCTGTTTCCACAACAGTTTCATATACCAGCTGCTTCATATGCTTCCAAAGGAAGACATCCAGACACGTGAGGTCAAGTGATCTGGGTGGACAGGCCACAAGGCCCCTCGGCCGACACAACAGCTCACCATTAACAAAATGTTCTCCAAGTTGACATCTGAGACCATATGTTCCTTATCGAAATATATTTGTTTTGATGTTCTCTAACTATTGTATTAATTTGAAGGAATAGTTTCGGAACATTCTGTATAATAAATAAAACGTTAGTTAACATTAAATGAAGTAAGCTAGAGATAAGCAAGAAATCCACAGTAAATATCTGAAGCAATAAGTAGCAAAACTTTTTAATTTAACTTCCTGACAAGAAACATCTACAAGGGCACATATTGAGTAACGAGCGGCATCCGGTGACATCACTCTGTTTCCATTTTCAGATTAATTTGTTAGAAAATGCATATTCATCTCACATCCGTAGTGACGTCATCTCCAGTGAATCATTGGATTCGTTAGCGATACAATGACCTCTTTCAGTTTGTTACTCCCTATTGCAGTCAAGATAATCTATGCACAGAGTGTCAAAAAACGTTTGAGACAGTTCTTATTTTTATTTAAAGAAAACATACATGATAGCTGTTGACAGCTAAAGAGGTTACTGTCAATGAATTTGCAGATAACAGTACACAGAGTCACGTGTTAGCGTGACGGAATTACTCAATCTTAATTTCAGATTTCCTCACTGCATTTCATGAAAAGAAAAAAAAAACTTTGAATTCATATACGTTCGACAACTATACAATAATATTATAATTATTTTGTGAAAAGAAAAATTAATGTCTGAACCAGGAATCGAACCGTGGATCTCTCCTATTCCATACGAGCGTGCAAGACCACTACAATATTCGAGACATGGCACGAACATTAACACGGTTCGATTCCTCGTTCAAATATTAATTCTTTTTGACAATACCATTACAATATTATAATATGATCCATTATTGTAACTGTGTTAAAGTAATAATATTGGAAAGTGTTAAATAACTATACAATAGTAATAATAACTAACTCACCGCCACTATTCAATCCGCAGGTTCATGGCCGCGCGTACATTACTTCTCCATACACCCCTATCCTGAGCTAATGCTATCCAATCATTCTCCGTATAATTTACCTCCCTCAAATCATAGTTAATATTCTCCCCAGCTCATGTTTGTCTTACCAACTGGGCGCTATCTCTCTAGTTTCCATACAACCAGTTTTCATGCCCCTTTTTCATTCCCTATTCGTGCCACATGTCCTGCCCTTCGCAATCTTTTTATATCTTGTTTCCTATAGATATCGTGTACTGTGTGTAGATCACATATTTAGTCTTCTCCATTCACCTGTTTGTTCGTCTCTCTTTGATCCAAAATTTTTCCCAAGTACATTATTCTCAAATACTAATATTTTCTCCTCCCTTAAAGTGAGAATCCATGTTTCATATCCATATAATGTAACTGCAAGGTTAACAGTTTTATATATTTTCAGATTAGACCAGCCTCATGGGCTAGTGGTCAACGTTCCTGACTACTATTCTTGAAGCCCCTGGTTCGGTTCCCGGCCAAACCAAAGGAATTTTTCCTTAAAGGGAATTATTCCTGTGATTACCCATGATCTGGAATTTAAGTTAAATTTAGGTTAAGAACTCTCCTGGTGCTTCATTATCATTTATCACCCATTATATCATCGGGGTAACGTAACTCCGCCTTCCAGGTGCCTCAACCTAAGAAATGGATTACAATTCTACCAATGCTAGAAGAGAAAGCCTGCAGGAAAAAGAAGACCAGGACGTCCACTCAAAAGACTTCTGGATGGTGTTTCTCTTGAGACCGAAACACGTCAACAAATGGCCTAAATTCGTGAATGCACTATGATGATGATCTATCTATAATGGCGTAGGCGAAATGTTAAGCCATAGCCTCTCCTTTGTTAGGAATTACTGGACCAAGTTAATTTGGTTATCTTATGTGACCATAGATGTCATGAATAACATGCGGTCAACCTACCGACTCAATGAGACATCTAGCAGCAATTAAGTTACTACTAGGATGTTGAGATAGCTAAATTTTGCTTAGAGGTATTTTTATTCGGGCTTAAGTATCTTTTACGAGCCTGAAAATCTTCAGACTCGGGACCGATGGCTTAAAGTCCCTCCCGAAGAAATTACTCCTTGGACTTTTCCATCCTAAAAAAAAATAGTTTTCGGCCGGGTTTGAACCCTCGGCCCTCGGAACCAAAGGCAAGGATCATAACCACTAATCGACCGCACTTAATATTGTTAAAATCTGTGAAATTCCAGAGAAAACATATTTCAAACATCAATATCAATTCACTGCCTACTAGATATAATACAGAGGCGTTATGTTCTTAGAACTAAAAAATCTATAAATAAGAATGAAATAAAAAATTGCGCTTTCTTCTTGTGTATGCTGTTGATTTAACACCTTCTTGCAGGAAATCACATGGAACTGTTTGGTGCGATGACGAACGCGTTACGAACAAATGCGGAGATGAAAAAGGATTATTCTCATTTTTTCTTTCTCCTCTTTCTTTCATCAGTTCTCGAGATACATTTTCTTTCTCGACTCGTCTGTTTTTATTCTCTCTTTAAGGAGAGAAAAAAAATGGCTGCCGGTGTACAAGAGAAAGAATCAGATCTGAATGATGAGTTAAAACTTCTGTCACTGCCTTTTTTATTTGACGTTCTCCAGTTGTCTGTTATTTGAATCATAAAATCAGTTTCGGAATATCACTCTTTATACATTTCCATCACTTTCACACCACTCTTTGTCTAGATTTTTATTCGTTTTTTAAAACACTCCTCAGATATTTGGCGGCCTGATTTGAAAAAAATGGGAACAAACATTGATTTATTTTGTTTCCAAAGTGAAAGTTCGCCAAACTATAACAATCAAAAGTGTATAACACAGGAACTGCGTAAACTAAGAGAATTCCTCAGCAAGTCGAATTTATGGTCCTATTTTGATGGTTTATTGAATATAAATATTATAAACCCAGCTGGATTTCTTAGGCTTAAAGGACCTTCGGGACTTGGAAAATCTGGTAGCGTTTATCTAGCCGAGCGTTAGTATGAGGATGTACAGTATACATGTGTTGAAATAAACAAATGGAGTCTTATTTTAAACTATTTTATTATTAAAGTATAAATAATTAGAATCCCTAAGTATTCTAGCCCTAAATAACTAATCTAAGCCTATATTAAAAACTACAGTACTTTCTGGGGTTTGAGAGAGTGGGAGTTGTGGAAGTTATGCATCTACCCTAATCTACATGTTTAAAAATGTTATATCCCTTTTAAAAATTTAATATCAAAATAGTTAATTGTACTTGATTCACATCCTAAATTTCAGAATACTTATTAAGAAAAATGGTCGGTGGTTTACCCTTCAGCAGTTCACACACACAGACAGACACGAGACCCTCACTTCTCAAGTATTATATACTCAATTTGACCTCTAGTTACCCTAACTGTACTCACTAACATTCCAATAAACTAAATGTAGGGATGTTTACAGTTAGCTAAGCGAAACTTTGCTCTGAACTATATCATGTCTAAACTCTATTTCAACAGACTTTGCATGTCTAAACTCTATTTCAAAAGACTTTGCTTGAATAATTAAAATAATCTATAAAACAATTAAAAATCTATATAAAAGACTATGTATTCATAACAATAAATTTGTTTTCTTAAATTAGAGGAACTTGCGTGTGTGTATTAGAAACAGGTGACCCTGCTCTCCCCACTTAGGGTCTAATTTTTTGCCCTCTTCGGATTGTTTACAAAATTGTTTGTGATTTTTTTTTTAAATTTGGGTGTGAAAAATAAGTTTGTGTTTTATGTTCGGTAGTAGAGAAGAGAAGTTGTTTAGAGTTTTGACATGGTTTGGAGAGGGTGAAACGATTTTGAGAATTTATGTTTGCTCTAAAGACATTTTTATGCATAAGGAGGGACAAAATACCGAGAAGAAAGCTGTTTGATATTTATGTAAGTTACTTATATGTGTAGTAGTTGCAATGTGTTTGTACTGTAGTTTATCTTTGTACACTTGCTATTAGTGTTAGTTTTTTTGTTTCAATTTTTCATGCCAGTTCTTCTTCTTCTACTACAAGGTTTAGGCTATGCAGCCTGTTCCGGCGAAGTTAAAAGTGGAGTCCATCTTCTACGTGGTCGGCCAACATCTCTTGTTCCTCTGGGATTATACAGGAAGGTTCTTTTTGGTATTCTTTCGTTGTTCATTCTCATTAAGTGTTCTGTCCATTTCTTATTATTTTCGCTGATTTTATCTTCAATTTTATATATATTTAATTCTTCTCGTATAGTTTCATTCCTTATTCTATTCGCTCTTGTGCATCCTTTCACGTTGCGTAAAAACAGCATTTCCGCAGTCTGTATCCTGCTTTTATCCCTTGATTTCATTATCCAATTTTCACTTCCATACAACAACAAAGGAACAGCCATTGTTTTATATAATTTAAGTTTCGTATCTTTCCTTGTTTTCCGACCTAAGGTTCTTTTTATGGTTCCACAAATAGCATGAAATTTATTTACTTTATTTTCTATATCTTTATTTTCTCTGTAAGTTATATCACATCCTAAATATTGGAAATGTGATACTTGTTCTATTATTTTGTTATCCAGTACTATTTTTGATCTAATTCCATATTTACCAATAAATGCTATTACTTTTGACTTATTTATTGATATTTTACAATTATATCTATTGGCTATTAATTTAAATTTATATGCTAACATTTGGAGCACATTTTCAGATTCTGCTAAAAGTACAACATCGTCAGCGAATAATAAAGCATTTATTTTGTCTTTATTATCAATTAATATTCCTTCATTAGTTAAAACCTTCTTCCATTCTTTTAGGATATCGTCCTTGTTTCCGTCCGGCTTTCTCCTTCGCTTTTTAGTAATAGAAAATTCATCTGGCCGCCTTACAAGGACTGCGCAGATATAGTTGGGTGGTGGGATTGCCATCTTACAGCCTCCCAACTTGCTTCAGCTTTGTTTTTAGGGTGCCTTCCCTTAGGTAGATTGCCTTCTCTTCGGCTCTGAGCTCTACCTGCCCATTATAGCCGTCCAATCTGGAACAGACGCTATGCTGATTTTGGTTCACCCCGGGTATTTCATTTCCCCGGTACCACCTATATTTAGGAGGCATTCCCCTATCCACCACCTGGGGAGGCGCCCGATGGGGGATCAGCAACCCCTCACGGGCAGTTTATTACTAAAATGTGTCGGACTGCAGCGAAAACCAATCATGGATAACCGTAAATTATTACTTATTAACTTACTTACTTACTTACTTACTCACTGGCACTATCGAACCCGTAGGTTCATGGCCGCACGGACACAAGCCCTCCACACATCCCCATCCCGAGCCAATGCTTTCCAATCATTCCCTGTATAATCTACTTCCCTCAAATCATAGTTAATGTTGTTCTCCCACCTCATTCTTGGTCTACCAACTGGGCGTTTTCCTTCTGGCTTTCCTACAAGAAGTTTCCATGCACGTCTTTCATTCCCCATACGCGCAACATGTCCTGCCCATCGCAGTCTACGGGACTTAACTGTTCTTATTATATCTGGCTTCCTATAAAGACCATGTAGTTCACTGTTATGTAGTCCTCTCCATTCACCCATCTGTTCATCTCTCTTTGGTCCAAAAATTCTCCTAAGAACTTTATTCTCAAATACTCGTAATCTCCCTTCCTCCCTTAAAGTAAGAGTCCATGTTTCGCACCCATATAATATAACTGGTAGAATAATAGTTTTATATATTTTCAGCTTAACGTTTTTTGAAAGGAGTTGGGACATCAAAAGTCTCTGCAATGCATAATAGCATGCATTTCCAGAATTGAGCCTATGTTTAATTTCTTTGTGCATCTCATTCCTATTTGTGATTATTGTTCCTAGGTATTTGAATTCAGCCAATTCCTCAAAATTTCCCTCATTTGTCATTAGCTGTCCATTTCCATTATATAATGTATTTCTACGTGTGACCATATATTTAGTTTTACTGATATTTACTTCCAGTCCTAATTTCTTAGTGTTACTCAATAGTGTGTGCGTGTTGGCCTTTAGTATCTCCTCGCTATCGGCCAGTAGTACTACATCATCAGCATAAACTAACAGCTTATTAATACCATTCAGTTGTAAGCCTTCCTCATTCTCTAAAGATTTAATGGCATGCTCTAGTACAAATTAAATAGTAGAGGAGATAGTGCATCTCCTTGCTTCAACCCATTCTGGATTTCAAAAGTGTCTGAAAACTGTTTGCCTACACGCACCCTACTCGTTGAGCCATTTAGACACATTCGTATAAGTCTAACTAACTTTTTAGGAATTCCGAACTCCAGCAAGATACTATATAACTTCTCCCTCTTAATTGAATCATATGCTTTTTTGAAGTCTACATATAGTTGATGTACAGTACCATTATATTCCCATTTCTTTTCTAAAATCTGTCTTATACTAAAAATCTGATCTGTTGTAGACCTGTTTCTTCTAAATGCACATTGATGATCTCCTAGAATGTCATCAATATAGGGAGTAAGTCTGCTTACTAATATATTTGTTAGAATTTTGTACGAAGTTGAAAGTAATGAGATGCCCCTATAGTTGTTGCAATCAGTTTTATCTCCTTTCTTATAAATTGGTACGATAATTGATTCCTTCCATTCATCTGGAAGAGCTTCTTTTTCCCAAATCATAGTAAGCAACGAGCGTATCTTGTCCATCAATTTTTCTCCCCCTGATTTTATCAGTTCTGCTGGGATCTCATCTGAACCTGATGCTTTATACATCTTCAATTTTTCAATTGCCATTTCAACCTCTAAAGCACTTGGCTCTGCGACTAGCATTTCTGCTGTCTGTAACTTATCCTCCTCAATGTCCTGTTCTGTATGTACATTTAATAGCTGATTAAAATAACTTTTCCATCTATTTAATATACTCTTGGAATCTGCAATCATATCCCCATTTTCATTCCGAATTATGTTTGTTCTAGCCTGAAACCCTTTCTTCTCTATACTAATTCCCTGATATAATTCTCTAATGTTCCTATTTTTTGCATTCATTTCAAGATCATTAATCTTCTCTCTCAAATATTCCCTCTTCTTACTCTTTAGTAACTTGGTGGTTTCCCGTCTAACACTACCCAATTGCTCTAAATTTACCTCATTTGGCTCGTGTAACCATTTCATTTTTGCTAGCTTTCTTTTCTTTACGATGTCGGCACATTCCTCATCAAACCATTTCTTGTTTTGCCTCTTTTTTAAACAACCAATGCTTTCTGATGCTGACAATTTAATAGTATCTCTTATAGCCTCCCATTCTTTATTTATATCAGTTTCTTCTTCGTTTGCAACATTGTCATCTGAAGATTCCAGTACTTCAAATCTATTAGCAATTTTGATTTGGTATTCTTGCCGCATTTCATCTTTTTTCAAGTTTTTTAATTCATATTTTACAGAATCATCTTTAGCGTTTGTTCCTCTCATAAGCGATAGCCGTTGTCTGATTTTCACCCTGACCAGATGATGATCTGAATTGCAGTCTGTCCCTCTAACTGATCTAATATCAATGATGCTACTGTGCCAGCGTTTATCCACTAATACATGATCTATCTGGTTCCGAGTTTCTCCATCTGGGGACGTCCAGGTGTATTTATGAATATCCTTATGCTGAAATGTTGTGCTCTTAACAATGAGATTCTTTGATGTGGCAAATGTGACTAATCTAACCCCGTTGTCGTTACTATCTTCATGAAGACTGAATTTGCCTATTGTTGGTTTGAATATATCTTCCCGCCCCACTTTTGCATTAAAATCTCCTAAGACAATTTTCATATGATATCGTGAAAGGCTATCAAATAAGCATTCTAATTCGTCATAGAACTCATCCTTGATCTTGTCATCTTTATCTTCTGTGGGGGCATGTACATTTACAATTATAAAATCATGTCGTTTACCCTTTAGAATTATGTATGATATCCTATCACTAACAAACTTAATATCTCGGATAGCGGATAGGATCCTCCTTCTGACTAAAAAACCCGTTCCAAATGCAGGTCTTTCTGCACCACCATAGTATAATGCAAAGCTTCCTGATTCCTGACTACCATCTCCTGGCCACCTAACTTCCTGTAAAGCGACTATATCCAAGGGCGATTTATCCAATTCCCGCGTTAATATCTCTAGTGCCCCGCTATTGTATAAAGTCCTAACATTCCATGTTCCTAGGAACATGTCCCTGTGTTTGAGCCTTTGGCATGGGTTCCCTGAAGTAGTCCCCGCCCGGAGAACCGAATGGGGGACTATTTGACCTCCGGAAAATTTTACCCCAGTAGAACCCATGTCCGCATTTCTTGACGGTTGTATTTTTACGGTGAAAGATCGTCACTCTTTCGACCAAGGTACTTATTTCGTCTGGCTTATCACCTTCGACCAGTCCGGCATGGGTAACCCTATCGGCAGCAATGCTACCGCCGGCATAGCTCTCAGGATCATTTAAGCACACAAGCCACTCCACCACGACAAGGTAAAGATACCATGGAGGGTATTACTTATTAACTGTTTGTTTATTGTTGAATATCCCGCGCCGTAGCCGAGTGATTGAGGTAAGATGCCTTGGTGCAGAGCTATGGGACTTGCGTTGGTTCGGATCTCCATGAGAGAAGAAATTTTCTCATGGAATTTCAGCCAGTATGGAATCGGTGCCCACCCAGCATCGTGAGGAACTTGGGTAGCTACAATAAATAGCGGCTCCAGGTTAAAAAAAACAGCTATAACGGCTGGGGGACCCGATATGGTGATCACCATGTCACCCCAACATTGGCTAGATGATCATCTACCTCTGTGGTTAACACGTGTGGATGTGAGGCCAGCAGCCGGATGGTAGGCCGTTTGTAAGTTTGTGCTGATTGAGTAGAAGAGAAGCCCTAATGACCTTAACTATGAAGGAATAAATAAATAAATAACTCATAGGCACTATCGAACCCCTAGGTTCTCGATAAGCTCTTCACACATTCCTATGCTGAGCTAATGTTTTCCAATTATTCCATCTCTAATCCACTCCCTCAAATCCTGCTTAATTTTGGGCTGCAGTTGGGCGCTTTCCCTCTGGTTTTCTTACAAGGAGTTTTCATGCCTCTTTTTCATTCCCCAATCGTGCCACATGTCCTGCACATCGCAGTCTACGTGACTTAACTCTTTTTGTTATATCTGGTTTCCCATACAGATCGTGTAGCTAACTGTTATTTACTCTTCTCCATTCACCAGTCTGATCATCTCTTTGGTCCAAAATTTTCCTAAGAACTTTATTCTCAAATACTCGTAATCTTAATCCCTTAAACTAAGATAAATAAAAATAATAAAATAATAATAATAATAAATAATAATAAATAATAATAATAATAATAATAATAATAATAATAATAATAATAATAATAATAATAATAATAATAATAATAATAATAATAATAATAATAATATATAGAGATGATCGGTTAAATAATGTCTTTGACATCGTCCGATTCCTAATAGCCAATTTTGTCGGTCCATCCAACTCCTGGTTGTAGATGTTTCTCCTTCATGTATAAATATATTCCCTGACTCCAGGAAGTTTTAGGTCTTCTTCTGCCTCGTCTTCCCTCAGGTTTCCATTCGAAAACACATTTTGGTAGCCGATCCTCTTCCATTCGCTGGACATGTTCGTACCATTTTAATTGCTGAGTTTTAATATAATCTAATCTAAGATAGTGTCTCCAATCTTCATTTTCTCCCTTATAACTGAGTTCCTAATTTTTTCTCTTCTTGAAATTCTTGCTGTCCTTCGTATGAAATCCATTTCCGTTGCCAAAAGATACTTATTTGTTTTCGTTGTTAATGGCCAAAGTTCTGCTCCATAAATAATGATGCTTTCAACAATTGTATGATATATATTACTTTTATTTTTATTACTTATATTTTTACTTTTATTTTTATAATAAAAATATTAATAATAATAATATTGTTACAACTACTACAAATTTGAAGACATAAGTAAGTAAAATTATTGTGCATCGAAATAACAGGCGATAAATGATGTAACGTCTGTAAACGATGATGTGAAAATAAAATCTTTCAATGACTCGCGATTGGTTTTTGTTAGTAAATACGATAAAAGGTGGAACGAGAAAAATTCACTCATGGAGCAGAAAAGGCAATAGCAGGGAATGTGTTTCCAAATGGGCTGTTCCTTGACAATGGCCAGTTTTAAACTTTGAAAGTGGTGTTTTACAGTTATTTGGATCTCTAATATGTCCTCTTCCTTTTACTTCACATCCTTTGCTCTTCAGGTCCACTGGTTAAAAACACTTTGCTTCGAGATAGTCATATTTTGTCAGAGTACACATCGTCTTTTATAAAAATGCCAACCTCTTTTTTACGTTTCCATTTGTTTGTTTTCATAAGTGACGTTTGCTTCGCCTGTCTTATCGATTTCTGCATCACTGCATTTCTGACTGCTATTGAATTCCATTGACAAATCATTCAATACCTTCAAAAAATCACACCATTTTTTTCTTCATGCATGTATTTTATTATTTTAAGTGAGGTGTCACAGCAGTATTTTTTTTTATATTTTGTAGAACAAAACTCACAACTTATTTTCCTTCGAGTTTACGTATTTTCTATGACGTAAAATGGTTGCATTTACAGGGAGTTATATTACAGTGTGAGGTTGAGAATTGGTTTCTACAGAAGCGAGGAAATAATCAAAAATCGATGGATAGCGAGGTTTTTAATTTCCGAGATTCTGTAAACACTTCACAAACGCGTGTTGTACAATTTTTTTTTTTTTGCACGATGGTGTTTTCAAAATAATAAATAATAGTATTTATGTGATATTTGGCATACTTAAAGTTTATACAGAGAGTAAGTGCAGAAAAATAAAATCTACGTATAATATGTGTTACAAATAAATTAAATTCAACAAAATAAAATTGTCTCCAAGGAATGTATGTGTATTATTCATTTGTGTACTCATTCATTTGTTTACGTTCATACTGAAAGTGCATTGTTGTAAGAAGAACATTGTGCAGCAGCAATGTGAATTGACTTACTCTCGCGTATTTATTATTAGTGGTTTAAAAAAGTGAGTATATTTTATTATTTAAATTTAAATTAATTCCTGTCTAATCTTTCTTTTAGTAATTTCATTACATTTTTTTTTTATATTTACATATTCGCCACTACTTACATTACTCGACATAGAACATTGTCGGGTTGGAGTGAGACACAAAAAAGTCCATCCATAGTAATTCTGCCAGAAGGCAGGCCCTTCACTGCAATCATAGCATTTTCATGCTATGCTTGCAGCTTTACTAGGGAATTGTAGGCGTGGTAGCTTTCCGCACCGGTGAAGGATGATGATGTTGATGATAATGATAAGGATGGTGATAATTATGATGGTCATATGATTTCGGAGACAGTTTGGGCCTTAAAGTTTTCCTGACATTTGTCCTACAAGTGACAAGACAGCATGCTACCTTGAGACCACAGCGGTGGACACATAAAGAAGAAGGGATATATATTTCCGTACACATAATAATAGGTAAAATGCAAATTTAAATAGAATAAATGGTATACAAATGTCAAATGACGCGTTATTGTTTTATAATATGGTTTATCCAAGCTAAACCACGTATTTCTTATCGTTTGTATTTTTAAAATAAATCGAAAATTGATGCATAATGACGTATTTGTGACAAACTTAAAACTTTAATGAATTGTGGTCGAATTTCGACCGCTGGGCGACCACTAATTACTATAATCAGATTAAGACATAGGACCTATATTGTCCATACTTCGACATAAACATGTATAAAGCCCATTTTTTTTGCTTATATAATGACAAACCAGCAATATATTATTGATACGAGTACTAGGTCACAATATAACAGTCTGCTAACAAACTCTTTCCACAGCACTTCTTATTCCACTTATTTCACAGCAACCTCTGCCACTTCTGGAATTCCCTCCCTCAAGATATCAGAGGTTGCCGCACGCTTGACACTTTTTAAGTCACGCTTATACAATTAGTTACTTGTTAAATATTTTTCTCCGGAACTAAATTTATTTTATATCATTAGTAGTGATTTTTTTTATTTTTCTATCTTGTACATTTTATATTTCATTCGTTAAATATAGAGTAAATCAAAACATGTAGTAAATAATTATTTTATTGTAGATATAGCATGTAATTAATTTATGTTTAAGGTAATTTGGATGTAAGACTAATTTTTTTATTTTTTCTCTAACCTGGTTGAGTGGTGGACAAGACCTTGAGCCTTTAACTCTGCCAGGTAAAACAAAGTAACTAATTATTATTATTATTATTATTATTATTATTATTATTATTATTATTAT
Source organism: Diploptera punctata (assembly GCA_030220185.1). Taxonomy (NCBI): domain Eukaryota; kingdom Metazoa; phylum Arthropoda; class Insecta; order Blattodea; family Blaberidae; genus Diploptera; species Diploptera punctata. The sequence goes on from JASPKZ010003053.1 coordinate 463,160, forward strand.
TATTATTATTATTATTATTATTATTATTATTATTATTATTATTATTATTATTATTATTTACTTTCTCGTTCTCTAAACTATTTTTCGTTTTATTTTTGTAGTCAATTCATCCTCACACATTTCTTTCGATAATTTTATTTTCATCAAATCATTATCTTACTTTCCCCCTCATTACACAATGTGCTACCTCACATATTATCATTTTAAATAGCCTACTTTTAATATTTCTAAATATTATTCTCTTCTCTTTGATCCATTTTCAGTTTATCGTCTATTGCTTGTTGATAAACCACAACGATATAATTGTCCTATTTTTTATATCATAGTTACTATGTTATTTCAGATGAAGTTAATTATAAATATTTTACCTGGTAAGTCAGTAGTTAAAATGGAGAAGATGAAACATTGTTTTCGAAAGGCCTCCATATTGGAATAACTTGAAGTTTAATAAATTAATTGAGGACGACTGACTTACCAGGTAAAAAATTTATAATTGACATCTTATTACATAATATGAATTTCAAAAGTGTTATTTGATTTAACATAATAAAATTATACTTCATTAACTTAATTGTTATATTTAATTTCTGTACATACCACGTACGGTCCACCTCTGTGATCTCAGGGTAGCATCTCTGCCTCGTACGCAGCGGATTCGATACCCGGTCGGAAAAAGTTTCCTGGATGATGTGTTTTTTAGGGCTTTTTCCTTACCTGTAAAACAAACATCAGTTATGTTTAAACGGACTCCAAACGTCATGTGGCCTACATAATCATCATTAATTCATTCGCCATGTTTAAGTATGAATGCAAATGTGAATGATGTGTTTCGGCTTAATATTGCCTCGAAGAAGACCCTGACATTGAGCTGATTGCTAATTCGGAGAGAGCCTCCATGTCCTTGTGTGGTTATGTGTGTGATCCAAAGTTTATTATTCCTCTCCCGACAGGTCACTGCATTATAAGGCCCAGATGGCGTCTGCCTTGACGTTAAACTGACATAAAGAACAAAAATAATATATGTATGTATATATTCCCTTATTTAGAACTCCTTTTTCCATCACTCCCCATGTTCCAAATAGCCATCTCTATAAATCATATTATTTTGCCTTAGAGTTCGATCGTCTTCTTATTCCAGTCTGGCTTCATATTTATTGGCGTTCTGAACAAGGTACTTTTTACAGAGAAGGAATTGTTAGCTCTGCGCCTAATATCACTGAGCAACAAAAAAACAATTTTTTTGCTTTGGATGAAAAATACGTGATTCTGATAGTATTTTTTCTCCTGAATTCAAATATGTAATCGGTTTATCTCCATCACGTAAGGTTTCCGAGAGACAGGAATTTATAATTTCAAACACTTTAATATTTTCTACATTCGTAACTACACAATATTCGAATAATCGGACTCAGCTAGAAAGTAAGATACGACGATTTTCTGCTATATTTCGCCTGAGGAGCATCCCTCTTGATGGTCCAACAATAATCGGCCAGCATATTAGGATTCCATTTGCCTTGATATCTCTTTTCCATTTGAGTTAGCTCATTTGGTTTTATTTTATAATGGACAAATGGGCGAAAAAAGTTTATTAAAAATAATTATTTAAATCCATTAATTGAAATTGAAATAAAAAACTGTGAGTGATGGAGAAATTTCGAATACATATTTGAATTGAAAACACGATGATTCAATTAAGAGGGAGAAGTTATATAGTATCCTGCTGGAGTTCGGAATTCCTAAAAAGTTAGTTAGACTTATACGAATGTGTCTATATGGCTCAAAGAGTAGGGTGCGTGTAGGCAAACAGTTTTCAGACACTTTTGAAATCCAGAATGGGTTGAAGCAAGGAGATGCACTATCTCCTCTACTATTTAATTTTGTACTAGAGCATGCCATTAAATCTTTAGAGAATGAGGAAGGCTTACAACTCAATGGTATTAATAAGCTGTTAGTTTATGCTGATGATGTAGTACTACTGGCCGATAGCGAGGAGATACTAAAGGCCAACACGCACACACTATTGAGTAACACTAAGAAATTAGGACTGGAAGTAAATATCAGTAAAACTAAATATATGGTCACACGTAGAAATTCAGTATATAATGGAAATGGACAGCTAATGACAAATGAGGGAAATTTTGAGGAAGTGGCTGAATTCAAATACCTAGGAACAATAATCACAAATAGGAATGAGATGCACAAAGAAATGAAACATAGACTCAATTCTGGAAATGCATGCTATTATGCATTGCAGAGACTTTTTATGTCCCAACTCCTTTCAAAAGACGTTAAGCTGAAGATATATAAAACTATTATTCTACCAGTTATATTATATGGGTGCGAAACATGGACTCTTACTTTAAGGGAGGAAAGGAGATTACGAGTATTTGAGAATAAAGTTCTTAGGAAAATTTTTGGACCAAAGAGAGATGAACAGACAGGTGAATGGTGAAGACTACATAACAATGAACTACATGGTCTTTATAGGAAGCCAGATATAATAAGAACAGTTAAGTCTCGTAGACTGCGATGGGCAGGACATGTTGCGCGTATGGGGAATGAAAGACGTGCATGGAAGCTTCTTGTAGGAAAGCCAGAGGGAAAACGCCCAGTTGGTAGACCAAGAATGAGGTGGGAGAACAACATTAACTATGATTTAAGGGAAGTAGATTATACAGGGAATGATTGGAAAGCATTAGCTCAGGATAGGGATGTATGGAGAGCTTATGTCCGCGCGGCCATGAACCTTCGGGTTCGATAGTGCCAGTGAGTAAGTAAGTATAAAAAACTGCATTAAGTACAACTATTGGTACTAATGAGACAAAAATTATGTTGGACAGTGTATTCAACCTGGAAGAGGATGTTTCACATTTATGACTCCTGGAAGAGTATAAGTATAAAGTACTTAGGAAAATTTTTGGACCAAAGAGAGATGAACAGACAGGTGAATGGAGAAGACTGTGTAACAATGAACTACATGGTCTTTATAGGAAGCCAGATATAATAAGAACAGTTAAGTCTCGTAGACTGCGATGGGCAGGACATGTTGCACGTATGGGGAATGAAAGACTTGCATGGAAGCTTCTTGTAGGAAAGCCAGAGGGAAAACGCCCAGTTGGTAGACCAAGAATCAGGTGGGAGAATAACATTAACTATGATTTGAGGGAAGTAGATTATACAGGGAATGATTGGAAAGCATTAGCTCAGGATAGGGATGTATGGAGAGCTTATATCCGCGCGGCCATGAACCTGAGGGTTCGATAGTGCCAGTGAGTAAGTAAGTATAAAAAACTGCATTAAGTACAACTATTGGTACTAATGAGACAAAAATTATGTTGGACAGTGTATTCAACCTGGAAGAGGATGTTTCACATTTATGACTCCTGGAAGAGTATAAGTATAAAGTACTTAGGAAAATTTTTGGACCAAAGAGAGATGAACAGACAGGTGAATGGAGAAGACTGTGTAACAATGAACTACATGGTCTTTATAGGAAGCCAGATATAATAAGAACAGTTAAGTCTCGTAGACTGCGATGGGCAGGACATGTTGCACGTATGGGGAATGAAAGACTTGCATGGAAGCTTCTTGTAGGAAAGCCAGAGGGAAAACGCCCAGTTGGTAGACCAAGAATCAGGTGGGAGAATAACATTAACTATGATTTGAGGGAAGTAGATTATACAGGGAATGATTGGAAAGCATTAGCTCAGGATAGGGATGTATGGAGAGCTTATATCCGCGCGGCCATGAACCTGAGGGTTCGATAGTGCCAGTGAGTAAGTAAGTAAGGAAGAGTATAAGTTTTGAAGACTTATGAGGAAAAAAAATGTACTCTTTGAAGTTCTAAAAGGGATTCTTATTTTTGGTTTACAAGACCAAAATTTTACTATAAAACTATTCGAACCTATTATAATTACTAATGTGATTCCGGTTTCACCCTCGGGGATTTGGCACTCATTAAGCGACTTTTAGGATCCGTATTAGCTTCTATGATATGACTATTATCTTTCCCGGTCAACAGAATTATTTATTTTTTTACTTTTACCTACAGGGAATTCAAGAGAAAATGTCCGAATAAATTCTCTGTAGTTGCTTTTCGTTAGGTAACAACCCATCATATAAATTCGCTGTTCAAGCATATGCTCCATTATCAATCAATTAGTAATTGGCTACACATAGGTCTATGTCGATACAGTTAAGAAAACAATTAACGCTGTAGTGTGATTGCAAGGAGTGAGTGACAATGCCTATATAATAATGATTAACGCGATGTATGTATAGAACACTGTGGATGTGGCGCTGGGGTGAGTGAAGTACGGATAAGTCTGCCCGACAGTCTTCGTTTATATCAAATTTCTGCACAAACTGAAGAATCTGTATAAATTAAGCCTAAAAAAGTAATTACTATATGTGTAAACAGGCATAGATTATAGTGCTATAGCCTCTCGAGTTAAAGTAACTACAATGCACATTAATAATAATAATAATAATAATAATAATAATAATAATAATAATAATAATAAATAACAATATCTTTAGAAAACAAAATTTCTGATTATAAGTCAAGACGGATGCAACATGTTCATCGAATGGAAGATCACAGAATACCCAAACAAATGTTAAGATATCAACCTGCAGGAAGAAGAAGACCAGGACGTCCACTCAAAAGACTTCTGGATGGTGTTTCTCTTGAGGCCGAAACAGGTCAACAAATGGCCTAAATTCGTGAATGTACTATGATGATGATGATGATGAAATAACAATAATAATAATACTTAATAATAATATTGTAATAGTAGTAGTAGTAGTAGTAGTAGTAGTAGTAGTGTAGTAGTAGTAGTAGTAGTAGTAGTAGTAATAGTAATAGTAATAATAATAATAATAATAATAATAATAATAATAATAATAATAATAATAATAACTAACTCACTGGCACTATCGAATCCATTGGTTCGTGGCCGAGCGGACATAAGCTCTCCAAATATCTCTTCTTAACGTAATGATTTCCATTCGTCTCTTGTATAATTCACTTTTCTCAAATCACGGTTAATGTTATTCTTCCACCTCATTTTTGCCTACCTATTGGGCGTTTTCCCTCTGGTTTACCGATATAGAGTTTTATAGCCCGTCCTTCATTCCCAATTCGTGCCAAATGCCCTGCTAATCGCAGTTTGCAAGACTTAACTTTTATTATATATAGTTCCCTATGAAGATCAAGTAGCTGACAGTTAAGTAGTCTGTCTTGACCAAATCATGGTTACTATTATATTGAACTGGGACCGAGTGTTGACGTAAGACTAAAAAGAGAAATAAAAATGACGGATATGTGGAGTTATAGATGAGAATACTTTCGAATCCAATAGTAAGCCAATAAAACAAATCAATAAAAATAATAAGATCTCTAAAAATAGCGCGGTTATTTTTTCTTAGAAGTATTTTCAGAATTAGAAGTGGAATATTTACATTTACAGATTGACTGCAACATATATTAACCGAGAATGTAAGTGGAAAGATAAAAATTGAATAGTAAAAAATATCACTTACATGTTTGCGCAATATAGGCTGCAGCAATTAAAAACACTTTTAGCTTCCAAAACATCACAACTGTATTTAATACACAATTGATCTTCTTGGTGATACAATATTAAAATATATATACAGTCAATATGCCCATTTCACCAATAAATGTTTAAAATGGTCAACAAGTTTCTACAGCCAAGCTGTCATTCTCAAGACCAGATATTGACTGTATACTTAGTTTTTTTGTATCTTGTCAATTAACAACTTGTATTTTTAAAAAGCACTTGTCAGTTTTATGAGAGATGTTTGCCGTTTTTTTTATCTGTTCAATAATGCATCCACATTACGTCAGACTATGTTTCCTGAATACAATAAAACCAATTCACCGTGTCCTTGAATCGTGTACTTGTCATGTCTCTGAGAAATTAAAAAAATATACAGAGTGTAACGATCCATATTCCACGATTTACATCCTAATTGGTGATATTTCGAATCTAGAAACATCAAAAAGAAAGAACTGCTCAAGAACATAACACTGTGCATTTTCGTCTCGTCATTATTATAAGTACAGGATGTTTATAAAAACTACGATCCATTTTTGACAATAAGGTAAAGATATTAACAAGAGGCTATTTATTTTTGTAGCACATCCAATGTGTCTGTGGTTTAGAGAATTTAAACATAATACATCGTAGTGGTTAAGGCACTGCGCTACAAGCCGGAAGGTCGAGAGTTCAAGTCCCGGTGGGGTCAGGATTTTTAAACTGACCCAAACCTTTTGGCGGCACTATGGCCCTGGGGTCGACTCAGCCTCTAACGGAAATGAGTACCAGACGCTTGTTCTGGGGTAAAGGCGGCCGTCACGCAGGGCTGACAACCCGGCTGACATCAAGTGCCGATTGTCTAGAAATAGTGGGACCTTAACCTCCCACTACCCCAAAAGGCCTCCTGAGGCCTGTAGTGGGAATACTTTACTTTACATTTCAACATGGCCAATTCAAGTTTTCAGTCAGCAAGATCTGTAAGCATATATTTAATTTTGAACTTCTTTGATTTAATCGATATCCAGAGAAAATAAATACTACTACAGTATATCAACAGCATATACGAGCAATTGAATAATACCATTCTGTTCTACACCTTCTTTATCCCGTAAAAATGTGTTAGTTTGCTGTAGTAGAAAACAGAACAGTAGAAGAGACAACCCGGCTGACATAGTGCCGATTGTCTAGAAAAAGTGGGAGCCTTAACCTCCTACTACCCCAAGGGCCTCCGGGTCTGCAGTGGGATCACTTTACTTTACTTTACTTTACTAGAAGAGATAGTATATTTAATTAAATAAAAATAAAACTTAAAGTTATTAAAATATAAATTAGTTACAGCTGTTTTGGTACTTTGTACCTTCTTCAGACATGATAACAAATTAATGAATTTTGTTATTATATTACATAACAACTGTAACTATGCAACAACTTTTTTTACAATCTCTATTATAAATTTAAAAGAGGCGATTCATTCAAATCTAGTTGGGAATTTAACAGCTTATTACCACTTTTCAATTTATTTATCTCTACAACTTCTAAAAGGTCCAACTTCTTTCCTTTGTCACAAACATGTAAAATGTTTAAATTTGAATCACAACAATGATCATATTGCATAATCCCCCTGATTAAACTCATTGAGAATTTAAAAAAATACCTGAAAACCACCGGAACTCTATTCTTTGTACCAAGTAAACACATTCGAATAAGTCTAACTTTTTAAGAATTCCGAAATCCAGCAGAAAACTATATTACTTTTCCCTCTTAATTGAATTGTATGTCATTTTAAGTCAATTGGATAAACCAAGATACTATAGAACTAATAAAAAAAAAGGAAAGCATATCATAAATGGTTAAATACTAAGAAAGAAGAAGTTAAGAATTTACATATTCAACAGAAGAATGCAGTTATTAAAGAAGTACGGAAGGAAACAAATGAATACTGGGAAAGATTATATCTTCTTCTTCTACTACAAGGTTTAGGCTATGCAGCCTGTTCCGGCGAAGTTAAAAGTGGAGTCCATCTTCTACGTGGTCGGCCAACATCTCTTGTTCCTCTGGTATTATACAGGAAGGTTCTTTTTGGTATTCTTTCGTTGTTCATTCTCATTAAGTGTTCTGTCCATTTCTTATTATTTTCGCTGATTTCTTGCCTGGTCCATCATCAGTGTTTCCGTCCGACTTTCTCCTTCGCTTTTTAGTAATAGAAAATTCATCTGGCCGCCTTACAAGGACTGCGCAGATATAGTTGGGTGGTGGGATTGCCACCTTACAGCCTCCCAACTTGCTTCAGCTTTGTTTTTAGGGTGCTTTCCCTTAGGTAGATTGCCTTCTCTTCGGCTCTGAGCTCTACCTGCCCATTATAGCCGTCCAATCTGGAACAGACGCTATGCTGATTTGGGTTCACCTCGGGTATTTCATTTCCCCGGTACCACCTATATTTAGGAGGCATTCCCCTATCCATCACCTGGGGAGGCGCCGGATGGCGGATCAGCAACCCCTCACGGAAAGATTATATGCTGAGGTAAATAGCTAATTAGGCTTCAGTCAGCTATAGCGTAGAAAACGTTAAAAGGATTGAGAAAAATGAGCAAAATAAAAAACTGATATTCAGACAATCACTATGAAACAATGAATAGAATACTAAGAAAACTTATTGAATGAAAATCAATCAGAGTTTCAAGAAGACGATGAAGCTTTCAACATACAGAAATTGATTGGGAATAAACAGAAGATTATGTAGAATACATTATATGATGGGGTGAAAAAACACAAGGCAACTGGACCAAGAGGAATACATTTGGAAATGTTAAGATATGAAGGACAAAAATTAGTAAAAATGTTGACAAAACTACATAAAAACGATTTTAAATGGAGAAGAAATCTTGTCCTGTATATTGTAAGCCCATGTTTCCCTTAACAGAGATTTAGGCTCTCTCCCTCTACAGGGAATAATATGAACCATACTAATTTAGTTACACTTTTTTCATATAGATATCATTTGAGTGGTCCGTGGTCAGCGTTCCGCCTCATACTGACATCTAGGAAACTATAATACACACACACACACACACACACACACACACACACACACACACTTGAAATACGGTGCCGTTGTATTCCCATTTCGTTTTTAAAATCTGTCTTACACTAAAAATCCGAACTGTTGTAAATCTATTTTTTCTAAATCCACATTGATGATCGCCTATTACGCCGTCTTAATATAAGGATTATGTATGGATACCAATATATTCGTTAGAATTTTGTACAAATTGAAAGTAATGAGACGCCCCTGTAGTTATTGCAATTATGTTTATCTTCTTTCTTATAGATTGGTACAATCGATTTTTTCCACTCATTTGGAAGAGCTTCTTTTTCCAAAGTCATACTAACAAGGAAACTATCAATCATCGCATGCCGAAATCTACCTTGAAATTTCTTCCACAGAAGTGATGTATCAAGGCCGTGTCCAAAAAGATTACCTGCCGTTTTTAACTGCAAGACACTAAAATCCAGCACCATATCTCTCATTTCTACTACAGGGAAGTAATTTAACCCCACACTGGATGTACCTGTCGTCCGACCTCCAATCGCCTCACTTACATCCGTTTTAAGTCATGCAGGTATTCCAACTGCTATGCACAGCGGGTTCCCATTGACGGATTCTAGCTTCGATTTCGGTATCTTGCAGTTAAAAACGGGAAATGATTTTTGGACACGGTCTTGGTACATGACAATACTTCTGTGGGAGAAATTTCAAGGTAGGTTTTGGCATGCAATGGTTGACAGTTCCCTTTTAACCAACCCATGTCTTTTGCAAATCAGTTTTTCATAACTGATCTAATTTGCTTGATTTTCATCTTGGTACAGTATAAACTCAAAGCAAACAGAAAATAACATCCATTTATCTATAGGGTACTGAACCAGTGTCACAGTTCACCTGTTTAGCCCTGAGTCAGGCTACAGTGATGACGTCAAGCAAATGAAATGCATTGAACTTAACTTAATTTGTTCTTCAGCAAACATGTGCTCTAAATCTGCTTACACAAATAAACATTTTTATAGAATAAGTAGATCGGGCGCCGTGGTTACGGTAAGATACCTTGGCGCAGAGCTATAGGACTTGGGCTGGTTCGATTCCTCATGAAGAAAGACATTTTTCATGAAATTTCGACCAGTATGCGACCGGTGCCCACCCAGAATCATAAATAATTTGGTAGCTACAATAAGTACCGGCTCCAGGTTGAGAAAACCAGTTATTACGACTGGGGGACCCGACATCCTGACTACATATCACCCCTACATTGGCTGGATGACTGTCTACGTCTGTGATTAATACATGTGGATGTGATGTCAGCAGCCGGATGGTTGGCCAAGGCCCTTCTAGGCCTGTCGCTCCGTGGAGGTTTTTAGAGTTAGTATAGTCTTCTTCCTGTAAGCCCATTTTTTCCCTCAACAGAGATTTAGGAGCTCTCCCCCATAGGGAAGAATTTGAACCATACTAATTTAGTTACACTTGTTTTCGTATAGATGTCATTTGAGTGATCCGTGGTCAGCGTTCCGCCTCATATTGACATCTAGGAAACCAAGGTAGTACTAGGACGGGAAAATTCGGCAAATTTTGCTTAGAGGCCTTTTCATTCAGGCTTAAGGATTTATTACGAGCCTGAAAATCTTTAGACTCGGGACCCACGGCTTAAAGTCCCTCCCGGAGGACTTGTTCCTTGGATTTTTCCATCCTAAAAAATCCATCGACCCCGACAGGGCTTGAATCCGCGACCCTTGGGACCAAAGGCAAGGGGCATAACCACTATTCCAGCGCGGCCGACTAGTATAGTATAAGTAGAAATCGAACCCGAAACTCTAGGATCCTATTGTATAACTCAAATGCTAACCGTTACACCACTCTTGGCCGAAATACCATTATTCCCTCGAATTATAAAAATCTCAATGGGACGTTATATACTCTTATTACCTGCTTGTAGTGTGTACAATATTAATTAACAGAGGAAGCCTATTTCAGAATTCTTTTTTTTTTAGTTCTACATAATATATGGGAAAATAGCAGTATGCTTGCTACGTCGCGTCGTATTCACAACATTATCTTCATTATAGTATCATGATCTTCGTTTTTCTTTTATAGTTTAATTTTTAACAAATTTTACAAGAAATACTAAATATTATTAACCTTTCCCTGCAAAAATAGAAACTCGTGAACAGGAGACATTAAAAAATAACAAAAATAGATCTATATGAATTAATAATATCAATTACAAATACATAAACCAGATCATAAATAAATAATAAATGTAATAACGTAACTACAATGGAATGAAATAATAACTCATCAATCATTTTTGCCAATTAGTAACTATAAATACAAATTGTATCATAACTGTCAAAAATGATTTTTTTAACATGAAATCATTTATTTTTAGATTCCCTTATAATGATAAGTATTTGGCATGCTACGAGTTATTGGTAAATCCAGAAAATTGGATAAACCTCGGTAAATTTCTGGACAAAACGCGGAAAATAAGGACAACACTCATTCGTGAATAAATATATGTTATCAAAATGCAATACCATTAATTCTTAACAATTATATATAAATTAATTAGTGTATAATGCTGTTGTGTTATTATTTAATTGTAATATTATTGTGTTTTCTTTATGTAATTTTAATGTTATTGATTTTTTGTTGTTTATTTTTCTTTACACTAGTATCAATTATTACTTTATTGTAACGGACTGTCAACAGCACGTACGGCTTACTGCCCGTGCGACCCATATTTGTAAATAATATTGTAAATATCTTACTTTTTATCTAATAAAGTCCTACGTGGATATAATTTACATAGAGGTTATTCTGTTGAGTACCTTTGGTTGTAAAATTACCAATTAATTTTAGCACGGCTTATTCATAATCAGCAAGTTTTGTGAACATTACTGCAGGCTTTACATTATACTGTAATTAATACTTCGTAAATTCATTGTAAAGTACAGTTGAGGTTATATAATAAAATTGTAATGTTAAAATGTTAACTACTTGAGAAAGATTTTCAAACAGAAATTTAATTTAAATGAGGACGACTAATATATCAGGTATTTGTTTTAATATTTTAACATTTTTGATGAAACAATATTCCCTTTTTCTTCCATTTTATAAGACCATATATTATTATGGTCGGCCGCATTGGACCAGTGGTTATATTCCTTGCCTCTGGTCCCGAGGGTCGCAGATTCAAACCAGTTCGAGGTCGATGGATTTTTTAGGATGGAAAAATTCAAGGAGTAAGTCTTTCGGGAGGGACTGTAAGCTGTGGATTCAAGGCCGCAATTAATGTTTTTCAATCTTTGCCAGTATAATTATTATATCTCCCTCAAATAATGGTTAATAGGCCTATTCTCTCGTCTGATTCATCGCCTTCCTAGTAAGCATGTTCCCTCTGGCTTTCCTACAGGAAGCTTCCATGACTCTCTTTCATTCCCCAATGGTACCACATGTGTTCTGTGTAACGCAGCCAACGGGACTTAATTGTTCTTATTATATTCGTTTTCCATTAGAGGATATGTATCTGAATATTAAATTAAATTCATAATAAAATTCCGTTGAAGTGAATAGTCAAAGTAAAATATTAAAATAAATAAATAAATACTTTGGCAGGTGATGTCCTTAAGTACATTATTTTTTTTTTTAACTTTAGATCTTTCAGAAACTGGCTTCCATCTTTATCTGAAATATGTGGACTACCGTACTGAGTCAGTAGCGCATACCCTTCTAATGAAGATGAAAGGCTGAAATGTCCGCCAGGAAATCCTGGTCTACACTAAACGCTCAAATGTTTCATTTCTATTAATCTTCTTCATTTATAAAAGTGAGTGTCAGTCATCCGTCTGTCTGTCCTTTATGGACTCTAAAACTACATGACCAATTTGAATGGGGTTTTCACCATCATTTACAAAATTTTTCTGGAACAAGTTAATGTATATAACATATTACCATAAGTACTATAGGGCCGAAACTATAAAAAATGCATCGATGCACTAAAAGTAGCTTTTGGACGCCTAAATACCTTAAGCTGCCTAAACCATAACATATACACCAAATTACGTAATGTACAAATAATTGAATATAAAAAATACAAAAAAATCCGCGACAGCATATGTATATTTTTTTTACGGATAACTCATCACATCCATTTTTGTCTTTCAGCTCATTGATGCCAAGAATATCGGGATAAGTAGATTTCCGGGAAACGCCGGTAATCAGCAGGGGTATCTAAAAATGACTACTGTATAAATTTATAATTATTTTTCCTTTTACAACTAAATATAAAAAAATAATGTATTTAGGCGCAGCAGCGCATCTGTTTTATTTAGCCGTCTCACGCCATAGCCAAGTGGTTAAGGTAGAATGCCTTGACGCAGAGTTACTGCTAAACGGTTGGGGACCATAAGTGCTGACGACATGCCAGCTTTACACTGGTTGGATGATAATCTTCCTTTGTGATGAACACATGTAGATGAGAGACCAGCATCTGACTAGTAGACCAAGGCCTTCTAGGCCTGTCACGCCATGGAGTTTAGTTTTAGTTTTATTTGATCAAAAAAATGATAAAATATTCAAAAAATTAATACGTAGAGAGGCCTAAATTTGTCAGAAAGCAGGCAAAGTTTAAAAACAATGTAAAAATACAAATTAATAAAGCCACTTGTGTGAACGGTCATGTTTTATTGAAATATTTACTAGTTCAGATTTGTTCAAGTGGCGGGTTTTATGAATGCATAATGTATGAACAATTGAAACACTGAATTATGAAATATCCAACTTTGTGTGTTTATTCAGACAAACAAATAAACCCACAATCAACGCTTTGAAACAGACCGTGTCTCGCTTCCAATCTGTCCTAGTATTATATTTTTAATTGGACCCATATTTGATTTGAACACTGCATAACATCAGTTTTCCTTTGAGTTTAGTTTCTTGATCTGGTTCCATTCAGCCTGGTGAGGGAAACTGAGTAACTATTAGAAATTATAAAGTTGCGCAATTGCATCACACTAACCCCGTGATTCCTTGTCTGCATCTACTATTTAGCGACAGAAACCACTTTAGTCAGCGTTGACTCTTCGGAACAATTATGCCAATGATTGATTTATTTTATTTCATTTAAATTTAAATTTTTAGATAAAATAATAAAATATAATTTATAAAAAATTAATTTGCTTCTACTTTCGTTGGACGCGGGTTAGAAAATAATTATAATCAATCTTTGCAAGACTTATTCCTTACAGTTATTTTAGGATTATATTTTACAGCTCTTTAAGCTTTTGAATACTTTGAGGCCCCATTTACAACTGCAGATTCAGTTTATGGTTCAACCTTCTTTATAGCTACAGGCTTTCATGGTCTTCATATAATTATTGGAACTACTTTTCTATTAACATGTCTACTCGGACACCTCTTTCTTCACTTTTCATCTCATAAACCCGGTCGTGGATCGATGGGATTTTTTTAGGATGGAAAAATCTAAGGAACAAATCCTCCGGGATGACTTTAGGCTGTGGGTCCCGAGTCTGAAGATTTCCAAGCTCGTAAAAGAACCACAAGCCTGAATAAAAAGGCATATGTGAAAATTTTTACCGATTGTTTCCAAGCCAGTAATATATTGGATACCCACTAGATGTCTCATCGAGGTGCTAGGCCGACCTCCTATCACTTGCTGACATCTATGAATACTTATTTACTCACTGGCACTATCGAACCCGTAGGTTCATGGCCGCGCGGACATAAGCTCTCCATACATCTCTATCCTGAGCCAATGTTTTCCAATCATCCCCTGTATAATCTACTTCCCTCAAATCATCGTACATGTTATTCTCCCAACTCCTTAGTCTAACAATTAGGCGTTTTTCCTCTGATTTTTCCTACAAGAAGCTTCCATGCACGTCTTTCATTCCCCATTCGTGCCACATGTCCTGCCCATCGCAGTCTACGAGACTTAACTGTTCTCATTATATCTGGCTTCCTATAAAGACCATGTAATTCACTGTTATGCAGTCTTCTCCATTCACCTATCAGTTCATCTCTCTTTGGTCCAAAAATTTTCCTAAATACTTTATTCTCAAATACTCGTAATCTCCTTTCCTCCCTTAAAGTAAGAGTCCATGTTTCGCACCCATATAATATAACTGGTAGAATAATAGTTTTATATATTTTCAGTTTAACGTTTTTTTGAAAGGAGTTGGGACATCAAAAGTCTCTGCAATGCATAATAGCATGCATTTCCAGAATTGAGCCTATGTTTAATTTCTTTGTGCATCTCATTCCTATTTGTGATTATTGTTCCTAGGTATTTGAATTCAGCCACTTCCTCAAAATTTCCCTCATTTGTCATTAGCTGTCCATTTCCATTATATACTGAATTTCTACGTGTCCTAATTTCTTAGTGTTACTCAATAGTGTGTGCGTGTTGGCCTTTAGTATCTCGCTATCGGCCAATAGTACTACATCATCTATGAATTCATTCATTCATAGTGTTCTGCTCAAGAGCAGGTCTTTCACTGCAAACTCAGCATTCTCCACTCTTTCCTTAACTTGCAGCTTTACTAGGGATATATAGGTGTGGTAGCTTCCCGTTTCTTTCCACACCCCACTCTCTCTTTTGCATCTTAAAACCTTAAAAGATCTTAAGAAGGTCCCGAGGGGCCCCACCTTGGAGGTGAGGAGAGTGGATTTGGCTACGTTAGACCCTCCGGACTTCACCGAAATTCACCACAGAGCTTAAATATCAGTTCCATCAGGGTTTTTGACCAGATCAAGGATCCGGAAATCCCAATTAGCCTCAGCTGAATAAATAACTGAATTAACTTGGTCGATAAGTTCATATAAGGGAGCGCCCTAATCCCGGCACAGGGAAGGAAAGAGCTTAAGAAGAAGATACAAATAGGGGTGTGGCCGTGTCGTGGACACGGTCATGTGTTTTACAAGAATACGTATACGTGACAGGTAATACAATACTGGCGCCGTCGTTGATCCGCTCTGACGCCTTCATTATTTATGTTCCCGGCACCGCTTCACTCTGTCATATGGTGTTTTATGGGTATCACTGGATTGCTGTTGAGAAGCCCTTTCCAACTGCATACGATTTCTGTACTCTGATTTGGCTTTGTGATGATTATAGGCCGACCTTGCATTATTTATTTTAATTTTCTTGCTTTAACACTATATATATATTCTCTATAACTATTTCGAACTAATGTTTTATATAGGCCCTATGTCGATAGATCTTGAAGAGAGTTGACAATTGAAACTCAAACGAACGTCGTAACTTCATCGAGTCGAAATTAATATTAAACGAAAATTATGTGATGCAACAAAACGACCATAAAATGGCGGCGCTTCCCCTTCCGCCATGCGCAATGCGTCACAGTCCACCCTCAACGTAACGAATTCTTGCATCCATTATCTACCGAGTGGTATAATTACATTTTGGATGTTGATGATAGATATGCAGCTGAAACACAAAACTGTATCCTCCGATTTTGTTGTTACATTTAATAATTGCGATTCAAAGCATGTATCATAACACACGAATTCGAATAAAAATAAATAATCAAATCAGCAAAACAGATAGACTAATATCCCAAGGTGTAAAACAAGGTTGTCCACTTTCCCCTCTTCTATTTAATTTATATATGAATGAAATCATAAAATTATGGCAAAACCAATCACAATCACACTTTATGATTGATGGTCGACCCCTCAACACATTAATGTATGCAGATGATCAAGTAATATTGGCTACTTCTGAAGATCACCTACAAAGAGCAGTACATAGATTGTCAAATATAACCCAAGATTATAATTTACAAATTTCGGTGAGTAAGACAAAAACTATGGCGTTTCAAGGGAAAATACCGATAAGAACTAAAATTGTTATTAACAACAATATAATAGAACAAGTTAATAACTTTACTTATCTTGGCTGCAATCTTTCCTACGACACATGTAAAGACATAGACATAAAATTGGTCAAATTTCAAAAACTTATAGGAACAATAAAAAGCATTCTTTTCCGAAAAGTACGTCCAGATACAATTCTAAAATTTTATAAAACAATGGCTCTTCCAACTCTACTTTATGGTTCTGAAACCTGGACTCTTACTACAGGTAAATTAAATAGGATAGTAGCTGCAGAAATGAAGTTATTAAGACCTTTAGCGGGTTATACGCTTTATGATCACATGCGTAATGAAGATATCCGCAAAACTCTCAACACACCAGCAATAACTGAAATCATTCAAAAATATCAAAATAATTGGCATGAACACCTTCTGAGGATGCCAAACAATAGACTACTTCTGCAGCTATTGAACTACAGACCCACAGGGCGAAGAGACCCAGGAAGACCTAAGAAGAGATGGAGGGATCAATTTCTTTCCTGAAGCGGAACAGGCCAATTGGCTTAATCCATGCCTGCCATTGATGATGATGATTTAATAATTGCCTCCCACTATGGACGCAAATTTAAAGACATACTTACGTCAAAAACGAAATTACACCGAGTGCATCAAATATGTTTCAATTATCATCATCACATCATAATCAACAAGGATTAAGCCCAATGGCCTGTTCCGATCTCATTATAGGTCGAATTGGTCCTTCCATTTCTTCAATGGTCTACCCAACAATCTTCTCCCTTTTGGTTTATAATTATACATTCTTCTTTGTATGCGCTGTTCATTCATTCGTAATACGTGCTGAAGGTAAGCACGTTGACAGTATTTTATTCTTTCACAGAGATTAAATATATTAAGTTCTGTTGTTATATCTCCGTTTTTCTTTTTACCGGTCCTTTGGTATCCTGCTATTGCTCTCAACATCTTCATTTCTGCAGCCTCTATTTGTTTACTATCTGCCTTTGCTAATGTCCAGGTTTTACATTGATAGATAAGAGATGGAACTGCCAATACTTAGTAAAATTTTAAAATAGTTTATTTTCTAGTTTTATTCAATAAAGTACGTTCAATCGTGCCACATAGATAATTGAATCGTTGAATTTTAGTGTGTTTATCTAAATTCCTGTCATTACCTAAATGACATCCCAAATAATTAAAATTCTGAACTTGGTCTATAATTACATTGTTCATCACTATTTTTGTTCTTATTGCACACTTTCCTTTCAGAGCTAATATTTTTGTTTTAGAGAGATCATATTTTAACTATAAAGAAATTGTTGTAAAGCATTTTCCGATGCTGTCATTATTACTTGATCGTCTGCAAAAAGCAGAGTTGTCAATACACTATTTATATTAATATGTTTCAATTATTTTGATAGGATGTATCAGTTGTCAAATATCTAATCTCTCTATCTAATTAACCAGAGGTTCGAAGCAGTGATGACTCAGATTCACCATACATCCATATTCTGAGCTAATATTCTTCAATCATCCCCTGTCCCTCAAGTCAGAGTTAACATTATTTTTCTACCTCGTTTGCCTATGGGACACTTTTCTCGCTACATAAGGTAATTATTGTTTTCATCACGAACAACTCCCTGAATTCAGAACGAATATAGCACATGGTCAGATATTCCAGAGAAAATGCTTTTAGGGAAAAGTATGATATATAAGCCTAACGTACGAAAGTGAAAAACAGTCTTCTTCTTCGTCTTTCCCCCACTTATAATTTTGCCGGCTTCAGTTTCCATTTAAGTCTCTCATTCCAATCTCCTTCCAAATCCCTATCATCCATTATAGTTCTGACATAATTTTTCCATTTCTATCTTGGTCTGCTACGTTTATTTCTTCCAGAGGGTGACCATTGGTATATCTTTCATCTTCCATTCTCTGTACATGGCCATGCCATTTAAGAGTTTGATTTTTCAATCCTCTTAACAACAGATGTAGTGACATTTATTTCTCTCCGAAGGAATTCATTTCTTATTTTATCCTGTATTGTTTTTTGAAGGTTTCTTCTAAGGTAATCAAATTAAAACATTCCAAACGGTTTATTATCAACGGAGTAGATGAACCCGATAGGAATTGCTGGCAATTACATATTATTATTATTATTATTATTATTATTATTATTATTATTATTTATTATCATTATTATTTCCACCGTTGTGGTCTCGAGGTAGCGTGCTGCCTTGTCACGCAGCGGGCCCGGGTTCGATTCCCGGTCAGGACAGGCTCCTGGGTGAGGTTTTTTTCTGGTTTTTTTTCCTCACCTCTAAGACAAATGTCAGGAAGCTTAGGGTCCAACGGTCCTCGAAAATCATCCGACCATCATTATCATCCTTATCATTATCATCATCATCATCCGTCATCGATGTGGAAAGTAATGGGAAGCGACCACACCTATAATTCCCTAGTAAAGCTGCAAAGCATAGCATGAAAATGCTATAATTGCAGTGAAACATCTGCCCTCGGGCAGTACTATGGATGGATTATTATTATCATCAATGGAGTAATTGAACCGATAGGAGTGGTCTCTTTTCCCACTTCATCCGTATGAATGCATAGTGTACATTTTATCAATAAGAGATGTTCGCCATCCAATCACCACTGAACAACACGGCATCTCGACTTTAAACCTATCTAGAAAGCGCACATTTCTTTAATTTCTTTCATTCACGGGATGTGCACAAGATCGACGTACTTAAGTAAGTAAGCCTGATGTAAGTAATACTTACGTAAGTAATAACCAGAAAATGATAAATCTATTCTCAGTTTTTGATCCTTCAACAAGAATTTATGATCTATCAGTAAACTGAACTAGAACACTCTTAACCCTTAAATTGGCATAACATTAATTTCTCTTGTCAGTGATTTAAATGTGACGGACCGCAGTGAAAACTAAGTCATGCGTAACTGTTATTATAAAAGATTGTAAAGCGCCCAATGGGCATGTTATTAGGTATATTTCGACCAGCCACATGGGTTAGTGGTCAGAGTTTCTGACTACATTTCATGATGTCTCGGGTTCGATTCCCGATCAGGCTGTAGGAATTTGCTTTAAAGGGAATTATTCCTGTGGTTACCCATGGCCTGAAATTTAGATTAAGTTGAGTTTAAGGATTTCCCTGGCGTTTCATTATCATTTATCAGCCATCATATCATCTCGGTAACGTAATTCCGTCATCTATGTGCCCCAAGCTAAGAAATTAATTAGAATTCCGCCAATCGAACCCGGGACCTTATGAACTGTAGTCAGAAACTTTGTTAACTGGTCCATAAGGCTTATCAATTGTTTTCTATAATCCCACTTCAGAACAGGTGAATCGAGAAGACCACGTAACAGTGAACTACATGGTCTCTATAGGAAACCAGATATAATAAGAACAGTTAAATCTCGTGACTGCAATGGACAGGACATGTGGCACGAATGGAGAATGAAAGACGTGCACCGAAGCTTCTTGTAGGAAAACCAGAAGGAAAACGCCCAGTTGGTAGACCAAGAATGAGGTGGGAGAATAACATTAACAATGATTTGAGGGAAGTAGATTATACAAGGGATGATTGGAAAACATAGCTTAGGATAGCGATTTATGGAGAGCTTACGTCCGCGCGGCCATGAAGCTACGGGTTCGATAGTGCCAGTGAGTTAGTTAGTTAATCCCACTTCAGAACTAAAAGGCTTAAAGAGACACATGGGAAAGCTCAAGCAGGACATTCAAACCGAGAATCGAACTCGGATTGTAAGTGAAAGGCAACGATGTCATAGACCACAGAGGTGGTTCGAAGCAACCTCCAATATAATCAGTTGAGTTGGTGTTTACTTGATCATCATCACTCCAGGGATTAGGCAATTGCCCGTTCCGACTTCATATTGCATCAGCCCGTCTTCTAGGTCTTCCAACATCACGCCTTCCTCTTGCTTGATAATTTCTGGCTAACAATGGATATCTCTCCTTACTCATTCCATCCATGTGATCAATCCATTTCTGTCTGTAATTCGTGACTTTATCCAATAAAGGCTGTACTTTCAATTCTTCTCTTATATCCTCATTTCTTATTCTATCAAGTCTTGTACATCCTTTTACTTGTCTTAGGAACCGCATCTCTGCCGTCTCTACTCTATCCTTCTGTCTTTTCACTGGAGCCCAAGTTTCACATCCAAACAATATTGTGGGAACCGCCATAACATTATACATTTTTATCTTGGTTTCTTTTCTAATTTTATTTTTGAATGTTCTCTGTATTGTTCCACACACCGCCTGAAATTTATTTATTTTGGAGTCAATATCTCTTTCCACATTGTAGCCAACATCACTTGATGTTTACTTGATGAAAATCCATATATATTAACTAAATATAAATAAAACTTAGTTTTATTTGATTTTCATATTTATTAAGATATATTCAGCGACAGCTGTTTCGGTACACTGTACCTTCTTCAGACATGTTAACAAATTATCAAATAAAACTAAGTTTTATTTTTATTTAATTAACCTCCAATATAGTTTGGTGGTCGCTCACAAATAGAGTAACCTGAACAACACAGTATAATGGACGTGGAATTATTAAATTACAGTCTAGGGGTCAATGTAAAATGAATTTATCAAGTGACTGGATAAGGGTTAGTGGGAATACCTACCGCCTTGAACAGACGCCATTCAAGTTACAAACTCGATTAATCAGGATGAGAATCGATATTTGATTACTTTTTAAATGAAGTAAAGCCTTACAGTGTGACACAGTACGTGCTCCTGGTGAACATATGCTCCGGTAATTAATCCTCCTCACCTAGACCCATCCTCCCTCTCATTTATAATTTGTGCGCTCCAGCCTTCAGAGTAGAGCGCATGCCATGTCAAAAATTAAAGAAATTCAGCTTGGCAGATCTATGAAACTCTAATTGATAATGTAACCACGTGTAACAAGAAATCCATAATATTACTCAACGGAAGCTGAGGAATAAAAAATCAGATATTAGACACCTAAAATTACTTACTTACTCACTGGCCCTATCGAACCCGTAGGTTCATGGCCGCACGGACATTAGCTCTCCATATATCCCTATCCTGAGCCAATGTTTTCAATTATCTCCTGTATAATCTACTTCCCTCAAATCATAGTTAATGCTATTCTCCCACCTCATTCTTAGTCTACCAACTGGGCGTTTTCCCTCTGGTTTTCCTACAAGAAGCTTCCATGCACATCTTTTATTTCCCATTCGTGCCACATGTCCTGCCCATCGCAGTCTATAAAAGTTAACTGTTCTCATTATATTTGGCTTCTTATAAAGACCTTGTAGTTCATTGTTATGTAGTCTTCTCCATTCACCTGTCTGTTCATTTCTCTTTGGTCCAAACATTTTCATAAGAACTTTATTCTCAAATACTTTTAATCTCCTTTCCTCCCTTAAAGTAAGAGCCCATGTTTCGCACCCATATAATATAACTGGTAGAATAACAGTTTTATATATTTTCAGTTTAATATTTTTTTTTAAAGGAGTTGGGACATCAAGAGTCTCTGCAATGCATAATAACATGGATTTCCAGAATTGAGCCTATGTTGAATTTCTTTGTGCATCTCATTCCTGTTTGCGACTATTGTTCCTAGGTATTTGAATTCAGTCACTTCCTCAAAATTTCCCTCATTTGTCATTAGCTGTCCATATCCATTATATAATGTATGTTTATGTGTGACCATATATTTAGATTTACTCATATTTACTTCCAGTCCCACTTAGTATTACTCAGTAGTGTGTGCGTGTTGGCCTTTAGTATCTCCTCGCTATCGCCCAATAGTACTACATCATCAGTATAAACCAACAACTTATTAATACCATTGAGTTGTAGGCCTTTTCCATCCTCTAAAGGTTTGATGGCATGCTCTAGTACAAAATTAAATAGTAGAGGAGATAGTCCATCTCCTTCCTTCCTTCAACCCATTGTGGATTACAAAAGTATCCGAAAACTATTTGCCTACACGCGCCCTACTCTTTGTGCCATTTATTTACATTAGACATCTAAAATTAGCAACTAAAATAAAAATGAACTAGAAATATTACAATTGACTTTAATTTTCACAGCATCAAAATTGTGCTATTATGCATTATAGAGCCTCTTACCGTCCCAACTTCTCTCAAAATGCATTAAAATGAAAATAAACAAAACTCTTATCTACCAGTTATATTATATGAATGCGAAACATGGACTCTTACTTTAAGGAAGGCGAAATGATTACGAATATTTGAGAATAAAGTTCTTAGAAACGAGTTTGGACTGAAGAGAGATGAACAGACAGGCGAATGGAGAAGACTACATAAAATAAAAATACTAATAATCAGTAATAGTTTTTTGAAATAACTACAAATAGTAAGATTATATATAACATAATGTAATAATTCAAGTTTTAATCATATTTGCAGAATTTACGATACGATATGACTTTACACTTACATAAAAATTACATTTTGAAATATTTAACGTATGGAAATGTGGAATTGGTTATAAAATGTAATAATCGATAAGGTGATCAATTGTTTGAGATTAAAACACTAGAAATCCGAGCGAGTTGGGTCAGATTTTAGAGTTTGAAACTCATATTACGGGGATCCCATATTCAAATCCAACCTAACTAGGTTTTTCCTTATTTTCTCAATCGTCAAGGCAATTGGGTTGGGTTTTCTTTATCAACATCATCATCATAGTAATTTCATGAACTTAGGCCATTTGTTGACATGTTTCGGTCTCAATAGAAATACCATACAAAAGTCTTTTGAGTGGACGTCCTGGACTTCTTTTTCCTACACGTTGATAGCTTAACATCAGCTTGGGTATCCTATAGAGATCTCTTCCCTGTTGGACGAATAAGAGGCAAGACTTTGGGAACTGTGTCTGAACTCATTCGTCTCAAATGTTCTGGTATTGGTGTGTGTACTTAATGACTGGTTCTAAACATAGTTCCTTCAATATATCATCATTGCGTTTGTAATCCCACTTGGTGTACCCTGCTTTATATCTCACAAATCTCATTCACTAGAAGTTATCCTGCTCTCCTCTGCTCAAAGTCCATGCCTCACTGCCGTAACAAAGTGTAGGATTTGCTAAGGTTTTGTACAACCAACCGTACTCTGGTTCTCTCTGGACTAACATAGGTTTCATTACTGAATTAACATTATTCTCATGGTTTTATTAAAATTAATAATTTTATTTGATATGTCAACTTAATTTAAATATGTTAATGCGTATCCAAGATAGGTAAATTAATTTGCTCGTTCTAGCATTTTTAATCTATTCAATTTTGTTACATACAGGGTATTTTCCGTGAGATGTCATTACTTTTATTTTCTCTGTATTAATTTTCATATTATACTTGATGGCTATTTTGTGCAGTTATAACCACGCTGACTGCTACCATAATTTGCACCGGCGTAACCACACTCTATGCTACCAAAAATTGCACCGGCGTATAGGTGCTGGATCAAACCGTTATTGTTGATAACTATTTTGATTGGAAAGCATAGATTGTTCAAGCTGTGACATCTTTGCCCGGGCCCATAGAGGCAAAGAGGAATTAAACTTTCCTTACTAAATTCTCCCAATATGTAATGTTTACTGACTTATAAAATAAAATCGTGGAAGCTTTGGGATAAAGGAACTAACGCCCGCTTGAGCAAGCTTTTGGATTTTGACTTTGATATCTGACTTATGTTAACTACGGAATGAATAGGCATCAGTAAAAAAAAAAACACACAACTAAAGCTTTTAATGCGAGTCAAAATTTAGTCAGATATGATATAAAGATAAATAAATAAATATTCGCTTTACAAAGAAAAGAAATCATAGTTGATCATCTATACAAAAGAAAATATGATATAAATCAACTTACATACACACATACATGATCAATCACTCAAGTCCTGCCTCGGGTTGGGGAAAATACTGTCCTGGCGTCCCCACCCTGGCTCACTGGACTAAACAAACAAAACCAGCTCTCCTGAGCTCTTCTGACCGGACTCCAACGGTGACTAAGTAGATGACCCCCCGATGTTACGAAACACAGCTATTTATAAGAGTTCACAGGGAGAGGGGGAATGCGCGATAGCACAGGGTGCGCACTAGGAAAGGGAAGGGATAGATAGGAAAGCATTTGGCACTGTTCATAAAGATGACACTCGAGATGGAGACGTGATGACGTATAGTTTGCGCAGTAAGACGTAATTCCTGTATCGAAATGTCCATTTCGGTACAATTTTATTAAAATTATATGCTGAATATCGTAATTCGTTCTTTGAGAGTTCAACTAATGCTACATCATCTATAAAAATTAACGTATCTCATTTCATATGTCCATTCAATTGTATATGTCCATGATGTTCTTCTCCCCATTTTCTAACTATCTGATCGTTTGTAAACATCATCGTCATCATCTTCATTATGGGCCGTCGGCCTGTTCCGCTCTCAGAATTCATCTTTCCATCGTCTTCGAAGACGTCCCACATCTCTATAGCCTTGAGGTTGGTACAACAGTGTTTGTTTTGTTAGCCTAGAAGAGTCCATTCATAAAATACGTTTTTGCAATTTTTGTTTATAGTTTTGTACTTTTTTCATTTAGATTAAACATTTTGACTTCTTGCCTAATTGTTTCACTAGAAATGTGGTCTCTTAGAGTATATCCTGCAACGTATCTGAGGAACTTCATCTCTGATGTTTCTAGTAATCTTCTGTCTGATATATTCATAAACATAATACTAAATAAACTAGGACAAAACAGGCTACAAAGAAAACTGGCCAATTTATATATTGTGATTTTTCGTTCAACATTCATCTAATTCGATGACTACACTTGTAATTTATTGCAATTTATTAAGATTGTTACTCCTCATACACGCATCATTTGGCCTTCAGTCAACTTGTATTAATGCATATAATAAAGTGACATAACTGTGCATGAAGTATGTGCAGGAACAGGGAGTTGGAATTGAATTATTGGCATCGAGCATCTGTACAACAGAGAAACCGCATTAGTCAACATGAGCAGATCTAACTTAGATTTAACTTTGTCATCTGCAATGTCACCGACAGATGGTTCTGGTTTCACACAACCCACAGGTCACTTCAAATACATATTGTGTGTTCTCCCTCATTCAATTTATGCTTATGATTACAACTGGATTTTTTATATTTCTCAATTAATGATAAGCAAATAAAAAATAATTAACTAAGGTATAATCAATGAGTCTCCATTTTCGGTAATGAAACAATGATTCTATGAACTGCAACAAGTTTTTTTTAGAAGTTACAGATGAATAAATAATCTTTGGGTAAAAATATTTTCTTGCCTCTGGTTCCGAGGGTCTAACTAACTAACTAACTCACTAACTAACTAACTAACTAACTCACTGGTACTATTGACCCCGTAGGTTCATGGCCGCGCGGACATAAGCTCTCATATATCCCTATCCTGCGCCAATGTTTTCCAATCATCCCCTGTATATCTACTTCCCTCAAATCATCGTGCATGTTATTCTCCCACCTCCTTAGTCTAACAATTAGGCGTTTTTCCTCTGGTTTTCCTACAAGAAGCTTCCATGCACGTCTTTCATTCCCCATTCGTGCCACATGTCCTGCCCATCGCAGTCTATGAGACTTAACTGTTCTCATTATATCTGGCTTCCTATAAAGACCATGTAATTCACTGTTATGCAGTCTTCTCCATTCACCTGTCTGTTCACCTCTCTTTGGTCCAAACATTTTCCTAAGAACTTTATTCTCAAATACTCGTAATCTCCTTTCCTCCCTTGAAGTAAGAGTCCATGTTTCGCACCCATATAATATAACTGGTAGAATAATAGTTTTATATATTTTCAGTTTAACTTTTTTTTAAAGGAGTTGGGAAGTCAAGAGTCTCTGTAATGCATAATAGCACGCATTACCAGAATTGAGCCTATGTTTAATTTCCTTGTGCATCTCATTCCTGTTTCTGGTTCCGAGGGTCTCGGGTTCCTAAAAAATCCATCGACCCCGGCCGAGTTTGAGCCCGCGACCCTCGGGACCAGAGGCAACGAGCATAATCACTAGTCCACCGCGGCCGATTATTGGAATTATTTACAATATTTATTATTAGTTTAATCTTATTTATTTCTATTTTAGCTTTTTTTGAATATGGTAATGATGATTATGATGGCCAGATGATATTCGGGAACCGTTTGGGCCATAACGTTTCCTTACATTTGCCTTAGAGGTGAGGAAAACCCCCGAAAAAACAATCACCTAGGAAACTTGTCCTCACTGGGGATTGGATAAGCTGCGTGCGAGGCAACAACCCTACCTTGAGACCACAGCGGTGGACCAATTAGTTTTAAAATGATCGTTTATTGATATTTCAGGAAAATATGTAATATCTGCCCTGAATGAAATATTATGGGATAAACATATCAAAAATGAAACTAAAGTTACAAATTTTCAAACAATAGTTAGAAGTATTATGACTTATGATTCAGAGGTTTGGACTATAAATTATCAGATGAAAAGAAAATTAATGGTAACACAAATGGACTATTGAAGAAGATCTGCCAGGATATCAAGGAGAGAGAAAAATAGAAATTAAGTTATAAAAGAGAACATGAATGTACAAAACTCAATTTTAGAATTTATCCAAGAAAAACAACTACAATGGTACGGGCATATTAGGCAAATGGAGGATGAAAGATTACCGAAGAAAATAATGGAATGCACACCATCAGGAACGAGAAGGAAAGGACGACCAAATCTCACGTGGATCCAAGGGATTAGAGAAACTTTGAAGGACTGGGAAATAGAGGAAGATATGTGTTATAATAGAGACGAATGGACCAAAATTATAAAGCGAAATTGCAGACATACATTGGTGCCGCAAAAATGAATAACATTGTTAACCAGATATATATCCATCCATAGTAATTCTGCACCAATGCAGGTCCTTCACTGCATTCATAGCATTTTCATGCTATGCTTGCAGCTTTACTAGGGAATTGTAGGTGTGGTAGCTTCCCGTTGCTTTCCACACCGGTGAAGGATGATAATGATAAGGATGATGATGATGATGATGATGGCCATATGATTTCGGGGACCGTTTGGGCCTTAAAGTTTTCCCGACATTTGTCTTACAGGTGAGGAAAACCCCGATAAAAACCTCACCCAGAAAAACTGCCCCGACCGGGGATCGAACCCGGGCCCGCTGCGTGACAAGGCAGCACGCTACCTCGAGACCACAGCGGTGGACTCCGGAGATATTATATATATATATATATATATATATATATATATATTGATATTTAATACGGTATTGTTTTAACATGAACTCACTTCTATTACGTGTTCTTGCCCCTTCCCTGGTACATAAAACACATTTCCATGACAACGGCACACTTTTCAAGTATTCGACATTTTTACTGCCTCTTAGTTACATAAATCACTACTCGGTCAGCTACGTCCTCGGATCATGAAATGTTAACGGCCTGGAAATTATTTTTATGACTAATGAATAACTTATGACCACAAACATTTTTACATTTTATATGGGTATCAAAATGAATAAGAAGAGATAAAGTTCATCAAATAAAACAAAAAGTCTGTAAATAGATTTCAGTGAATCAAGGACCCAGTATTCTATTTAACCTCCATGTTAATACAAAACATAATATCCTTGCCTTGGGTATAATATTATGATAGACATCCTTTAAAGTACCTGATCGTGTCACGAGTTTTATGTGGAGTGGGTCCGATTGTCTTGTGTTACATTAAATACCGTAAGTTCATTGGAAACCCGCCATAGCTTGATCCAAGGCAGGTTGAAACAGGGTGAGGGGAGGAGTAATACCTCATACATAAACCTTGGTTCAGCTTGCCCAGCTGATAGTACCTTGTGACGGTCCCTTGCCAGGGTTACAGTGAAGACCTCAACGACAGATACAACGAAGAAGGAGTACTTCGGCACGGTGTACCTGACGGAAGAGGCAGCTCTACGTCTACTGTTTGTAGATTGACAAACGGGCGGATGAGATTCGTTAGTCCTG
Source organism: Diploptera punctata (assembly GCA_030220185.1). NCBI lineage: Eukaryota > Metazoa > Arthropoda > Insecta > Blattodea > Blaberidae > Diploptera > Diploptera punctata. Next base: position 491,738 of record JASPKZ010003053.1, read on the forward strand.
CAAGACAACCCATCTAGGAGAGACAACTCCGAAATAAAACGGGGCAGGCTGAGCTCTGGTGCTGGGTGAAGGCAATCGGCCTAGGGAGGAAACCCCCGAATAATCAACCCACCATGAAAACTGGCTAGCAACACACTTCAAGGTGTATCTTATACATTGCTCGCAGTCCCAAGGATCAAGCCTCGGATTAAAGACGGAAATAAAATACGACAAACGCTAGGAAAAGAACTAAGATTTGGAAAAAGAAAAACATATTAAGAATTGCTACTTGGAATGTTATGTCCTGATTTAAAAGGAAAGAAGAAATACTACAAGAAATAAAGAAACAGATATAAACATTTATGCATTATCAGAAACAAAAAAGAAAGGAAAAGGTGTGGCAAAAATTGATGATTACATATTTATATACCGTGGACAACTGAAAGAAAATAGAGCACAATCTGTGTGTGTGTGCCTATGGAAGCTTCTTGCAGGGAAACAAGAGGGAAAACGCCCAGTTGGTAGACCAAGAATGAGGTGGTAGAATAACATTAACTATGATTTGAGGGAAGTAGATTATACAGGAATGATTGGAAAACATTAGCTCAGGATAGTGATGTATGGAGAACTTACGTCAGCGCGGCCATGAACCTACGGGTCAATTAGTGCCAGTGAGTTACAGTTATAAATATACTGCATACAGGTATGTATTCGCCATATATGTTAGGGTTACATGCTTATATGTGTGTATGTACACACGTAATCATATGTGCTTATGTGTATGTCTGATTGTATGTTTGTATGCATGCGCGTATGAATGTACACGAAGTATGCCCATGAATACATGTAATTTCATATGATTAGAATATGTGTATTGCATAATCAGCATTCAAAATCAAGCATAAAGTGAACCTGTAAACCTATTCATAGGACATTTTGAAAGTAGTTTACCGTATAGGTTGCTTATAGTGTTAGCAAGTTCAATAATCTGACCCACTAAGTTGAGTAGCACGTCAGAGCGTCTGTATCTAACACATAACGCCGACAGCTTTGTTTAACGATTCTTTTTCGTGTTACCAGTTTTTGGCACAAGCACTCCAGGTCAACAGCAAAAAAAAAAAAGCTAAAGTGTTTCGTACATTACAAGGCAGCAATGTTATTATGGAAAGAAGAAAATTAACAAAAAAGAACACCGGTATATAAAAAGCCTGGATCAATTAAAGAGAAAGGATGATGTAGAAGGCAAATTTACCCTTTAAATCTTTCGTCTCTGAAAAGTGAAATATTTAACAATAGCACTGAATGTGATTATTTTATTCATTTTATTATACAGTCCTCGCAAAGAGAATTGAAAATAAAAAAATGGATTTTTAACTCCGATATCTCTTGATTTTAGCACTAAAAGCCTACAAATTGTCATCATCATCTTCCAGGGATTAAGCATGTTGGCTCGTTCCGGATTCATGAAAACTAGAATTGTTAAATTTCTTCAGACCATCTTGTGTGTGGGCGTCCAACATTTCTCCTTCCGTGCGGTTTATAATTTAGCAGTAATTTTGGAAATCTTTCTTCTGGCATTCTATCAATATGTTCATTCCAGGCATTCTTATATTTAATTATTCGGTCTGTAAGTTTGAAAATATTTAGTTCCTTTCTTATATCTTCATTCCTTTTCTTATCCAGCAGAGTATATCCTGCTATATTTCTTAAAAATCTCATCTCAGCTGCTTCCAATCTTTGTTCTTGTCTTTAAGTGATCGTCCAACATTCTGATCCATACATCAATACAGGAACAGCTATTACTTTATAAAATTTCATTTTTATTTATTTTCTTGTGTTTTTCAGGGTTCTTTTAATAGTGTCACACATTAGAATAAATTTATTTAGTTTGTCATTAATATCTTCAATTTTAACATATGATAAATTGAAACCCAGATATTTAAAACTATTCACTTGCTCTAAAATGTTATCATTAATTACTATTTTTTTTCTTAAGGTATCATGTCTTTAAATGCTAAAATTTTAGTTGTATTCTTTGAAAATTTTAAATACCTCTATTTTAATAAATAAAATGGTATAATATCCTCAACTCGTGTCCAACTCAGGGTCGGGTCGAGGGATGAGATGAGGTGAAGCCCCCTACATAGAGGTCTGTGAATGACAAGGTTGCCGGCCGATCACGCCTGACGCACCATCACAGGGGTAGATGAACGAAATGAAACGAATTCGATGAGATGAGTATGGAGAAATGGTGGAATGAAATGGTGGCAGGGGAAAACAGGAGAAACCTGCCCAAGCTCCGTTTCATCATCATCATCATCATCATAGTACATTCACGAATTTAGGCCATTTGTTGACCTGTTTCGGCCTCAAGAGAAACACCATCCAGAAGTCTTTTGAGTGGACGTCCTGGTCTTCTTCTTCCTGCAGGTTGATATCTTATCATTTGTTTGGGTATTCTGTGATCTTCCATTCGATGAACATGTTGCATCCACCTTGACTTATAATCAGAAATTTTGTTTTCTAAAGATTCCATGTGTAATTCTTCTAAGATGTCTTCATTTTTTTTGTGATCTAGTAGTGTGTATCCTGCAGTCCTCCGAAGATATCTCATTTCAGCAGATCTAAGTCTCTGTATATCCTTCTGTTTTAACGTCCATACTTCGCTACCATACAAAAGATTTGGAAGAGCCAGTGTTTTATACACTTTCAGTCTTGAATGCTTTTGGACTAACTGTGGCTTGAAGATAGAATTTATTAACCCTAAAATTCTTAAAAATTTAGATATTTTTGCATTTACATCCTTTTCTTCTTCATATGAGATATTGCATCCTAGATATGTAAAATTATTTACCTGCTCCAAAATTTTATTTTCCAGTACAATTTTACTTCTGACAGGATCTACACCTTGAAATGCCATAATTTTTGTTTTTTCTGTAGATATCTTTAATCCATATTCTTCTGTAATTTTGTTAAGTTCATACAGACCTTTCTGTAGATTATCTTCGGAATTTGCTATTATTATTTGGTCATCTGCAAACAATAGGGTGTTTAATTTTCTATTTTCTGATATTCTTATTCCAAATTTATATGTTTTGTTCCAGCAACATATTACTTCATTGATATAAATTGCAAAGAATGTTGGGGATAGGGGGCAGCCTTGTCTCACACCACGATTTATAATTCCTTCTTCAGAAAATCTGTTATTTAATTTAATCTTCATGGTGTTGTCTTTGTAAATATTTTGTATGTTCTGCCGAAGTAAATTTGGTATATTTCTGTCTTCCAATATATTTAAGAGTTTTGATCTCTTGACTGTGTCGAATGCTTTTAAAATCTATGAAAGCAAAATGTGTTTCTAAGTTGAATTCTCTTCTTTTTTCAAGCAATAGTTTAACAGAAAATGCTGAATCAATACAAGATCGTCCTTTCCTAAATCCATTTTGACATTCCATAAGGAATTTTTCACTGAAACTTTTCAATTGTCCATTTAAAATGTCTGCATAAATTTTGTAGCATGTGTTTAACAAACTGATTCCTCTATAGTTGTCCATTTTTCTCTTGTCTCCTTTCTTGAACAGGGGTATGGAACCCACATGGAGTGACCGAGACTCGATCTCGGGACCCCAACGGTGAGAGGCGAACGTCTAACTGCTTGCGCCACGGAGTCTACTGAGTATTGTGTGTTTTTTCTTATTTATAGACTCCTGTAACATCTAACAACACATAGCGTATACTTACATAGTTATACATATTTGATGATACAACGAAATCAATAACGTAATGAAATGGGCATTGCAACGAAATTTCAATTCAAATTTGCCTTAATGATTGGGTAAATGTAGGAAGTAAAATCCCGTCAAGTTGGTCATCAGTAGAATTTGAACTACAAATCATCCTACGAGCAGACAAACATACAGTGAGTTTCACTCGAATTGCGGCCACTAGCGTGGACCGAATGCTTGCAGTTACTTTTCCCGCTATCGGCCGCAAGTCGAGTGAAACTCACTGTAGATCGCCTTATTACACGATATAGCAGACCTACCATACTTATGAGACTATGTAAGACAAATAGCACGAAAAACCACCGAAACTTATGCAACACATGACAATTGAGCAATCTGATCCATAGACAACATGGAACACAACTCGACACTCAATACAAACTCTACTACTACATGCAGCACTATAAAGACTATTTAACTCGTGCCCCAAATGGGACTCAATGGCCAATCACGTTTCAATGATTTCTGTTTTACAACCAATGAGAGTAGTGTTTCACGAAATATTTATCAGTGTTATAATTACTATATTAAAGAAAGCTCCTCCTTTTTAATATTCTGAACAGGTCTGACCATTATTTTGCAGTGACTGAGCCCCTAAGAAATACGGCTACCATATTGTATATATAGTGCATGAATGTCAACACATGCCGCCTGCGGGAGTTAATATAAAACATTTGTAGCAATTGATTATACCACCAAAAAAAGAAATCACTGTTTGCACTTTCTTAAATATATTTTTTCCCAGGTAACAATCCAGAAAAATATAATTGTCATATTTACACCATACGACATCAGAAATTAATTAATATACAGTTTGATGTGTTTCATTTTTTCTCCACTAGAGAGCATTCTTACAATATTGCGTTCCTTTGGCAATAAATAGTATGATCTAGTTGCAGTGATAAACAAAAGAGGCAGATGAAGCGTACCTATCGTTTCTCATTTGTTTTCAAACATCGCCGTTTACATTAAATATATAGATATTTTAAAATAATTACAGTTAAATAATGATTTGTGAGTAAACAGCTTAATTTTATTCGTTAAATGGTCCTAACAAATGCTACTCTTGATTTCAAAATTCTCTAGATAAATTGGAAATCACTCGTGGCATTACTTATGATAAACACCTTAAAGACGCCCAGGGTTGGAAAACAAACAAAATCAAACAAATGATTCCCACACCCACCCCTTCAGAACCCAATACACACACTTGCAGAGCACACTCTCCTAGTGAAAACCTGACATCTACCACCTAAGGCAAAAACCTAAAAACTTTGACCAAGACGTGTAACTGGTAATTGACACCAATACAACACTAAATGAAGGCTGTTGGTTGAAATTCGGACTACCCAAATATGACTATGAAATTGTACCGGTAAAGCCACCTCCCTCCATAGTATATGTAAAGTGTAAAGTGATCCCACAACAGGCCCGGAGGCCCTTGGGGTAGTAGGAGGTTAAGGCTCCCACTTTTATAGACAATCAGCACTTTATGTCAGCCGGGTTGTCAGCCCTGCGTGACGGCCGCCTTTACCCCCAGAACAAGCATCTGGTACTCATTCCCGTTAGAGGCTGAGTCTACCCCAGGACCATAGTGCCGCCAGAGGGTTTGGGTCAGTTTAAAAATCATGACCCTAACGGGACTTGAACCCTCGACCCTCTGGCTTGTAGCTCAGTGCCTTAACCACTACGCTCCGGCGTGCCCCTCCATAGTATATTAGGGATTTTTTATAACACGATATTTGTTTCTAAAAAGAAAATGTCAGTCCCGGCTGACTAGAGGTCGACTCTAGTTCAGGAGGTTCGCGAGTTCAAACCCTGCTGGGAACGACGGCCTTTTTCAGGATCTAAAAATCCTAGGCATATATTCCTTCGGAATTAAAGTAAAACCATGAGTCTCTTATCGTAAATTTAATAATAATAATAATAATAATAATAATAATAATAATAATAATAATAATAATAATAATAATAATAATAGTTTTACTTTAACTGGACTGAGATAAGAGTCTTGTCTATCACTCAACCAGATTAGAAAAAATACAATAATTAACTTTAGGCTATATCTAAATTACAATAAACATAATCGATCACATGGTGTGTATGGGGGCTACAAGATAGAAAAATTAAAATACAATTAGCAATGACAGAATAAATTTAATTATGGAGAAATTTTAATCAACAACAAGTAACTGTATAAGCGTGACTTAAAGTGTCAAATGTGCGGCAATCTTTAATTATCTTGATGGAGGGAATTCTTGGAGCGGGCAAAGGTGTGTATAAGAGATGTTATAAAATACATGTTTTGAGTTTTATTGTTCAAATAAACTTTGGTCACCAATTATACAAAATAAAGGTAACTGACGGACAAATTACGCTTCTGCGTGAAAATCTTTCTAAGTGTCCATAATTTACCACTTTGCGAAGCAGGGAACAAACTTTAATCTCCATGTCTTATGTCAAATTTTACGTGGAATTAACTAATTCCAAGAAAAAAATAAATAAAATACGTAAGAATTAATCTATAAATAATCTTCAGAAAAAGTGTCAGCCGAGTTCTAGATTATTCTCTAATACAGAATGTTTCAGAATAAGTATTACAGATTTCTAGAGGTTGTAGAAGGGACTTAGTAGATACAGTTTTGATAAGGAACTCATGCCCGGAAACGTACCATTTTGATGTAAAATAGAATTGAAGATCGAAACACAATGACCTGATATCGTGTGTCTTGTGTTTCAAAATAAGTATTACATGCTTCTAGGGGTTGTACTACAAAGTTTATCTGCGACGCATAATTTCTGCTCAATAATGTCTGCTGCCGCTAAAATCCATGCAAAAAGATCTTCCTCCGACTCGACAGGTGTAGTACAACTGCTATAAATCTGTAATACTTATTCTGAAACACAAGACACACAATATCAGTCCATTGTGTTTCGATCTTCAAACTTATTTTGCATCGAAATAGTACGTTTCCGGACATGGGTGCATTAACAAAACTTTATATACTATGTACCCTCTGTGATCCCTATAAATCTGTAATACTTAATCTGAAACATCCTGTATATACAGGGTGAGTCTAAATTCCCCTTACAGAGTTTGAGGACTTGTAGTAAGGACCAAGACAATTAAGTTTAGCACAGGTACTCGTATCTGGAAGCGTGCCGATTTTCCGCTATACGCAAAATCACCTCACCCGCTATTTCGGCGCCACTCACTAGGATAGTCTTGACTAGGACAGTCCATATGTCATTCCCCGCTCACCTGATGTTCCATGGCCACTGAAAGTTTGTTTATGTGATATTCAGTTGAATTGATCCACCCAGAGACGTTTTCATCTGCACAGTGGAATAGTAATCCTTCACCATAGTATATAGCAGAATTCAAAGTATACATAGTGTTTCATTTCATTTTGGTTGATTCTAGCCTCCTTGGTTTATTCTCGGAGTGTTTCGACTACACTCCTTGATGTGTTAAGTCTGGCATCTATGTATGCTACAGCAATCTTTGTCTACATGTTACAACGCTGTAGTCACGCGATCCTATCGTGGACGCTCACACTCTATCACTATCAGTTCGGTCGCCAAGCCGACCACATCACATCACTATCACTTCGGTCGCCAAGCTGACCACATCACTCACTATCGTTTCGGTCACCAAGCTGACCACATCACTTTTCACGTCGGTCTCTAGTCGGACCACATCACATCACGTCTCGCTCACAAAGCGGGACACACAAACATCAACTACGGTCTACACAACGAGACCTCAGCACAATCAAGTGAAGCTAAGTATTCATCTCAAAAAAGTATTGTTTATATTTCAAACTACAAACGTGTTGTTATTGTATCGCCACGTGGTACATTCTTTTGATCACACCCAGCACCTATGGATTCGGTGCACTCAGTCCACTACAGAGGAAACAACGCTAGTTACTATTTGGTGCATCGACAGATGTAGTGTGCGGATATTCACCCACATAACACATAGTTCATTGGTACTGGGTTGCTGCTATCCATGGTATACACGTTTGCAGAATATGCAGACATGATGTTATTTTACGGCGAAGCTCGGTACCATGGCAGATCCGATTGCTTCACTTACACGTTCTCCCGACTTGATCCAGCTAGACTACTTCCTGTGAGGTCCCAAGAAAACCTTAATTAACGATACCCCTGTAAAATTCGAGGAAGATCTACTAGTACGAGTTATGGTTGCGGCGGATGTTGGAGGACCAGGGATTGGTGAACGTGTGTAGGAGAATATGGTACGGAGATATAACATCTGTATTGAAGTCGATGATCGTCACATCGAGCCCTTCTTGTAAGTGGTTCCAGACAACAGGCAGCAGGAGTCGGAGAGAGCAACACGTGTTGTAATGGTATTTTGTGTGTAACGGAAAACGGTACATTTCCAGACATTTGTTGCTATGTTAAATGTAATACTCTTGGTCCCCTCCGTAAGTCCTCAAACTCTGTAAGAGGAATTTAGACTTATCCTGTATATATATATATATACATATACATATATACATACATATATGTATACTTACTTTCTCACTGGCACTATCGAACCCGTAGGTTCATGGCCGCGCGGACATAAGATCTCCATACATCTATATCCGGAGCTAATGCTTTCCAATCATTCCCTGTATTATCTACTTCCCTCAAATCATAGTTAATGTTATTCTCCCACCTCATTCTTGATCTACCAACTGGACGTTTTCCCTCTGGCTTTCCTACAAGAAGCTTCCATGCAAGTCTTTCATTCCCCATATGTGCAACATGTCCTGCCCATCGCAGTCTATGAGACTTAACTGTTCTTATTATATCTGGCTTCCTATAAAGATCATATAGTTAATTGTTATATATATATATATATATATATATATATATATATATTCAGACCAAACCGATTCAATTTGGGCCGCTACTTCATTAACTTAAGAAGGCAACACGCAACAAGAAGATAAATGTATCCTAGAATGTTACCATGCGCCAACACTCTCCTGCTTCAAGTGTAATAATTCCTGTTTACCTCCTGCGGTTCAGAAAATGAGATGTTCATCTGTTTCAAGTCTTATTTATAATTACAGTTTGCAACAACAACCGTTGAAAAATCCTTTGATACAATATGAAGGTTCCTCCAACTCTTTTCTTGACCCATTCATCATGAACGTTATTATTTTTTACGTTATTTCACACAGCTTCTTGACATCGTTCTGCGAACACTTTGAATGAGAAAATTATCTTGGTCGTTTATTGTCTCTTGCTATCTAAGATTACTTTCCGCCGATTTCTTCCAGAGAAATATCTAGTGAACTGGTATATTATGACCTCACTATGATCGTTGTCCATTTATATAAAAGCGGGTGCCGCGCGACATAGCTTTGCAATGATTAACATGCGGAATTATTATAGTGGCGGTAGTCGGAATCTTTGTATTTAATTATATATAACAGATGCGGGAAACAAAGCGAGCCCCTGGACAATCTTCATAGTGAGGCTATAATATATATTGTGGCGTGTCGTAATAAACAACGTTTAAATTTCGCGGCAAGACGAGAATAGTGGTCTCGCATTGGTCGGAATAGATTTGCAAGACGTCGACTCGCGAGTCAAAAGACCAGCGCAAACCACTGAAATGTCTGGGCTGTCATTCCAGACGTTTCAACCAACATCTCCTTTCCGATTCGGGAAAGATCGGTGACCAGAGGCCTCTATGTATCAAAGTGTATCGAACGTAAGCCTAGAAAGTTCCTCGCCGTCTATATGGGCTAATATGTGGCGAGAACGGAGGCAAGTCAGTAATGTTTTTGACAACGAGAAGCGAAGGTGAAGTGTAAGAGAAATTGTAGTGAGCAGATACGTAAGAGACTGTGAAATAATTCTGTGTGAGATAAACTTTGAATCAAGATTAATTGATGTTACTGATTGTGATTAACGGTTTACTGATCCATTGGAAGAGGTAAATAAAGTGATTTGTGAGTTTTTACTCGAAATCTCAGTGGATTATTTACGACGTGAACACGAAACACCACGAGAGTACTACAATATATACATACATAGTGTTCTGCCCAAGAGAAGGTCTTTCACTTCACACTTACAATTATTCCTTAACAAGCCTTTTTTTGTATCCGCATACAAACAATTTATTTTAATATTGTCTATTATCTGATGTCTTTCTCTGCCTCTTTCTTTCAGTTGACCATTCCTTCTAGGGCATCCGTCAACAGGCAGTTTCCTCCTAGCCAGTGGCCAATCCAATTGTTCCCCTCTTCTTTACGAGTTCCAGCATTGTTCTTCCTTCACCTATTCTGTCTAGTACATCTTTTATTTTTTATTATTTATTTTTTTTGCAAATGTCCCAGGTTGTCTTTCGACATTCCTGGTGTTCTCTCCTGGCATGGCGTACTTGTAACCCACTTCTGAGGTTGGGGAGCCTGGAAGGCGGGGTTACGTTGCCCCGATGATATGATGGGAGTGATGATGATAGTGGTGCGCCAGGAGAGTCCCTAATCCTAAACTTGATCTAAGATGAATATGAATGATGATGATCGTGATGGCCATATGATTTCGGGGATCGTTTGGGCCTTAAAGTTTTCCTGACATTTGTCTTACAGGTGAGGAAAAACCCCGATAAAAACCTCAACCAGAAAAACTGTCCCGACCGGGGATCGAACCCGGGCCCGCTGCGTGACAAGGCAGCACGCTACCTCGAGACCACAGCGGTGGACATTTTTTTTATTTTGTCTGTCCATTTTATACGCTCCACCCGTCTCCATATTAACGTTTAAAAATTATATATATTGTGGAAAGCAACGGGAAGCTACCACACCTACACAATTCCCTAGTAAAGCGGCAAGCATAGCATGAAAATGCTATGATTGCAGTGAAGGACCTGCCTTCGGGCAGAATTACTATGGATGGATATATATATATATATATATATATATATATATATATATATATACCAAGTATATAAAAATTCTGCCTTCGGGCAGAATTACTATGGATGGATATATATATATATATATATATATATATATATATATCCAAGTATATAAAAATTACGTGTCACGTTGTTTGTCCGCGATGGAATCCTAAACTACTGAACCGATTTTAATAAAATTTTGCACACTGTGTGCTATTTCATCCAACTTGAGACCTACGGTTGTTTATAACTAAATTTATAGTCGCATTATTTTTTATTGCAAATTATTTGTTTATTATTTAACAAAGAGTTATAATTATCTGTGAGTTCCATACGATTCTAACAGATGACGGTGTAAGGTAATTTGTCTATTATTTTACCAGGCGGCTGTGCTTTTTGTTGCAACCGCGAATTTCAATTGAATTACAAATATTGATTATTTCATAATTTAAGTGTGTTCAGTGTTTATTTTATTTTCAATATATTGATAATAATATTAATTTCGTGTGTAAGTATTAGTTTTAAGTAATCTGGCTGAAAGACAGCAACTTAATTTAAATTTAACTGGACCGAGAAGGGACATTGAACAATATGGCGAATCAGTTCAAGATACCATGAATGATAAGATATCAAGTGAATTTCCGCAAATTGGGATAGGCCTATGTGACATAAATCTTACATTTAAGAACAATGTCAATTTAAAAACATATGAAGGTCCTAAGGAATGGAATAACAGAATTGTAAGTAAGTCCGTTAGTTATAATAATATGCCTAATATTACAGAAACAATCACCATGCCTCAATTAAATGAAAAACAAGATGACTATAATATATCACAAGATTATATTACTATACAGAGACTTCTTGATGATGATGAGAATCCAAGCTGCCAACAAGTTCGTAGAAAAAAACGAAAGTATAATGAAATCAGCAAGCCTCCTCAAAATATTCCATCAATAAATGTATACAATCCTTATGATACACTTATGGATGATACTGAGAATGCAGACAACATAAATTCATCTCAATCAATAAAACCGCTTCCACATAAACCACCACCCATATTTATACCGGGTGTGGTTAACGTACCAGAACTAAAAAATTGCGTAAAACAAAAACTTTCTGATTTAGATTTATCACATAGTTTACTACAACATAATTTAACGTATACCTTATGCACAGCAACGCGTGGCCGGGACTTATATATATAAACCACATAAACCACCAGCTATATTTATACCGGGTGTAGTTAACGTACCAGAACTAAAAAATTGTGTAAAACAAAAACTTTCTGATTTAGATTTCTCACTTAGTTTACTACAACATAATTTAACGTATACCTTAGCCACAGCAACGCGTGGCCGGGACTTCTATATATATATAAAACAAAGTCGGATTAGTTGCACTGTTTATAACTCAAGGACGGCTGGACCGATTTTTATGATCTTTGATTTGTTGGATTTGTTTCCGCCCCGAATAGCAGGTAACTATTAAAACATCGGAAAAAGTAATGTAAAATATTTAAAGGCGATACGACGTTCGCCGGGCCAGCTAGTACTATTATATAGTCCATTTAAACGGGAATCCATATTTTTTTTAGTTGTTGAAGAAATGCCAATTTTACTATTAGGGACTTGCTGACAGTAAGTGTTAATTCTAACAAAACCATCACAGTCTTATTCAAATAACTAGGGGAGTTAACATTAGCTCAACCTTAAATTGACGAAAAAATAATTCATTCTGCCAGTTATTTATATATTCCGGACCGCAAAGAAAACAAAATCATATAACACTATTAAGTATTATTGTACATTACTATGTAATTTGATGCGAATGTAATTAATTTCTACTCATTTTTTTTTTCTAATGTTTTATATTATATAATATAGTCGAATATAAGTATGTTCGTCCTTTATACACTTCTAAACCGTTCAACCGATCTTCGTGAAAATTTGTATGTACAGGATTTTAGACGCGGCAAGTGTTTGCCCGTTATCCATTATGTTCTAAAATCATTAGATGTAGGAGTTCACCTGAAACGAAATTTTAAAAATCGTTCTAGCAATCTCAATTTTTGATGTTAAACAACAAAACTCGGAATATAGTATTAAAGTAAACAGAGATATGTATTTTCCAAAAATCATTGCAATCCAACCATTAGAAGTGGGGGTTTACCTGAAATTTGATATAAAAAATTTATTCTAGCAACCGCCATGTTTGGTTTGTATCAATGTATATCATGTAATTAATTAACCCTCAATATTTAATTTATTTAGGCATAGCAGCACATGTCAGGTATTAGCTAGTATGTACATATATATATATATATATATATATATATATATATATATATATATATATATATATATATATATATATATATACCCGCTGCATCTCGTGAGAATTGTATATACGTATACAAGAAAAATAAATGTTTGTGTTGGGATCCTGAGTGGCTCAATTTATTAGAGCACTATACGTCATATAAAATCCCGAATCAGGCATTTATTTTTCTTTTCATGTCGTGTATATATATATATATATATATATATATATATATACACACTAGATGTAAATATCAAGTTAGAAAACTATTTACATATATATATATATATATATATATATATACACTAGATGTAAATATCAAGTTAGAAAACTATTTACAAGTTACACAATTAAAAAAAAACGGGGAGTGACTGTGTCGTGGACACCGCCGTGTGCTTTACGTAAATACTTGTACGTAACAAGTAATATCGGTGATCGCACACATTCGATGTCTATACGGTCCGGAGTTGATATAGAAACGATTACATCATCCATTTGCGAAGGCTCGGCAGCCCCAGATGCAGATATACTGGCACCGTCTTTGATCCGTTCGGACGCCTTCAATCTTTTACGTTCCCGGCACCGCTTCACTGTGTCATATGGTGTTTTATGGGTACTATTGGATTGCTCTTGAAAAGTCCTTTCCAACCGTATACGACCTCTGTATTTTGATTTGGCTTTTTGACGCCCAGAGGCCGACAATGCATTATTTATTTTAATTTTCTTTCTTACACACAATATTTCGCTATAACTATCCACGCTTATATTTTATACACGCGCTCGATAGAACGTGACGAGAGCTGACGATTTAAACTCAAACCAAAGTCGCAACTTGTCAGAGTCAAAATTTACACTAAAGAAAATTATGTGATGCAGCGAAACGACTACGAAATGGCGGCGCTTCCCCCTCCACTGCGTCGCAGTCCACACTCAACGTACCGATAAGTGTAATTAAATGTTGTATGTAGATGATAGATATGTAGCTTCAACACCAAACTGTATCCCCCGATTTTATTATCATCAGTTTTCTGAATTGCCACCCACTATGGAAGATTTTTTTTTTTTTTTGTAAATGCCCCAGGTTGTCTTTCGACATTCCTGGTCTCTCTCCTGGCATGGCGTACTTGTAACCCACTTCTGAAGTTGGGGCGCCTGGAAGGCGGGGTTATGCTGCCCCGACGATATGATGGGTGGTGACGATGATGATAGTGGTGCGCTAGGAGAGTCCCTAATCCTAAGCTTAATCTAAGATGAATATGAATGATGATTATTACGATGGCCATATGATTTCGGGGACCGTTTGGGCCTTAAAGTTTTCCTGACAATTGTCTCACAGGTGAGGAAAAACCCCGATAAAAACCTCATCCAGAAAAACTGTCCCGATCGGGGATCGAACCCGGGTCCGCTGCGTGATAAGGCAGTACGCTATCTCGAGACCACAGACGTGATCGAAAATGTAAAGACTTATTCACATCAAAAAAGTAAATAAGGAGAAACACTGAACGCCCTAGAAAATATTGGGCAGATTCTTACAAACCCAGAATTGACCACGAGGCTATCTTGTGAAGTCAATGATCACTGAATATAATATTAATGGTTACAATAAAACAATGAATCCTTCGTAACTATTATTATTTCCTATAAAAAAACAATGTGAAACCGTTAAGGAATAAAAGTCTGGCATTTGAATAAAACTGGTCGCAGAGAGAAGAGAAATAACCAATATCCCAGTCTTATTGACCACGGGTTCCGATATTGGTGGCGGAAGTGGGACATCAATAATGGAAATACTATTACTGGTTACCAACGCTCTGCAATACCACTATTTCATTCTACAGTAATACCAACCAACCACTGTGCATTTTCTCTTAAGCTTCACGATGGCATCCACAGAAATTACTTTTGTTATTTCACGAAGATGTAAGTTGAATATAACATACAAGTTGATGAGTACATACAAGTGACAAAATCACATTTCAAGGGAACCCATTGTTCATTATTCCATTTCTCTATATCAGGGTGTCCACCGCTGTGGTCTCCAGGTAGCTTGATGCTTTGTCACGCAGCGGGCCCGGGTTCGATTCCCGGTCGGGACAGGCTCCTGGGTGAGGTTTTTTTCGGGATTTTTCCTCACCTGTAAGACAAATGTCAGGATGTTTAGGGCCCAACGGTCCCCGAAAATCATCATCCTTATCATTATCATCCATCACCGGTGTGGAAAGCAACGGGAAGCTAGCACACCTATAATTCCTAGTAAAGCTGCAAAGCATAGCATGAAAATGCTATGATTGCAGTGAAAGACCTGCCCTCGGGCAGAATTAATATGGATGGATAGTTGGATATATTCTTCTTCTTCTTCACTTCATGGTTTAGGCAAGAGTTCCCTGTTCCGTCTTCACTAATAGATCTAAGACCATTTCTTCCGAGGACGTCCGACATCTCTTCTTCCTCTTGGAAAATAATGGAAGATTTTATTTGGTAATCTACTTTCTTCCATTCTTTCTACATGTTCTTTCCACTGTATCTTGTTGTTAAATATATTTTTTTTATGGAGTAGATCTGCAGTTCTTCACGGATATCCTCGTTTCTTATCTGGTCCATTCTAGTGCAGCCTTTTACTCTTCTTAAAAATTTCATCTCGGCTGCTTGGATTTTATTTTAGTTGGATATCAGGATAGATTTTATTTAACGTAGCTCTTTAACATCTTAGATTAGCTATGAATAACAATAGAATTCCGAAATAGAGTCTTCATTACAAACTACTAGGACGAAGAAATAGTAAAAGATGGACAGACCAATTCTAATATGAGATCGGGTAAACCTCAAAGTCTAATCCTTGATGCCCATGATAACTGTAACGACTCAGCTATTCTTTTTATTCTTTATTTATTCTCTTATATATTATTTATTATAACGAAAGGGCTTTACTCCTTTCTAAATAACAGGTAGCGTGTCGAGGAAATGTAGGAGTTTGGGCCGGTTCAGGGTCCTAGGGCTTGGAAGACAGGACTCTTGGCAAATGAAATAATTAGGCTTGTTGACTACTTCGATGAGACATAAGGCGTACCGATATCAGCTAAATAAAGGTATTGAATTAAATTACCCGCATATAAGGGAAATACACAACTCCTCTCAATAATAACTATGGGTTCTTACAGAAGTAAACTAATGTAAAACTTTATTACTATATGGGAGACAACCTTATATATTCAGACTTAAAACTACACCCTTACAAGATATCAAACATATATAAGTCATATAAAACATAAGCCACATATAGAAGTGTACTTGAGACAATAGGTAGTAAGACTAATCAGGAAAGCTTAAGAGACAAAATATAAATCAATAAAAAACACTTAAAGCTAAAGTATTATGTTTTTAAAATTGTGAACTTTTACGTTGACCTAAAGATTAGTTTCTGAACTCCAATATGAGTCGAAACTTAATTTCAAAGTTAAAGTTTGTTCAATTGGCAATTATTGAGGTTTATAAGTTAAAATATTATCAAGTTCTTTTAAGGTCTATTTAAAATATTTATTATATATCCTGAAGTTATAGAAAATATAACCAAGTCTTACTTACAAAGGAGGCCTACAACCGCCAGAATTATGTGCAGTGCAAGTAGACGTTCACCCTTGGTTAGCTGCCGTCAAACTCCTCCTACTTTTCAAAGTTCCCGTATATATATATATGATTTTTTCTAATGGTCTTTATCCAAAATATCTTCTCAGGTTAGAATTTATTTTGTCTTAAGTTTCGCAATCTCTCTCGACCCTCATTTACGTTGGTTTTTAAAATTGCCTTGTCTTCATAAAATACCTGAGAAATGTTCTTTCACAACCCCTCACTCTATAATGTTTTTTTTTTCATTAGTGTTGATCTTATCATAACATAACTTTTCTTTCAAGGGTTTGTTTTAAAAGCCTCTTGTCTCGCGAAATAAGCTAACCTTTTCCTTATATTTTAAAGTCCTTCAGTATATATATTTTTTTAACATTATTTGTAGTTTTATTTATCAATTCAATTTTTTTAATTAAATTTTCCCCTAATTATTTTGATATCGTGACGGTTTTTAGTCTCGTTGTAAGAATAACGATTACTAATCTCTTTTTTGGCATAAGATCGACACTATATTATTGATTAGGTTGGCCTGCTTCTATAATATACTTAGCAGAAATCAATTTTATCTCGTTGATTAAAAAAAGTTCAGATGACTCTTATTTTAGGCTTTAACTTATTTTTCATACCGTAAATATGACATGCCTTCATTAATTTTTAAAGAAGCCGTATTGAAGATTTGGCGATTCCATGCCACCGTGCGGCTAGTGAATATTCGATCGGAGAGCAAGTGATTTATCGTCGTGTTGGCCAATGTGATAATATATGTTCCCGCTAGAGTCAATAGTCAACATGTTTGCTCATATATGAGGATTCTATACCACGTGTCCACCTACATTAGTGGGCAAGTTAGGATGAGAAAATGGCAAGTTAGTCTTAGATGGGTAAGTTAGTGTTAGTTTGGGCAAAGTAAGGTGAGTTAGTTCACCAGATTAGTTTAGCGTTTACTTCTTTGTTCTAAAATAAAATAAGTTAAAATATACCTTCTTAGGTAAAATCCGTCGTCCTCAACTTATAAAATATATAATATTTATGCCTATAGGCCTTTCAGAGGGCAAACTGCTGTAAAGTGGAAAGCCTGTATTAAGTATTAAATAAGTAGGCCTTTCAGAACATCCGTTCCATCTTCAGCAGGTCATTATTCGCTAAAACATCCAGTATGATGTTTGGTGTTGCTGGTTCTAATGTGACTCACGACAACGCCACATTAGGACCAGCAGCATCAACCATCATACTGGATGTTTTAGCGAAGAGTGACCTGCTGAAGATGGAACGGATGTTCTAAAAGGCCTACAGGCATAAATACTACATATTTTATAAGTTGAGGACGACGGATTTTACCTAAGAAGGTATATTTTAACTTATTTTATTTTATGACTCTCCACCTCAACGGTTTAACAATGAATATTATTAGTATTGATTCTTTGTTTTTCTTGTAAGCCCTTGTTTCACTTATCGAGATTCAGGCGCTCTCCCCCTACAGGGAAGAAATTGAACCATACTAATTTAGTTACACTTGTTTTCGTATAGATGTCATTGGAGTGACCCGTGGTCAGCGTTCCGCCTCATACTGAAATCTATGAAACCAAGGTAGTGCTAGGACGGGAAAATTCGGTAAATTTTGCTTAGAGACCTCTTTATTCAGGCTTAAGGATATTTTACGAGCCTAAAAATCTTCAGACTCGGGACTCACGGCTCCCTCTCGGAGGACTTGCTCCTTGAATTTTTCCATCCTAAAAAAATCCATCGATCCTGGCCGGGTTTGAACCCGTGCCCTTCGGGACCAGAGGCAAGGAGCATAACCACCAGTCATGTTACCGGGTCGATATCAGGTTTTTACTATAAGTTGGCTACACTGTCTGAGCAATGACTAATACATATTTTAATTTGCAAATATGCTGATTTTTGGCTAGTATTAGCTCAACTTCTCGCTTTATTTAAAGAATTTCTCACATTTTTGGGAGAAAAATCAACAAATATTTTTCTCTCAGGTAGCCTAATTATTCACATACTGTAACAATAAATTGCGTGTTTTTTTTTAGTTTTTTATCTGAATTATTGTTGGTGGCATTAGAATCCCCAGGATTTTTACGCGTTGAAAAACTCCAAGTCTTTTCAAAAATCTCCTAACCAGAGACAACAAGCAGTAGGCCACCGAGATTCGAAATTCTACGTTTATTATTTATTAAAAATATAATCATAGATTAGGTTTATATCTGGCAGGCAGCATGCGTGTTGTTTTCTGTCCCCCTTTTCCTCCGTAAAGAAAAATTACTATTTAGTATTTTACTACGTAAGCCCCAGTCGATCTATCGAAGTAACTGCAACTATATTTGTGGTTCAAGACAGATTTGTAAGTATATTTTGCACACCTGATTTAATTCACAACCTAGGTTATTAAACAAAAGATTAAAATTAGTACCTAATAATTTTAGTCATTCTCAAATTACAAAAAAATTCAGTTTAAAAATTTCGTCAAACATTACACAATGTCGAATAGGAATGGGATGCACAAAGAAATTAAACATAGGCTCAATTCTGGAAATGCGTGCTATTATGCATTGCAGAGACTTTTGATGCCCCAACTCCATTCAAAAAACGTTAAGCTGAAAATATATAAAACTGTTATTCTACCAGTTATATTATATGGGTGCGAAACATGGACTCTTACTTTAAGGGAGGAAATGAGATTACGAGTTTTTGAGGATAAAGTTCTTAGGACAATTTTTGGACCAAAGAGAGATGAACAGACAGGTGAATGGAGAAGGCTACATAACAATGAACTACATGGTCTTTATAGGAAGCCAGATATAATAAGAACAATCAAGTCTCGTAGACTGGGATGGGCAGGGCATGTTGCGCGTATGGGGAATGAATGACGTGCAAGGAAGCTTCTTGTAGGAAAGCGGGAGGGAAAACGCCCGGTTGGTAGACCAAGAATGAGGTTGGAGAACAACATTAAGTATGATTTGAGGGAAGTAGATTATACAGGGAATGATTAGAAAGCATAGCTCGTGATAGGGATGTATGGAGAGCTTATCTCCGCGCGGCCATGAACCTACGGGTTCGATAGTGCCAGTGAGTAAGTAAGTACGTAAGTATTACACAATATTGGATTTTCAGGAAAAAGTTCCATCATCAACATGTAAATTCGTATTGAATGTCTTCGTTAATTTCATGCAGAGGGTTCAGATCATTGGGTATGTTCTCGTTCGACATGTTTGCATTATTTGTTTGTTTTAAATTTTATTTTTTCAAGGTAGTTATTAATCTCTTTTCGTGTAAAATCGACATTGTGTTATTGATAATATTGACCAGTTCCTATTATATCTTTACAAAATTTGATTTTCTCAACGTGTTTTATAATCGTTTTCGGATACTTTGAAATTCACAATGGGTTAAAACATTACTATTCAATTTTTACTAGAGCATGCCATCAAATCTTTAGAGGATGAAAAAAGTCTAAAACTCAGTGGTATTAATAAGCTGTTAGTTTACTATGATGATGTATCATTAGACATTAGAGAGGAGATACTAATGGCCAATACGCATCTTCTATTGAGTTCTCGTTCTCCGTACGAGTGTGCAGCCCACTACACCATTCACAATATCATTATAATATTATTCTATTGAGTAACACTAAGAAATTGGGACAGGAGGTAAACATTAATAATATTAAATATATGGTCAGATATAGATATATATATTACATATGTAATAGAAATGGACTATTAACGACAAATGAGGGAAATTTTGAAGAAGCTGAATTCAAATGACTAGGAACAATTACTACAAACAGGAATGAGATGCACAAATAAATTAAAAATAGGGTCAATTCTGGAAAATGAATGCTATTATGTATTACAGGGACTCTTGTTGTCCCAACTTCTCTCAAAGGACGTTAAACTGAAAATATATAAAACTGTTATTCTCCGAGTTATATTATATGGATGCGAAACATGGACTCTTACTTTAAGAGAGGAGAAAATATTAGGAGTATTTGAGAATAAAGTTCTTAGGAAAATGTTTGGACCAAAGAGAGATGAACTGACAGACAAATGGAAAAGACTACACAACAGTGAGCTCCATGATCTTTAAAGGAAACCACACATAATTATAACAGTTTAGTCTCCAAGACTGCGATAGGCAGGACATGTGGCACAAATCGGAAATGAAAAAGTGTCATGGAAGCTTTTTGTAGGCAAACCAAAAGGAAAACGTTCAGTTGGTGGACCAAGAATGAGATGAAAAAATAACAAACATGATTTAAGGGAAGTATAATATACAGGTAATAAGTGGGAAACATTAGCTCAAGATAGGGATGTTTGGAGAGCTTATGTCCGTGCAGCCGTGAACCTACGGGTTCAATAGTGCCAGTGAGCTATTTTCTTAAATCTCGAACACGATCGTTAACTTTTATACTAATATTTCTGTTGATTCTGCAGATATAAAACTTGTCAAAGTTATCGCATCTAAGTATATATATAATTATATTTATTAATTTCTTCAGTTTTGTTTGAAATTATATTTAGTTTACTCTCAGTTTTACGAGCCAATTTTTATATTTTTATCGTGTTTCTTAATGGATTTAGCTAGTTTTATCGTTTCATTTCCAGTAGAAGATAGATAGATATACAGTATCCGATTGTTTTTATTCGCATTGCATTATCTTCCAGTTTTGTTAAATTTCGTAAGTTGTTTTTCTCTTTTTTTATTTTCTTAATAGTTTGTCATTATTTCTTGGTTGTATCCATTTTTCAAGCCAGAAATTTTATATAATTAATTCAGTTCCTTATTATAATTAATTTTGTTTAAAGGCAACTTTAACATTCCGTTTATTAAACTGATCAAGGTGCTAATTTTTGTTGAATATTTGTTGTCTTGATTTTGCTTTCATAGATTTTGAAAAAGCATTCGACACAGTCAAGAGATCAAAACTCTTAAATATATTGGAAGACAGAAATATACCAAATTTACTTCGGCAGAACATACAAAATATTTACAAAGACAACACCATAAAGATTAAATTAAATAACAGATTTTCTGAAGAAGGAATTATAAATAGTGGTGTGAGACAAGGCTGCCCCCTATCCCCAACACTTTTTGCAATTTATATCAATGAAGTAATATGTTGCTGGAACAAAACATATAAATTTGGAATAAGAATATCAGAAAATAGAAAATTAAACACCCTATTGTTTGCAGATGACCAAATAATAATAGCAAATTCCGAAGATAATCTACAGAAAGGTCTGTATGAACTTAACAAAATTACAGAAGAATATGGATTAAAGATATCTACAGAAAAAACAAAAATTATGGCATTTCAAGGTGTAGATCCTGTCAGAAGTAAAATTGTACTGGACAATAAAATTTTGGAGCAGGTGAATAATTTTACATATCTAGGATGCAATATCTCATATGAAGAAGAAAAGGATGTAAATGCAAAAAATATCTAAATTTTTAAGAATTTTAGGGTTAATAAATTCTAGCTTCAAGCCACAGTTAGTCCAAAAGCATTCAAGACTAAAAGTGTATAAAACACTGGCTCTTCCAACTCTTTTGTATGGTAGCGAAGTATGGACGTTGAAACAGAAGGATATACAGAGACTTAGATCTGCTGAAATGAGATATCTTCGGAGGACTGCAGGATACACACTACTAGATCACAAAAAAAATGAAGACATCTTAGAAGAATTACACATGGAATCTTTAGAAAACAAAATTTCTGATTATAAGTCAAGATGGATGCAACATGTTCATCGAATGGAAGATCACAGAATACCCAAACAAATGATAAGATATCAACCTGCAGGAAGAAGAAGACCAGGACGTCCACTCAAAAGACTTCTGGATGGTGTTTCTCTTAAGGCCGAAACAGGTCAACAAATGACCTAAATTCGTGAATGTACTATGATGATGGTGATGTTGATATTTGTTGCATAACTATTGTGTTGTTTGTGGGTTTTCTGTGTATGCTTTTGTCTAAACTATTTCTATTTTGATTTTTAGCGATTGTTACATCTAGATAGTTAATTTAATTGTTCATCTCTGTTTCTTCTGTAAACTGAATTTTTCCATTCATTCTGTTTATTTCAGTTAAGATTTTTTACGGCCTATAAACTTAAATGCGATAGTTGTCACAAATTTTACATTGACAAAACCACCAGGAATTATGTAAGATTCAACGAACACTTTAGAGATTTTAAAATTAACGAGAGAAAATCAAGTTTTGCTAAATATATAATAGAAACAGGTCAAAGAGATCATAAATTACATAATGTTGACCTTACACCAAAAAGAGAATAATAACTACAAAATCAACATCCTGGAACAAAAATAAATTTTGAAAGAAGCAAATAATGCAAATATGTTTAACTAGAACACACGCACAGACTTGAACCCTCTGCATAAAATTAATAAATTCAATATTTTTTACACGCTGATGATGAAACTTATTTCTGAAAGGCCTATATTGTGTAGTTTTTGACTAAGGTTTTAAACTGAAATTTGTTTTAGTTGAGGACAACTAAACTATCTAAACAAAACTAACCAATTCACTGGCTTTATCAAATCCGAAGGTTCATGGCCGCGCGGACATAAGCAATTCATACATCCATACCCTGAGCATAATGTTTTCCAATCATATCCTGTGTGATATACTCCCCTCAAATCATGGTTAATGTTATTCTCCCACCTTATTCTTGGTCTACCTACTGGTTGTTTTTCCTCAAATTCCCCTACAAGAATATTCCAAGCTCTTCTTTCATTCCCCATTCGTGCCACATGTCCTGCCCATTGCAGTCTAACTAACTAACTCACTATCGAATTCGTGGGTTCATAGTTGCGCGTACATAAGCTCTCCATACATCCCTATCCTGAGCTAATGTTTTACAATCATTACCCGTACAATCAACTTCCCTGAAATCATAGTTAATGTTATTCTCCCACTTCATTCTTGATCCAGCATCTGGGCGTTTTCCCTCTGGCTTTCCTACAAGACGTTTCCATGCACGTCTTTCATTCCCCATTCGTGCCACATGTCCTGTCCATCGCAATCTACGAGACTTAACTATTTTTGTTATATCTGGCTTCCTGTAAAGACCATGTAGTTCACTATTAGTAGTCTTCTCCATTCACCTCTCTGTTCATCTCTCTTTGGTCCAAAAATGTTCTTAAGATCTTTATGCCCATCTTAGTCTACGAGATTTAACTGTTCTTATTATATCTTTGGCAGTATATTATGGCATTTCAAGGTGTAGATCCTGTCAGAAGTAAAATTGTACTTGACAATAACATTTTGGAGCAGGTGAATAATTTTACATATCTAGGATGCAATATCTCATATGAAGAAGAAAAGGACGTAAATGCAAAAATATCTAAATTTTTAAGAATTTTAGGGTTAATAAATTCTATCTTCAAGCCACAGTTAGTCCAAAAACATTCAAGACTAAAAGTGTATAAAACACTGGCTCTTCCAACTATTTTGTATGTGAGCGAAGTATGGACGTTGAAACAGAAGGGTATACACAGGCTTAGATCTGCTGAAATGAGATACCTTCGGAGGGCTGCAGGATACACACTACTAGATCATAAAAAAATGAAGACATCTTAGAAGAATTACACTGGTACCTTTAGAAAACAAAATTTCTGATTATAAGTCAAGATGGATGCAACATGTTCATCGAATGGAAGATCACAGGATACCCAAACAAATGTTAAGATAACAACCTGCAGGAAGAAGAAGACCAGGACGTACACTCAAAAGTCTTCTGGACGGTGTTTCTTTGAGGCCGAAACAGATCAACAAATGACCTAAATTCGTGAATGTACTATGATGGTCATGATATTATATCTGTGCAGGTACGAATTTTAAGATTCTAAATGTTTATGCATTTCTGTATTTACAAAAGCGTAAAATGGTTTTTAGTGGTAATATACTCATGAAGCTGTGGGAGCTTAGCAGATAGAGAAGATAATTCTGCTACAGGCCTGCCTAATAATATATAGCATCTAAATGGGATGGGAACAGTGTTAGATTAACCATCTGCAAGACGTGTTTTCCTCAGGGCCAGCATAGTGACGTGATATGCAAAATCTTCAGGCTAACAACATCCACCCATTAACCATCTGATCACTCCCATTACAGTAATAATTCTAGCATAATAAATAAACAAATAACAGTATTATTAACCCTATTTACTCAACCTAGGATTTAAAGAGAGATCAGGGCTTGCTTAGTTTA
Organism: Diploptera punctata; assembly: GCA_030220185.1. Classification (NCBI taxonomy): domain Eukaryota; kingdom Metazoa; phylum Arthropoda; class Insecta; order Blattodea; family Blaberidae; genus Diploptera; species Diploptera punctata. Next base: position 516,621 of record JASPKZ010003053.1, read on the forward strand.
GGCTAGGGGCATGGACATTTCTAAAAATTAGCGACGTTCACGTTATGTGAATATGTCCAATGTGCGGACCAATTCGACCTATAATGAGATCAGAAGAGGCCATTAGGCTTAATCCTTGTTGTGGCTGTTGATGATGATGATGATGATGATGAATTACAATGTGGTAAGTTTACAAAATTGTCATTAATATTTTACAGAATAAGATAAAAATATAAATATCTTTAAATTCGATACTATTGTAGTATGAGCTAAAAGTAACCCTCTTCTAAAAAAAATCCTCCAGCCGGATTTGAACCAGCGACCTATACAACGATTGACTAAAATGTCGATAAGTCCGCAACATATTATACCAGTTTATATTTTTTTGATGTCCTGATGATCCTGGTCAGGATCTTAGAAAAAACGTATTAAGTTATTACATTGTTATTGGTCCTTTACAAGTATACAAAGTTTCAAGTCGATCCAATGTTTTTAAGTGAGTGAAAATCGTGTTGAAAGATTCCGTTACATACATAGACAGATACAGGTCAAGCTAATACAAAGCGTGTAAAAATTGAACTCTTCCTATCCGCACCCTACTCTGTGTCATTTACGCTCATTCGAATAGCTCTAACTAACTTTTTTCTTCTTAATTGAATCCTATGTCATTTGAACTCTACATTTTGTTTATGTACCGTGCCACAATATTCCTATTTCTGTTTCTATAATCTGGCTAATCCAAAAAATCTAATAAATACTATAGACATCTAAATTCACATTCATGATAACCGATTTTGTCATCAACATAGGGAGTAAGTTTGAACTTCCTCCAAAATTCTAAAAAGTATACTAATGTCCATATTAATTAAATGCCCTTGCAATTGTTGTAATTAGTTATTAGAATAGAATAGATTAGAATTGATTTATTTAGCCTGGTATGTCTCCTTTCTTAGAAATTGGTACGATAATCAAAATAATAATAATAATAACATTAATTAAGGAGGTAATCTAATATATACAAATTAATGTTTGTTTGTCTGTTCGTACTTTATGGGCGGTCATACCGTTGATCCGATTGTGATGGGGCTTTATGAAAAAATGTTCAGAAGATTCCCGGAATGAACATAGGCTATAAGAGAGTTGTGATACCCAACTCCTATACACTTAAATATCGCCCTTTGTAGTGAAAAACGTGAAAAAAGTAGTTCTTTGTACGCCTAAATGGTTTACGCTGCCTAAACCATAACAAATACACAAAATTAATGTACACAGAATTGAATATCTCAAAACGTTCTTCAAAAAGGTCCGCGACAGCATATGTTTATCTCTTACGGATAACTCACAATAACCATTTTTGTCTTTCATTGATGCCAAGAAGATCGAGACAAGTACGTAGATTCCTTTGCAAGCATAGCAGCACATGGCGAGTAATCTTTTATGGATAACTCACAATAACGAATTTTGTCTTTTAGCTCATTTATGCCAAGAAGTTCGGGATGAGTAGATTCCCGGACAACCCCGGGTAAACAACACGGGGTATCTAAAAATAATTATGATATAAATGTTTTCTTTTACTTATTTAACTAAACATAAAACAACTAATGTTTCGTATTTTAGCTCATTTATGTCGAGAAGATCGGGAAAAGTAGATTCCTGGGCAAAGTCGGGTAATCAGTTCGGGGTATCTAAAAAATATAAATTTATAACTATTTTTCCTTTTATAATAATAATAATAATAATAATAATAATAATAATAATAATAATAATAATAATAATAATAATAATAATAATAATAATAATAATAATATTAATAATAATACTTTATTTATTCTGGCAGAGTTAAGGCAATAAGGCCCTCTCTTCCACTCAACCAGCACAAATACAAATAAATATTCGACAAATATAATAGATATACACTATACTAATTATAAACACTTAAAGATACAATAAATGTAACAATGTAAATGTCATGTACAAACAACATTTTATAGGGTAATAACAATAATGATACGATAATAATAATAATAATAATAATAATAATAGTAATAATAATAATAATAATAATAATAATAATATAAATATGATACATTATACGGGAAACACCAATTAATATATATATCTTACACTGGATAATAATGAAGTCGAGTTTAAAGCAAATATAAATTTAGATTTCTTTTAAAAGATGCCAATGTCCGGCATTTACTTATTCAACTAACATAAAATCACATTAATTATCATTTATTTAGGCGTAGGAGCGCACGTTGGGTATTAGCTAGTAACTAATAAACATTAAAATATAAATGTAATATCTTTAAAGGAATTATAACTCTGAAATCAATTTGATCTCCTGATGTTTAAGCACTTCTAAGTACTAGTACTTACACTGTCTTCAGTTTTCTTAGAGAAAATGTGTAGAATTTAGAAACAATTTCAAATCTACTAAACTTAAAATGTTCCTATGATATATGTGTAATTATTATAATATTAATAAGGGTTCCGGTTGGCCTTAAGATTCTATAAAAGTTTTATCTTTAAAAAACTAACTACAAAAAGATCATTTTATTTAAATAATAACTATTATAAAATAACCATTATAAAATTAATAAAAAATAAATCAAGTTATATTGAATTGCACAATAAAATTCTCAATGTAAATGAAACTTCTAAGAATATCAAAAATTCCTGTGCACCATACACTAAAACATAATTATAGAGGAAAAGTAAGCTAAATCAAGCTAATGGGTTCATACCCCATTTATAGAGGGAGATCCTCTCTTCTCTAATTTCTAATAATTCAGCCAAGATCTTATTTATAACTACACTAATTAGTGGTCTCTTTATTACAATTTCTTCAAATTCTTGATTTTTAAATATGCACTAAATATGCACTAAACACAAGATTATTTATGAATAATATAAATAACTAGCTAATATTGTACTTTTGTAGGAACAAATCACGGTGAGGTTTAATTTAAGATGCAATTAAAGTAATTCATACCTCACCTCATATACAGTCTTTTAATTATACTGCAGTTTCGAAGCATTGGTAGCTTCATCTTCAACTTCAAACACTTTAATATTTTCTACATTCGTAACTACACAATATTCGAACATTCGGACTCACCTATAAAGTAAAAAATTACGATTTTCTGCTATATTTCGCCTGTGGAGCATCCCTCTTGATGGTCCAATAATAATCGGCCGGCATATTAGGATTCCATTTGCCTTGATATCTCTTTTCTGTAGCTGAAGTCTCCTGATGAAAGTGTTCCCCGTTTTATTTTACAATGAACAAATGGACGAAAAAACGTTTATTAAAAAATAATTATTTAAATCCCTTAATTGAAATTGAAATAAGAAAAACTGTGGGTGATGGAGAAATTCCGAATACATATTTGAAAACACGATAAAAACAACATTAAATACAACTATTGGTACTCATCATCATTATCATCCGGTATCATGGCAGCTGCCGCCGTGTTCCGGAAACCAAACGCCATTCCTCTCTGCCCATCCATTGATCTTCCTCCATTCCTCTGATATGCATAGCTGCTTGTACCCCTTCTATCCAAGTTTTTTCGATCTTCCTCTCTTCCTCCTTTCCATTGGGATCCATTCCATAACAATTTTTGGCAATCTTTGCTCTGGCATTCTTTTGACATGGCCATACCACTGTAATCTTTTCTTTTCTATAATGTCTATGATGTCCGGCTCCTCTTGTACACCCATAATTTCCCTTATTTCTTTATTTCGTATTCTATCCATTCTAGATTTTCCAGCTGATCTTCTTAAAACATCCATTTCTGTACTTAAAATTCTTTTCATTTCCCTGGTAGGAATTTGCTAGACTTTAGCACCATATGTTAAAATGCTCCGAATTATGATTTGAAATATTTGTAATTCTCTATTTTTTGTAATATGTACTAATGAGACAAAAATCATGTTAACTAGTGTAACATATTTGCATTTTCGGTTGACTGACTTATGCCGCTGCCTGTATTTATTGTAAATGTTAATAAAAACGCCGCGCCGTTGTATTTTGTCCAGATGTAAGTAATGTTTCAATTACTGCATCCTCAGTGATGGACCGCGATGTTATTATTATGTAACGTGAAAGCATCTGGAAGTAAATATCAGTAAAACTAAATATATGGTCACACGTAGAAATTCAGTATATAATGGAAATGGACAGCTAATGACAAATCAGGAAAATTTTGAGGAAGTGGCTGAATTCAAATACCTAGGAACAAATAGGATTGAGATGCACAAAGAAATTAAACATAGGCTCAATTCTGGAAATGAATGCTATTATGCAGTGCAGAGACTTTTGATGTCCCAACTCCTTTCAAAAAACGTTAAGCTGAAAATATATAAAACTATTATTCTACCAGTTATATTATATGGGTGCGAAACATGGACTCTTACTTTAAGGGAGGAAAGGAGATTACGAGTATTTGAGAATAAAGTTCTTAGGAAAATGTTTGGACCAAAGAGAGATGAACAGACAGGTGAATGGAGAAGACTACATAACAATGAACTACATGGTCTTTATAGGAAGCCAGATATAATAAGAACAGTTAAGTCTCGTAGACTGTGATGGGCAGGACATGTTGCGCGTATGGGGAATGAAAGACGTGCATGGAAGCTTCTTGTAAGAAAGCCAGAGGGAAAACGCCCAGTTGGTAGACCAAGAATGAGGTGGGAGAACAATATTAACTATGATTTGAGGGAAGTAGATTATACAGGGAATGATTGGAAAGCATTAGCTCAGGATAGGGATGTATGGAGAGCTTATGTCCGCGCGGCCATGAACCTTCGGGTTCGATAGTGCCAGTGAGTAAGTAAGTAAGTAACGTGAAAGCATGGTTGGTTGAAGGGGTTATCCTCAGAAGAGGCCCCGCCCCCGTGAACTAAGATCAAAAAATCCAGTCGACATTGGTTCTTTGGAGCTATAGTGTAAAAGGGTTATTTATTTATTTATCCTATGGTATCTGGAGCAGTAATGAAAATTCAAGTAATTTTAAGATTATTTGCATTAAATTCGCCCACAGGCTTTTATAAAAGCTGAATTTCAAGTAATTACACAGTGTTTGGCTTCAGGGGTTACTTGTCCTCAATATTCTACAAAAATTTAAAACATAATAAAAATAAACCCTTAGGAAATTCTTATATAGAAGAACTACCCGAATTATAATTTAAAATTTTATACTAAGTAGCTTCGTGTTTACAAACAAGAAATTAATTTTCTTTTCCATATAAAGAGCAAAACGTAAATTAATATTATCTTAGTATTACTTTCACATGAGATGAGATTTTTGTTTCATTTTCCTCGAAAAATGTAAATGGCACATGAAAGCAAACTCTCAATGATTGTCAAATATCCGGTTAGATATACAGCGACTTCATTAAAAGTATCTTCTTTACTTTAATACACAGCCTTTTTTTTTAAATTTAACATAGATCTCATTTTTATAACATAAACTGGAGAGTACGGTGGTTCTTTTCATATTTAGCTATTTTTATTACTTTTTCGACTCTCAATACTTGATACTGTTTCAATTTCAAACATATTAACTCTTAACTCATGGGGCGACAAGCCTAGAATATTCACTGAATAATAAAGGACATATGAAATTTTAAAACCTATAAAAAACAAATAATTTAAAAATAAAGGTAAAAAACTTTTTCATGAACAGACACGTGGGTACCTGTCCCATACCGGCCGAAATTCCATGAGGAAATTTCATCTCCCATGGGGACTAGAAACAGCGCAAGTCCCGTAGCTCTGCGCCAAGGCTTCTTGCCTCAACCACTCGGCTTTGGTGCGGGACAAGTAAATAACTAGCGTATTCAATACCGGTACAAAACGGCATCCCTAAATTTTGTTCACAATGAACTGGTTCAGAAATTCCTATTACAAACTTAGAGGGGACTGAGTAGATAACGTTTTGAATAGGAACCTATGTCCGAAAATGTACCTGAAATACGAGGTCGCATAAAGTGTTTAAATCTTCCTCATCTGCCGGGGATAAACCAATAGTTTATAATTATTTATGCATATTAACTTTCACTGCGCCGTAGTTGAGCAGTTTAAAGGATCAGTGCTATGGGGCGTACGCTGGTTACAGTCCCAATGCGGGAAGAAATGTTCTTATCGAATTTCGTCCAGTAAGGGGTGACCACCCAAATTCGTGAGGATTTTGGGTACCTACAATAATTTGCGTCTCCAGGTTGAGATAACTAGGGTGGAGGATGCAACACGCTTGCCACATATCATCCCTATACTGGCTGGATGATTGTCCACCTCTGTTAAAGAGAAGTGAGGACACCAGCAGCTGACTGGTACGCTCAGAGTCATCTAGGCCTGTCGCATCATGGAGTTAGTTTATTATTGAAAGGAACCATAATAATAATCATCATCCGGTATCAAGATAGCTGCTGCCGTCTTCCGGAAACCAAACGTCATTCCTCTCTGTCCATCCATTGATCTTCCTCCAATTCTCGATAGCACTGAGCAACAAAAAATAAACTTTTTTTTGTCTCACAAAGAAAAATATGTGATTCTGATAGTATTTTTTCTCCTGAATTTAAATATGATATCGGTTTTTCTCCATCACGCAAGGTTTCCGAGAGACAGGAATTTATAATTTCAAACACTTTTATATTTTCTACATTCGTAACTACACAATTTCGAATATTCGGACTAACCTAGAAAGTAAGAAATGACGATTTTCTGCTATATTTCGCCTGTGGAGCATCCCTCTTGATGGTCCAACAATAATCGGCCAGCATATTAGGATTCCATTTGCATTGATATATCTTTTCGATAGCTAAAATCTCCTGATGAAAGTGTTCCCCGTTTTATTTTACAATGGACAAATGGACGAAAAAAGTTTATTAAAAAATAATACTTATTTAAATCCATTAATTGAAATTGAAATAAAAAAACTGTGTGTGATGGAGAAATTCCGAATACATATTTGAAAACACGATAAAAGAAACAGCATTAAGTACAACTATTGGTACTCATGAGACAAAAATCATGTTGACCAATGTAATCATAGCTGCTTGCACAACTCCTATCCAGATTTTCTTCGGTCCCTCTCTTCCTCATCCATTGGGATCCATTCCATAATAAGTTTAGGCAATCTTTGCTCTGGCATTCTTTTAACATGGCCATACCACTGTAATATTTTCTTTTCTATAATGTCTATGATGTCCGGCTCCTCTTATACGCCCATAATTTCCCTTATTTCTTTATTTCGTATTCTAGATTTTCCAGCTGGTCTTCTTAAAACGTCAATTTCTGTGCTTAAAATTATTTTCACACCCCTGGTAGGAAACATAATGTGAAATAAAAAATCTTACTTTAGTAGTTAAACAAGTCGTTTAATAAAAATGTTAACAAATAATCTACAATTAATTATGATTCCTGTCTCAAAGCATCTGATATTCACTATTTTTTTATAAAAAATCACTTTAATGAAATATGAAACTTTTATAATGCACAATTTTCATGTGTTCCCAATGAAAAGCAGACATTCCACAAAAGTATGTTTAGTGTTTTATTACATTCTCATAACTTAGGCGCTTACAAAGCATTTTGCGTTTTTATGAGATATTTATATGGCAATGGCACTATCCAGACTATAACAGTCCGATAAACTGAGAACAGATGGCTCTAACGTATATAATATCAGAAGGTCAGTTTTGATAAAAAAAAATATGGATACCTCTTATTCCATGAAACTCTTTATTGTTTTATCAAAACTGAACAATTGGATTCAGACGTTCTTTTTCACAGTCTCTCTTTTACAATCAGGAAATATGTGACAGTAATTTTTAACATTCTTGTAGTAAAACTTTTTTGTATCTTTTGTTAATGTACTGTTGTAGTCCGAGGTAAACTTTACTTCTCTTTCGACTCTGTCGTTTTACTACTTTGATGTTTTTCTCTATTTCCACACAAATTTTATAATCATAGTTCGTGCCACACAGAGAAAGTCAATTCAGGATAGTAATGCCTAATTTAACTACGATGGGTAGGACATGTGGCAGGATTGGGGAATGAAAGAGGGGCATGGGAATTCCTTGTAAGAAAACTAGAGGAGAAACGCCCAGTTGGTAGACCAAGAATGAGGTTGGAAATAACATTTTTGTTCGATGTGACTAATTTCTTATACTTACCAATATTGTCGTTACTGGAAGTTAAGTCAACGTTCCCACATCTAACCTGGTTGCTATGAAAACAAAAGAAATCGCAATGCTGATATGGACTCAAAAAGCACACGTTTGGTAAGTAAAATAAAACATTTCTTGAATGTTTTGTACACTAACTCGTACCTTTCTTTAGACTTTTCCGGAATTAAATCAGAATATCTCACTCTCCAGGCTTCTTTAATTTCTCTATCATCCACCATGACTACTTCCATAATAAAATTATCAAACAGATTCTAATCACGGTACTACATATAAAAATGTCTCCACAGCCAACAATCCTTGTTTATAATAAAACAAATGAAAAGCTACATAGCAACGATCACCAAATGTTTCTTTCTCATAGAAGTCATTTACATCCAATCAATATTTTAATTCATTTATTACTATATTTAATAAAAATTGGTCACATGGACCAAAAAATAGTATGCAATACACATGAGGTAAGCACGTAACAAATCTCGAAAATTGAAAACATCTAATCTGGTTGCTATGAAAACAAAAGAAACCGCAATGCTGATATGGACTCAAAAAGCACACGTTCGGTAAGTAAAATAAAACATTTCTTGAATGTTTTGTACACTAATTCGTACCTTTCTTTAGACTTTTCCGGAATTAATGCAGAACATCTCACTCTTCAGGCTTCTTCAATTTCTCTATCATCTACCATGACTACTTCCATAATAAAATTATCAAACAGATTCTAATCACGGTACTACATATAAAAATGTCTCCACAGCCAACAATCCTTACTTATAATAAAACATAGAAGTAATTTACATCCAACCAATAGTTTAATTATTTATTACTATATTTAATAAAAATTAGTCACATCGACCAAAAAGTAGTATGCAATACATATGAGGTAAGCAAGTAACAAATCACAAACATTTAAAAAACTCGGCGCAAGCGCCTCGTTTTTTTCAAACTTTTTCTTGATCAGTAACAAGTGTTTACCTCACTTGTATCTCAATATACAACTATTATCATGAATTGAGGGAAGCAGATTATACAGAGGGTGATTGGAAAACATTAGCTCAGGAAAATGATGTATGGAGAAATTATGTACGCGCGGTCATGAACCTGCGGGTTCGAATGGTGCCAGTGAGTGAGTGACTGAGTGAGTGGTTATATTAAAATCTATGTTAAATATGGTAACACATACCTAACTAACTAACACAATGGCACTATCGAACTCGTAGGTTCATGGCCGCGCCGACATAAACTCTCCATACATCCCTATCATGAGCTAATGTTTTCCAATCATTCCCTGTATAATCTACTTCTCTCAAATCATAGTTAATGTTATTCTCCCAGCTCATTCTTGGTCTACCAACTGGGCGTTTTCCCTCTGGTTTTCCTACAAGATCCAAAGGTGATTTATCCAATTCCCGCATTAATATATCTAGCATCCCGCTATTGTATAAAGTCCTAACATTCCATGTCCCTACGAACATGTCCCTGTGTTTGAGCATTTGGCATGGATTCCCTGAAGTAGTCCACGCCCGGAGAATCGAATAGGGGACTATTTCACCACCGGAAATTTTTCCCCCAGTGGAACCCGTGTCCGAATTTCTTGACGGTTGTATTTTTACGGTGACAGATCGTCACTCTTTCGACCAAGGTACTTTTTTCGTCTGGCTTGTAACACATACCTACAATTGTCAGATTCTGAACTATCGGAAGATCCGTTAATTTCACTCTTAGTACGTGGCTTTGCGTTACATTTTATTTCAAAGTATTATTTTATATGCCTTTTTTTAATCTTTCTAATTTATTGTAAAATAATATTAAATTCAATGGGACAGGTTTCACACTTCCAGTATTTGGGCTGCGATATAACTTATGAAGAACAAGATATAAATAGGAAAATGCAGAATTTTCAACATTTTTGTAGAACAATCAGAAGAATGTTGAGCAACAAAGTTAGAAAGGACACGCAGCTAAGCGGTTACTCAACGATGGCACTACCGGTGGCGATGTATGGAAGTGAGGTCTGGGTCCTGAAGGAAAAAGAACAAAGTAAAATTTAGGCAGCGAAAATGAGATTCCTGCGGGCTGTGAAAGGTTGTACAAGAGAAGAAGATATTAGAAATGAGAATATTAGAGAGGAAATAAAAGTATAGCCACTTCTTCAGCAAATAGAAGAACAGAGGAACAATCGGATAAAGCATCTGCAAAGAATGACAGAGGATAGGATAGGATACCAACGATGACAATGATGTATAATTCTGGAGGACGAAGATTGGTAGGAAGACCAAGAAAGCGCTGAGCTGAACAGATGTGATATCGGAACAGTCAAGGACCTAATCCGTGAAAGAAGTTGATGATAATATTCAATTTTGATTCCTTCATGAGCTAGAGGATCTGCTCTATCAAGAGAGCGCTAGAATTAAATCTGTCAGGAATTTACCAACAGTTAAGTCTCGTAGACTGCGATGTACATGACATATGGCACGAAGCGAAAATGAAAGAGGTGCATGGAAGTTTCTTGTAGGAAAACCAGAGGGGAAAATACCCAGTTAGTAGACCAAGAATGAGATCGGAAAATAACATTATCCGTGTTTTGAAGGAAGTAGATTAATCAGGAGATGATTGGAAAACATTAGTCCAGGATAGGGATGTACGGAGAGCTTACGTCCGCGCGGCCATGAACCTATAGGTTCGATAGAGCCAGTGAGTTAGTCATGAATTTTCCACATAAAGGAACCTCAAGAATGATATACGAGTTCTCAGAGGTAAAATGTGCAAGTCATCACACTCCAAGATTTTTAAATTTCGGCGCTAATGAATTGGATGATGTTATGCATCAACCAGATAAGCGCCATTTAAAAATATATTTTGATCCCATCTGTTGCACTGGCTCATGAAATATGTGCACGCATACTTTTAGCGCTAAATCTTTATATATAGCCTTATTATTAAAGAGTCCACCGCTGTGGTCTCGAGATAGCGTGCTGCCTTGTCACGCAGCGGGCCCGGGTTCGATCCCCGATCGGGGCAGTTTTTCTGGGTGAGGTTTTTATTGGGGTTTTTCCTCACCTGTAAGACAAATGTCAGGAAAACGTTAAGGCCCTAACGGTCTCCGAAATCATATGGCTATCATCATCATCATTATCATCATCATCATCATCCTTCACCGGTGTGGAAAGCAACGGGAAGCTACCACACCTACAATTCCCTAGTAAAGCTGCAAGCATAGCATGAAAATGCTATGATTGCAGTGAAGGGCCTGCTTTCGGCCAGAATTACTATGGATGGATTATTAAAGAAAAATATAAACGTCATCAGTCCAATCAGAGATTCTATGTTTTGCAACAAACGGCTACGAAACTATATCTTCATAAATGTTGTTTTATTTTTGGATTATTCAGTTAAGTGTCAAATGTTCCCGCTTTTAGCTTGTTGATGCATAACTGTCAAACAAGGGAAATAAGTTGCAATTTCCTGTACTGTTAGCTTAGTGCAATAAATAGTGAAGATTGACTTAAATTTTTAATGTATTTTTCTGGAAACTTACTGTACATAATAGCGCATAGCCGATTGATGCATGAGGCCGTCCAATTGGAATGTTAAAGAATGTCGTAAAAATACGTATTAAAATCTATACTTTTATACGAAAACAAAGTATAGATTGGATAATAAAGAATTATATGCAATTACACGAAGCAGTGGTACTTGGAACAAGTCAGAAATCCTCTGCTGAAATATTGGCGCCTGTAAAACCACAACAAATCTCACAGACGTTATTACTACTGTTATAAATAATTACATTCAAACCATTGATAATACATCATGTTCCCTAACAAAGTGTGTTTATACTTTAACTAATTTCTAACAAATTACTTACATCTGTTTCTTTATTTCATTCACAGAGAGCACTGCATCACCTCATATGAAATTAATGTAACTGGATTATCTGCAGTGTGCTATAGATCAAGTCTAAAATCATTATGGAACCAACACCTTCTAAATGGCGTGCAATTTCTGTGTCAGTTAACACATAGCAAGGTGGACTTGCGGCTGCCCTGACTGGGATCTCAAGTTCGAATCCTGGCGGTACAGCAGTCGTATTGGCGATGAACCACACCGGAATTTTTCGGGGTTTTCTCTGGATTCCCCCGTTTCCCACAAACACTCTCCATTCTTCTACCCTCCCCCATCGTGTAATTCCATCTCCATTCATTCATTTCATATCACATTTCATGTGATCTCATATTAGATAAAAAAAACTGTCTGATTTAATGTTTAAAATATTTTATTCTAGTGATATAATGGGGCACACTACCTCATGATTCCGAGCCTGTGTTCAACAGACTACGCTTCGTCGGAAAAAAGAGCATCTTACTGACTGCTCCACTTAGCGAACGATACGAATACAACATGAAGAGAGACATACGCCGTCCGCTTTATACTCGAAGGAGTCAGAACATGTAACAACGTAATGGTGTGAATTGCTGTTCAAAACTTTCCATCATCAAGAGTTGTGTCATCATTTTTTTCAAAGACTATATAATATATATATATATATATATAAACAGGCATATGTGTAATTAATTACTGGATGATTATTTAAATACAATTTATATAAATAAATTCCAACCCCCCTTTTCCTTTGACTAAGGAATACTAATGAAGTTCTGGGTAAAATTCAGTTGAGGTGTTAGTCAAAGAATATAATAATTATATATAAAATTATAAAATTGTACCTTGTTTTGCAGTCTCAACTGTTAAAATAATTGGTAGGCCTTTCGGGACTAGTTCCATCCTCAGCAGAATGTTCTGCTACATTCTAGCTATCGCCCAGCTACTGACTGATATGTGATTATCGTGTAGTTAGGATTTTCTGTACTGGCTGCATTATCATTTAAAATGATACTATTGTCAACTTCCTTTATCATAAGTAATGCCACGAGTGATTTCCAAATTATCGATAAATTCACGACTCACGAAGTGAGGAGTGAATTTATCTAGAGAATTTGGAAATCAAGAGTGGCACTTGTTAGGACTATTTAACGAATAAAATTAATCTCTTTACTCACAAATCATTATTTAAATATAGTTATTTAAAAATATTTATATATTTAATGTAAACGGCGATGTTTGAAAACACAGAGAAACGATTGGTACGCTTCATTTGCTTCTTTTGTTCATCACTGCAACCAGATCATATTATTTATTGCCAAAGGAACGCAATATTGTAAGAATGCTCTCTAATGGAGAAAAAATGAAACGCATCAAAAACTATATTAATTCATTTCTGGTGCCCTATGATGTAAATATGATAATTATATTTTTCTGGATTGTTACCTGGGAAAAAATACATTTAACAAAGTGCAAACAGTGATTTATTTTTTTTATGGTATAATCAATTGCTACAAATGTTTTTATATTAACTCCCGCATGCGCTATGTGTTGACATTCATGCACTATATATACAATCTGGTAGCCGTATTTCTTAGAGAGTCAGTCACTGTAAAATAATGCTATGACCTATTCAGAATGTTAAAAAGGAGGTGCTTTCTTTATTATGATAAACTTTATTTGGTAAATTCTAGGCGAAACACGACTGTGATTGGTTGTAAATAAAAAATCATTGAAACGTGGTCATTGACTCCCATTTGGGGCATGAGTTAAATAGTCCATTTATAAATGCTCCACCAGCCTATCCTTATCTTACAAGGGAACTGTCAACCATTACACAACGAAATCTACCGTGGAATTTCTCCCAGAAAAGGGTTGTGATCTACCAAGAAATTCCCAAAAATTATCTTCCGTTTTTAACTGCAAGATACAGAAATCGAATCGAGAATCCAGCAATGGCAAGTCACTGTACGGAGCAGATGGATTCCCTACATGGGTAAGAACAGAGTGAACTGAGATGGGAAGAGGCGCAAACGACAGATAGTAAGGGTTGTCAAATTTACCAATTCACGAGTTGTATTATTGCCCCATGGTTTAAATGAGAGATTTGGCGCTGGAGTTTAATGCCTTTTAATTTAAAACGGCAGTTAACTTTTTTTTTTTTGGATACGAACTTGGTACTTCACAACGCTTCTCTGGAAGAAATTTCAAGGTAGGTTTCGGTATGCAATGGTTGATAGTTCCTTCGTAAGGAGGAATTATAGATTTTAAAGAAGTTGTAAACAGTATGATTTTAAACAAGAACGCACCCAGTACACATGATCCTATCTACATGACCTCCGGAAAATTTTACCCCAGTTGAATCCATGTCCGCATTTCTTGACGGTTGTATTTTTACGGTGAAAGATCGTCATTTTTTCGACCAAGGTACTTTTTTCGTCTGGCTTATCACCTTCGAGCAGTTCGGTAAGGGTAACCCTATCGGCAGCAATGCTACCGCCGGCATAGCTCTCAGGATCATTTAAGCACGCAAGCCACTCCACCAAAGGTAAAAATACCATGGAGGGAATCCTATCTACATGATCATCACAAACCAGTCAGCAGCTGATGATAGCTGGACAATAGCGAACAATCTTCTCTGCTGTGTATGAGACTGGTCCTGATAGATATACACCATTTTAAAAATTTCAACAGTTGAGGAGAGTGCAAAATAAGGTGCAATCTTATAATTTCATATTTTTTTATTCTTTGATTAAGGGAAACCATAAAAAATCGTCTGACAGGTTGTTATATACCAGGATTTGAAATCGGTCCTCTGATTACGAGTCTCAAATTGTATCGTCTGATCCAATTCATTTATGAAATATAATTATCTTGGTATTTAATAGTAATGATATTTCATAATATATTTTAATGCAATTATTTGTGAAATTAACAAATATAATTATTATTAACAAATCAACAGTTTATGAAAATTAATAAACAAAATAGATTAGTAATTAAGTTTCAAATTACTGCTGGAAATATTAATTAAAACGTCCACTGCTGTGGTCTAGAGGTAGCGTGCTGCCTTGTCACGCAGCGGGCCCGGGTTCGATCCCCGGTCAGCACACGTTTCCTGGGTGAGTTTTTTTCGGGGTTTTTCCTCGCCTGTAAGATAAATGTTCCCGAACACCATCTGGCCATCATTAGCATCAATATCACATTCGCCTAATTAGCTTAAGTTTAGTTTAACGCTTCTTCTGGCGCATCATTACCATCACCATCAACTCTCATATCATCGGGGCAGCGTAACTCCGTCTTTCAGGCGCCCCAACCTCAGAAGTGGGTAACAAGTACGCCATGCCAGGAGAGAACCCAGAAATGTCGAAACGACAACCAGTGCATTTGAAAAAGAAAATCAATTAAAACTGAAACATAATATAGGATGATAAACCAGGTACGGTAATAATTTCATAGTGGTTAAGGCAATGCGCTACAAGCCGGAAGGTAGAGGGTCCGAGTCTCGGTGGGGTCAGGATTTTTAGACTGACCCAAACCTTCTGGCGGCACTATGGCCCTGGGGTCGACTCAGCCTCTAGCGTGAATGAGTACCAGACGCTTGTTCTGGGGGTAAAGACGGCCGTCATGCAGGGCTAACAACGCGGCTGACATCATGTGCCGATTGTCCAGAAAAAGTGGAAGCCTTAACCTCCTACTACCCCAAGGGCCTCCTGAGGTCTGTAGTGAGATCACTTTACCTTTTTAGTAATTTCTAAAATAGATAAGAATAGATTTGTTGACTAGTCTACCGCTATGGTCTCGGAGTAACGTCGTTTCCTCATCAGCGGTGGGCCTGTATTCGATACTCGCAGGGACAAGATTCCATTGTTTTTTTTTTCATTTTTTGCACGAGGTATGATTTATCGTCCCGCGCCGTAGCCGAGCGGTTAAGGTAGGAAGCCTTGGCGCAGAGCTACGGGACTTGCGCTGGTTCGAGTCTCCATGGGGGAAGAAATTTTCTCATGGTATTTCGGCCAGTATGGGACCGGTGCCCACCCAGCATCGTGAGGCAATTGGATAGCTACAATAAGTAGCAGCTCCAGGTTGAGGAACCAGCTATAACGGCTGGGGGACTCGACCTGCTAACCACATGTCACCCCTACACTGGCTGTTGATCATCTACCTCTGTGATTGACACATGTGGATGTGAAGGGCCAGCAGCCGGCTGGTAAAAGGGCAACCGCTGAAAAGTGGAAAGACCCTCAATCGGAATGATTTATCCATCGGCCGCGGTGGATTAGTGATTATGGTCCTTGCCTCTGGTCCCGAGGGTCGCGGGTTCAAACCCGGCCGGGGTCGATGGATTTTTAAGGACGGAAAAATCCAAGGAGCGAGTCCTCCGGGAGGAACTTTAAGCCGTGGGTCCCGAGTCTGAAGATTTCAAGCTCGTAAAAAATCCTTAACCCATTCAGTTCAGGTTTAAATGTTCAATGCATTTCCCCAGAAGCTGGATTTAAGTTTCCGTAAATTATATTGTCTATTTTCAGACATTCAAAAGGAACAAAATATAACGGTACTTGAAATCACAATACGGGTGAAGGCGAAAACAGATTCCTCTAGTATTCATAAATGTTAACATAAGATTACCCTGCCAAGTGATGTACAAACATAGCAAAATATGTAACAGCAGAGTTAAGCGAGTCTACCTCGTCTTCTGAGGCGAATGGGTTAAGCCTGAATGAAAAGGCCTCTAAGCAAAATGTACCGAATTTTCCCAACCTAGTACTACCTTGGTTTCCTGGATGTCAGTACGAGGCGGAACGCTGACCCACTCAAAAATGACATCTATACGAAAACAAGTGTAACTAAATTAGTATGGTTCAAAGCTTCCCTGTGGGGGGAGAGCGCCTAAATCTCTGTAAAGAGAAAACATGGGCTTATAAAAAAATGATTTATCCGAAACTTTAATCACTTCCAGAGATTTATGCAGCACAGAGTCATACACTACTATGTAATTAAGTTTATTTGAATTCCTGAGGAAGTGATGTCACTCATAAGTGGGTCATAAACCCTGCTCTCGCGTAATAACCATTATCAGCGAGTATAAATTGGAGGGAGTGAAAATATGTCCGGTCTTGTCAGTACCATACTCGCTTCATGAATATACTGCCTTCAGCTGTTAACTATTCCCTAACTACGAACACAGGCAGCTACGTGTTAAATCAATGATTTGTAAAGTGAAATTCGCGTATTCTCAGTGACGAGTAAAATCTTTCGTAATTTTCCAAATAGATAAATGATACAGAAATACAATTTTTTAACTTTCATAGATTATTTAGAAGTTTTCAGGATTAAGGAATGCCCTATTTCACTAATGTCAAAAAAATATTTTTTTTTCAAATGCCCCAGGTTGTCTTTCGACTTTCCTGGTTTCTCTCCTGGCATGACGTACTTATAACCCACTTCTGATGTTGGGGCGCCTGGAAGGGGGGGTTACGTTGTCCCGATGATATGATGGGTGATGATGATGATAATGGTGCGCCAGGAGGGTCCCTAATCCTAAACTTAACCTAAGATGAATATGAATGATGATGATTGCGATGGCATATGATTTCGGGGACCGTTTGGGCCTTAAAGTTTTCCTGACATTTGCCTTACAGGTGAGGAAAAACCCCGATAAAAACCTCTCCCAGAAAAACTGTCCCGACCGGGGATCGAACCCGGGCCCGCTGCGTGACAAGGCAGCACGCTACCCCGAGACCACAGCGGTGGACAATGTCAAAATATTAAAAAGCATGTTTAATATAATCTACTAGCTAATACACGGCGTGCGCAGCTACGCCTAAATAAATGAAAATTGATGTGATTTTATGTTTAGTTGAATAAGTAAAGGAAAAACAATTACAAATGTATATTTATTTAGATACCGCGTGCTGATTACCCGGCGTTGCCCGGCAATGTACTTATCCCAATCTACTTGACATAAATAAGCTAAAATACGAAAATTAACGTGTTTTTTATGTTTAGATAAATAAGTAAAAGAAAACATTTATATCGTAATTATTTTTACATACCCCATGCTGTTTATCCGGCGTTGTCCGGGAATCTACTCATTTAGATCTTCTTGGCAAAAATGAGTACTTCTTATGACTAGTTGAATAAGTAAAATGAAAAATAATTATATTTGTATATCGCAATTACGTCCAGCGCTGTGGTCTCGAGGTAGAGTGCTGCCTCGTCACGCAGCGGGCCCGGGTTCGATCCCCGGTCGGGGCAGTTTTTCTGCGTGAGTTTTTTATCGGGGTTTTTCCTCACCTGTAAGACAAATGTCAGGACAACTTTAAGGCCCAAACGGTCCCCGAAGTCATATGGTCATCATCATCATCCTTGTCATTATCATCATCATCATTCATCCTTCACTGGTGTGGAAAGCAATGTGAAGCTACCACACCTACAATTCCCTAGTAAAGCCGCAAAGCATAGCATGAAAATGCTATGATTGCAGTGAAAGACCTGCCCTCGGGCAGAATTACTATGGATGGATGAATCGTAATTATTTTAAGATTCCCGTGCTGATTACCGATGTTGCCCGGGAATCTACTTATCTCGATCTTCTTGGCATAAATGAGCTAAAAGACAAAATTCGTTATTGTGATTTATCCGTAAAAGAACACCCGCCATATGCTACTATGCTTGAACAGGGATCTACGTATCGGTACTTGTCTGGATCTCCTTGTCGTCAATGAAAGACAAAAATGGTTATTCTGAGTTATCCGTAAGAGATAAACATATGCTGTCGTGGACTTTTTTGTAGAGCTTTTTGAGATATTCAATTCTATGTATATTAAGGTTATGTATTTGTTATGGTTTAGACAGCGTAAGCCATTTAAGCGTCCAAAGAGCTACTTTTTCACATTTTCCACTACAAAGGGCGATTTTTAAGGGTGTAGGAGTTGAGTATCATAAGTCTGTTATAGCTTATGTTCATTCTGGGAATCTCCTGAACATTTTGCAAAAAGCCCCATCACAATCGAATAAACGGTATGGTCACGCATAAAATGCAAACAAACAAACAAACAATTTTTATATATTAGATTCATGCCTGGATGTTGAAACTTTTATAGATACAATTTAAGAAAGCTTTGATTTTAATATACCAAGCTTTATAACAATGGTTTTGTTACGTAAATATTACAGCAACACTTTCATCTACTTACAAACATAATAGATTACGTATATTTGATAATGAAAGATAAAATCAGGAACGTTAGTTAATTTTACAAAACTGAAATAAGGCTCTATAAATCAGCAGAAGTGTTTACGGCCGAGGTGTAGCTAAGGCCGGAATTTATTAATGAAGTAAAACTTTAAATTTTTACAGTCTACAATATTTTATATTGTATGTCATATTTCATAATTTGATTTATTTAATGGACTTACCAAAATAGGATCTTCCAAAAGTGACAAAGCATACTTGACAAAACAGAAGGAAAACAATAAAAACATTAGGTAATGTAGAGACAATACAAATATATATATATAGTTTTAATCTAGAGACAACACAAATAAATAAATAAATAAATATATATATATATACTTACTTACTTACTCACTGGCACTATCGAACCCGTAGGTTCATGGCCGCGCGGACATAAGCTCTCCATACATCCCTATCCTGAGCTAATGCTTTCCAATCATTTCCTGTATAATCTACTTCCCTCAAATCATAGTTAATGTTGTTCTCCCACCTCATTCTTGGTCTACCAACTGGGCGTTTTCCTTCTGGCTTTCCTACAAGAAGTTTCCATGCACGTCTTTCATTCCCCATACGCGCAACATGTCCTGCCCATCGCAGTCTACGGGACTTAACTGTTCTTATTATATCTGGCTTCCTATAAAGACCATGTAGTTCATTGTTATGTAGTCTTCTCCATTCACCTGTCTGTTCATCTCTCTTTGGTCCAAAAATTTTCCTAAGAACTTTATTCTCAAATACTCGTAATCTCCTTTCCTCCCTTAAAGTAAGAGTCCATGTTTTCGCACCCATATAATATAACTGGTAGAATAATAGTTTTATATATTTTCAGCTTAACGTTTTTTGAAAGGAGTTGGGACATCAAAAGTCTCTGCAATGCATAATAGCATGCATTTCCAGAATTGAGCCTATGTTTAATTTTCTTTGCGCATCTCATTCCTATTTGTGATTATTGTTCCTAGGTATTTGAATTCAGCCACTTCCTCGAAATTTCCCTCATTTGTCATTAGCTGTCCATTTCCATTATATAATGTATTTTCTACGTGTGACCATATACTTAGTTTTACTGATATTTACTTCCAGTCCTAATTTCTTAGTGTTACTCAATAGTGTGTGCGTGTTGGCCTTTAGTATCTCCTCGCTATCGGCCAGTAGTACCACATCATCAGCATAAACTAACAGCTTATTAATACCATTCAGTTGTAAGCCTTCCTTATTCTCTAAAGATTTAATGGCATGCTCTAGTACAAAATTAAATAGTAGAGGAGATAGTGCATCTCCTTGCTTCAACCCATTCTGGATTTCAAAAGTGTCTGAAAACTGTTTGCCTACACGCACCCTACTCTTTGAGCCATTTAGACACATTCGTATAAGTCTAACTAACTTTTTGGGAATTCCGAACTCCAGCAGGATACTATATAACTTCTCCCTCTTAATTGAATCATATGCTTTTTTGAAGTCTACATATAGTTGATGTACAGTACCATTATATTCCCATTTCTTTTCTAAAATCATATATATATATATATATATATATATATATATATATATATATACTTACTTACTCACTCACTGGCACTATCGAACCCGTAGGTTCATGACGCGCGGACATAAGCTCTCCACACATCCATATCCTGAGCCAATGCTTTCCAATCATTCCCTGTATAATCTACTTCCCTCAAATCATAGTTAATGTTGTTCTCCCACCTCATTCTTGGTCTACCAACTGGGCGTTATCCCTTTGGCTTTCCTACAAGAAGCTTCCATGCATGTCTTTTATTCCCCATACGTGCAACATGTCCTGCCCATCGCAGTCTACGAGACTTAACTGTTCTTATTATATCTGGCTTCCTATAAAGACCATGTAGTTCATTGTTATGTAGTCTTCTACATTCACCTGTCTGTTCATCTCTCTTTGGTCCAAAAATTTTCCTAAGAACTTTATTCTCAAATACTCGTAATCTCCTTTCCTCCCTTAAAGTAAGAGTCCATGTTTCGCATCCATATAATATAATTGGTAGAATAATAGTTTTATATATTCTCAGCTTAACGTTTTTTGAAAGGAGTTGGGACATCAAAAGTCTCTGCAATGCATAATAGCATGCATTTCCAGAATTGAACCTATGTTTAATTTCTTTGTGCATCTCATTCCTATTTGTGATTATTGTTCCTAGGTATTTGAATTCAGCCAATTCCTCAAAATTTCCCTCATTTGTCATTAGCTGTCCATTTCCATTATATACTGAATTTCTACGTGTGACCATATATTTAGTTTTATTGATATTTACTTCCAGTCCTAATTTCTTAGTGTTACTCAATAGTGTGTGCGTGTTGGCCTTTAGTATCTCGTATTCGGCCAGTAGTACTACATCATCAGCATAAACTAACAGCTTATTAATACCATTCAGTTGTAAACCTTCCTCATTCTCTAAAGATTTAATGGCATCCTCTAGTACAAAATTAAATAGTAGAGGAGATAGTGCATCTCCTTGCTTCAACCCATTCTGGATTTCAAAAGTGTCTGAAAACTGTTTGCCTACACGCACCTTACTCTTTGAGCCATTTAGACACATTCGTATAAGTCTAACTAACTTTTTAGGAATTCCGAACTCCAGCAGGATACTATATAACTTCTCCCTCTTAATTGAATCATATGATTTTTTGAAGTCTACGTATAGTTTATGTACAGTACCATTATATTCCCATTTCTTTTCTAAAATCTGTCTTATACTAAAAATCTGATCTGTTGTAGACCTGTTTCTTCTAAATGCACATTGATGATCTCCTAGAATGTCATCAATATAGGGAGTAAGTCTGCTTACTAATATATTTGTTAGAATTTTGTACGAAGTTGAAAGTAATGAGATGCCCCTGTAGTTGTTGCAATCAGTTTTATCTCCTTTCTTATATATATATTATATATATATATATATATATATATATATATATTTTTTTTTAATTTGTACAGCATTTATAAAAAAAGATGGAACTAGAATGTATTTCAAAGGGTAATTCTGAATGAAGGAGAAACCCAAGAACCAGCTACATTAAGCATTAGTGCATCACGCGCATGCGCACTGCGATTCTGTAGAACTTGGAAAAATTCGTGAGCGACAAATACTAGACTTTTTGCAAATCTAATAATAATAATAATAATAATAATAATAATAATAATAATAATAATAATAATTTCAATCCCTGTGAAATTGACTATAGTAGCTGACAATTGGCAGATATTTTTAAACATATAGGACTGGTTCTATTATATTTTTGAAAAATTTGAATAAATCGGATATTTCCAACAAGAGAAATTTTAACTGTTTTTACTTAATATTTAAATGAGCAGAACAAGAATACCACGTCAGATCTTAAATTACCAGCCACCAGGCAAGAGATCTTTGGGCAGACCCTTCAAACGTTGGATTAAGACCGTAACAGACCACTAGGTCTATCACATGAAAGGAAGAAGAAGAAGAAGACGACTTAATATTTGAAAATTATTTGGAACACAAGAGTTTTAAAAAGCCGTATTGAAAGAGATGCGGCATTAAGTAAATGTTATATGATAGAGATACATTAGAGCTGGTATATTTAATTGCTGGATGCTGTTAAGAGCTCGTTAGGCCTCGAGTCTAAATAATTCAAGTGCAGGGTTACTACTTATCTCTACTTTCCACATGTCCTGTGATTACATGCTCTAATTACGTTTTCTACACAGCCAAGAAATTATAATTACATATCCTATGTTAATTATCTCCCGTTGGTGTACATCCCAACACTTGTACGCTTTCTCAAAAGGAAAAAAAAAAGTCCTTCCTGGTTTAAAACTCTCATCTAATTATTACACCATGTTATATTATTGCAGAGTAAGCCCTAAATCTGAATAAATTCTGTTACGCGTATACAGTGCACGACAGGCATAAAAGTTCCATGTTTTAAATCCGGATCCTAATCTCACATTTACATGTGTCAGTCACAGGGGTATCTTCTTCTTCTTCCTTCCAAGTATTAGGCCAAGGCCTGTTACGATCCTATAGAAAATTTTCCCTCCAGCGTTTCATAGGACGGCCCAGTGATCTTCGTCCTCTTGGTATATAATTATAAACAGCTTTGGGGATCCGATTTGAACTCATTCTTTCAAGATGGTGTTTCCAGTTTAGTTGGTACTGTTTAATATATTCCAAAATTGGCGTAGTCTTCAATTCTTTTAAGATATCGGTGTTCCTTTTCAGATCCCATCTGGTGTAACCCGCTGTTCTGCGCATGAATCTCATTTCACAAGCCGTTATTCTGCTTTCATGTTGTTTTTTTAGTGTCCATGCTTCACTACCATAGGTCAACACTAGTCTAGCCAAAGTGTTATATGAACGTAATCTGGTCACAGGGGTATACGGTACGATTTGGTTATTTTGTCGCGTTCATTGAGCTGATTTTCTGAAATTAGAGTCTCTAGAAGTGGCGCGCGCTTTCATTCAGATAGAGAAAGCATTCAATATTATATATTTTAGGCGAACAATTGTAAATCGAAGATTAAATCTGTGATAAAAATACAATTGATAATAGTGTAAAAAATATATTGCAATAATTAATCTTAATTTCTACTTATTTTCCACCTTTTCTGCGATCTTTCCCCAGAAGAGGTGTTTACAGGAATTATATACGGTAGTGATATTATACGTGTATTTGAGAATAAAGTTCTTAGGACATTTTTTGACCAAAGAGAGATGAACAGGCAGGCGAATGGAGAAGACTACTTAACAGTGAACTGCATGGTCTTTATAGGAAGCCAGATATAATAAGAACAGTTAAGTCTCATAGACTGCGATGGGCAGGACATGTGGCACGAATGGAGAAATGAATTACGTGTATGGAGGCTTGTTGTAGGAAAACCAGAGGGAAAACGGCCAGTTGGTAGACCAAGAATGAGGTGGGAGAATAACATGAACTATGATTTGAAGGAAGTAGATTATGCAAGGAATGATAGGAAAACATTAGCTCAGGATAGGGATGTATGGAGAGCTTATGTTTATTAGACTATGAATCTACGGGTTCGATAGTGGCAGTGAGTTAGTAAGTGATATTAATATGACTCTCTGTCATGGATTCCCTGTAGTTGTCCCAGTCCGGAGAACCGAATGGGGGACCTCCCAGTGGAATCCTTGTCCGCGTTTCTTGACGGTTGTATGTATTCTTACGATGAGAGATCGCCACCCTTTCGACCAAAGCACTTTTTTCTTCTGGCTTATCGCCTTCGACCTGTCCGGCATGGGTAACCCTTTCGGCAGCAATGCTACTGCCGGCATAGCTCTCGAAGTCATTTAAGTACGCAAGCCACTCCATCACGACAAGGTAAATATACCATCGAGGAATGATATTTAACATACCCTCCATTGTATACTTACCTTCCAGTGGTGGAGCGGCCTGCAATCTTAAATGACACCTAGAGTTATGCCGGTGGTAGCATTGCAGCAGAAAGGGTTACACATGCGGGCAAGTCCAAAGGGATAAGTCAGACGAAAAAAGTGCCTTGAAAAGAGTGACGATTTTTCACAGTAAAAATACAACCGTCTAGAAATGCGGATCCAATCGGGTAAAATTGTCCGAATGTAAAATAGTCCCCTTTCACTGGGCTGGGATTGCTTCAAGGAGTCAATGCCAAAGAATCACACGCAGTGACATGTTCCTAGGAACATGGATTGTTAGGACATGATACAGTAGTGGGACTCTACAAATATTAACGCAGCAATAAAGTTCTTAGGAAAATGTTTTGACCAAACAGAGAAGAACGGACAGGTGAATGGAGAAGACTGCATAACAGTGAGCTACATGATATTTATGGGAAACCAAATACAATAAGAAAAGTTAAGTATCGTAGACTGCGATGGGCAGGACATTTGGAACGAACGGGGAATGAAAGAGGGGCATGGAAACCTTGTTGGAAAACCAGAGGGAAAACTCCCATTTGGTAGACCAAGAATGAGGTGGGAGAATAACATTAACCTTGATTTGAGAGAATTAGATTATACAGGAGATGATTGGAAAACAGTTCAGGATAGAGATGTATGGAGATCTTATGCCTATTAGGCCATGAACCTACGGTTTCGATAGAGCCAGTGAGTCTTTCTTCTTGATCCAATCAAATCTTAGGCATATACGCCCGTTACGATCTTACTGATGAATTTTGTACCCAGCCTTTCCTTGGATGGCCCAAAGATCTCTTCCCTGTTGGACAATAACGAAATATGACCTTTGGAACTCTATCTGAACTCATTCGTCGCAAATGACTTATCCAGTTGTTAGTAGCCAGTGAGTTAGTTCTATTATTACAAGAGTAAGTCCTAAATCCGAATAACTTATGAAATTCTGTTACTTACATATACAGGCCTAGAGGTTCCATGTCTTAAATACGGCTCCTGATCTCACATGTACAATTGTCAATCACTTATAGTTTTCAATTATATAAAAATATTCTGTGTGGAAAATCTAAAGGTATTTTTAATGGAACAATAAATGTTAACGAATTTATAAGAGAAATAAATGCTTTTCAAAAAAATCACAATACTATTAGGTATACGATACAACTCGGTTATTTTATCCGCTTCATCAAACTGGTTTTCTCAAATTGGAGTCTCTAGTAGTGAGTGGCCTGCGCTTTCATTCAAATACTCAAAGCACTGAATAGTTTAATTTTTACGTAAATAATAGTAAATTAAATCCGTCTAGTGACATTTGAGATGACGTAATTCACCTTATTTGAGCTTGAGCAACTGCATATTTGGCACCTTGCTTTTCTACCGATAATTGAATCGACTCAAAAATGAAATAAATTTATTCTAATAGATGAAAATGTGCTCTTTCTAATGGTACGTATGAAAACAACATTTGAGATGAAATAATTCACCGTATTTGAGCGTGAACCTAGCTCATTTTTAACAATTACATATTTGGCACGTTACTTTTCATCCCATAATTGAATCGACTCAAAAATGAAATAAATTTATTCTAGTAGATGAAAATGTGCTCTTTCTAATAGTACGTATGAAAACAACATTTGAGATGAAATAATTCACCGTATTTGAGCGTGAACCTAGCTCATTTTTAACAATTACATATTTGGCACGTTACTTTTCATCCCATAATTGAATCGACTCAAAAATGAAATAAATTTATTCTAGTAGATGAAAATGTGCTCTTTCTAATGGTACGTATGAAAACAACATTTGAGATGAAATAATTCACCGTATTTGAGCGTGAACCTAGCTCATTTTTAACAATTACATATTTGGCACCTTACTTTTCATCCCATAATTGAATCGACTCAAAAATGAAATAAGTCTATTCTAGTAGATGAAGGTGTGCACTTTCTAATGGAACTAAAGAATATTACATTTGAGATGACATAATTCATGTTATTTGTGCCTGAACATAGCTCATTTTAACAATTTCATATTTATAATAATAATGAGAATGTTCACACATTGTGTATTGTTTTGTTTTATTTGTCCCGTGCATATTCACTTATGGATTTCTTTCTGTTTTTACACACTGTGGTGTGGTACCGGTCACATCTTTCCTTGCACATCTCGCATACGCATGTGTCTTCTGGTACGTGATATGTCTTCTTGGTGCATATTCTCTGGTGTAAACCGTGTACCGCCATCCTGGTCACCAGGTGTCGCAGCTCGTAGTTCGCTGACATCCAGTTGTTGTTTCCCATCGCCTCTGTTGAGTAGAATTCGTCCCAGATCTCGTCTTGTTTTCTCCTTTTGTTGTGTAGTACCTTTTCTGCTGCCTCTGTTACAATTTCATATTTGGCACCATGTTTATGATCTAGTATAATCCTATGAATAACGATATTTGTGCTGTGAACTGTCTCAACCACCATTAACAAATTTACCAAGTATTAGTATCCGTTTGTTTTTTTGTTCATGAGATATTTGGCCCTAAAGAAGGACTGAAATTTGATATACAGATTTTGTTAGGCACTTCGATCCACGCTGGTGACTCCTAAAGTGGACTTTCTTTCGTTAGACTACATTTTTTTTATTTAGGATGAAAAGTTGTGTAAGACATAGAAATAAGAGGTCCCTACTTGCATTTGCCTTGTAGTAACAAAGAGTTATAAACTGAATGTTGTTCGGTTTCTTGATGGATTCATCAAACAGGCCTCCATATGAAAGGCCATAGTTTCCCAAACACTTGATACGATGATTTGAAATTTTGCAGAGGTTCATTTTTAGGGCGGACCTGAAGCCACACCAAGTTTCAGGAAAAATTGGTGATGGTCAGCGTGGATGACATTCAAAATTAGACCACTTGAGATGGAATGACCCCTTTTTAATAGTGTATCTCTAAAGTCACCATACATTTCAATGAAGGAAGGCAATGGTTGAAAAATGAAAGTTATTGTAAAGTTTTACACATAATCTACTGCCTTTCTACATGACCGCCATCTACGTGAAAACACATACTCTATATTTCGGCTGTGAAACGAAATGTAGACCTTAATATTTAAACCGTAAAAAAACCTGTTGCTTTGATGATAGGTTCCGTAAATCAAGCAGACGTCATACGGACGTTTTTTTTGTACAGTGAACGTAGAATTTTCAACACTGTGTTGCGAGGGGCATTTAACTCCTTACTGAGGCGTCGAGTTGATGCGTTGGGACTATCACTGGCAATTTGAACCTGCTGCACTATTCCATTAAAATATATCTTCCACCATGGGTACCCACACCGTTTCACGTCCCATAACTCTGCACGAATATGGCATGCCATAATCTTGCATAAGCCAGTTACTTAACTTTCCATATATACCTATAAGTCGAAGATATACTTGTGTACAATTATACCACTACAGTATTAATTATATTTGCCAAATAGAGAGAAAATAAACATGGAGAATAGATTGTGGCTAGCCAACTTAATAATGACTAACTAAATCTAACTCACTGGCACTATAAACCCATAGGTACATAGTCATAAGCTCTCCATACACCACTAACCTGAGCTAATGTTTTCCAATTATCCCCTGTATAATCTACTTCCCTCAAATCATGGTTAATGTTATTCTCCCGCCTCATCCTTGGTCCGCCAACTGGACGTTTTCCCTTTGGTTTCCCAACAAAAAGCTTACATGCACCTAAATTCCCATTCGTACCGCATGTCCTGCCTATCGCAGTCTTATTATACCTGTCTTCCTATAAAGACCATGTAGCTCACTGTTATTTAGTCTTCTCCATTCACCTCTCTGTTCATCTCTCTTTGGTTCAATTTTTTTCTAAGAACTTTATTCTCAAATACCCGTAATCTCCTTCCCTCCCTTAAGGTAAGAGTCCAAATTTCGAATCCGTATATTATAACTGGGAGAATAACTATTTAATATATTGTAAGTTTAGCATTTTTTTGAAAGGAGTTGGGACTACAAAGAGTCCCTGTAATGCATAATACCATGTATTTCCAGAATTGAGCCTATGACTAGCAAGGAATTCTTGGAAAGGATAACCTCGTGTTCCCGTATTTCTTGCATTTTCCACATTTTAATTTTTAAAGTGAATATAAGCTGAAATACATTGCATGTATTATAGCCTCACTATGATGGTTGTCCAGTGGCTCGTTTTGTTTCCCCGCAGCTTTTATATATGATTAAATATAAAGATGCCGACTACCGCCACTATAATAATTCCGCATATTAATCATTATTTAACATTTTCCAATACTGTTATTTTAACACGTTCCAATAATGGATCATATTTTAATATTATAATGATATTGTCAAAAGAAAAATTAATGTCTGAATCAGGAATCGAACCATGGACCTCTAGTTCTCCGTACTAGTGTGTAGCCCACTACACCATTCTAGATTTGGCACAAACATTTACAATTCTTTCCACATATACAAATCTAAACGGCTTCGTTTAGAATCGCCGTCGGCAATGGTAGTGACACCTACCTGCCAGCGGACGAAACGAGAATTATAGATTTGTATATGTGTTAAGAATTGTTAATGTTTGTGCCAAGTCTAGAACGGTGTAGTGGGCTGCACACTAGTACGGAGAACTAGAGGTCCACTGTTCGATTCCTGGTTCAGACAATTTTTCTTTTCACAATATCATTATAGTTAATCATTGTCCAGCATTGTCGCGCGGCACCCGCTTTTATATAAAAGGGCAACCATCATAGTGAGGCGATAATACCAGTTAGTTACTATTAGCAATCGTCATCAACTTCTTCGCAAACCTTGTTTGTTAGTCAACATTAATACGTAAAATTCATGATAAAATTCCGTTGTGGCGTTATTCATAAAATTAAAACTTATAATTTTACATTATAATTTTTTAGAGGGACCTTTTGGTAACTATTTTATAATTTTACATTATAATTTTTTAGAGGGACCTTTTGGTAACTATTTTATAATTTTACATTATAATTTTTTAGAGGGAGCTTTTGGCAACTATTATAATTTTTTAGAGGGAGCTTTTGGCAACTATTTTATGTTTTTATATTATAATTTTTTAGAGGGACCTTTTGGTAACTATTTTTTAGAGGGACCTTTTGGTAACTATTTTATAATTTTACATTATAATTTTTAGAGGGACCTTTTGGTAACTATTTTATAATTTTACATTATAATTTTTTAGAGGGAGCTTTTGGCAACTATTTTATGATTTTATATTATAATTTTTAGAGGGACCTTTTGGTAACTATTTTATAATTTTAGATTATAATTTTTAGAGGGACCTTTTGGTTACTATTTTATAATTTTACATTATAATTTTTTAGAGGGAGCTTTTGGCAACTATTTTATGATTTTATATTATAATTTTTTAGAGGGAACTTTTGAATTTTACATTATATATTTTTTAGAAGGAGCTTTTGGAAATTATTTTATAATTTTACATTATTTTTTTAGAGGGACCTTTCGGTAACTATTTTATAATTTTACATTATAATCTTAACTTTGTTTGTAAGAAATCCGTGGTCTGAAATACCAGTAGGCCTATATTCAAAATTTCCGAAGAAGACAATCAGGAATGTGACACTGGTTATTGCCTAACGTATGTAGTTGCACGTCTTGTCGGCTGAGCTCCCCATTTCACAAAATAGGAACTATTACAAAATAATTTTAATTTCTCATAGTAACTGTTGAATAATAGAAATATTTTTTGTAGGAAATTAAATCTCATGTGTGTATTGCTAATCAAATGAATTTTGGCCACGAAGCGCAGGAAATTAATGTGCGCTCCTACATGAGGAAGCAACGTTTATCATCAGAACGTCATTTGTTTTTGTCCCATCTGGGAAATCTGTATGCAGTAGATTTATTTACGCGTCAACAGGACAGCTTATCATTCCATTATTTGTTTTATCCTACACTAGCGCCATTCCATATGTAGCGTATAATAACATTACGTTAAAGCAATGCACATACCGTTTTCATTTAAAACGCAAATATTAAAACATGAAACAAGGCATTTTTAAAATTACATTTTTATTTCCACACAATCCTAAAAGAGAATTTTCAGAATTACAATTACATTGTTATGTTTACTATAATATAGGAGAGGAGATAAAAACAAAAATTTGCAGAAAAATTAAAAATGGAGTGTGCACTATAAGTCCTGCAATGAGATCTGTATTATTATTATTATTATTATTATTATTATTATTAATTATTATTATTATTATTATTACTATTATTATATTATTATTACTATTATTATTATTATTATTATTATATTATTATTAGTATAAATTACTATTATTATTATTACTATTATTATTACTATTATTAATATTAATATTATTATTATTATTGGTTGAAAAGGGGTATATTAGAGGATGTGAAGAATTTGAGTATCTGGGAGTAAAATTAGATAAAGAAGATAAACAAGAAAGTGATATTAAGAACAGAATAAATAAAGGTAGAGCAATAACAGCAATGATGAATGGAGTCTTATGGAACAGACATATGACCAGGAAAAATAAGTTACGTATATATAATTCAATAGTGAGAAGTACTGTCACATATGGAGCTGAAGTTTGAAAATTCAACAAAAACTTAGAACAAAAACTTACGTCGATGGAAATGGATTTCTTGAGAAGAGCAGCAAGATGTTCAAAATTAGATAAAATAAGAAATACTGCCATAAGAGAAAAAATGAATATTGGTTATTCAATAGTAGATTATATACGGTTAAGCAATTAAATTGGTATGAGCACGTACGACGAATTCAAGAAGAAAGATTACACAGGAAATCATTGGAATGGTGTCCATCTGGAAGAAGGAGGAGAGGAAGACCTCGAAACTCGTGGATGCAGGAAATAAGAACTGGAATGAGAGCAAGAGGACTGGAGGACATGGAGTGGATGGAGAGAAACGAGTGGAGAAGAAAAATAAAACTTTAGGCACAGAAAGATGTGTAAACATTACAATTCTGTATATAAATAACAACAATAACAACAATAGCAACAATAATAACAATAATAATAATAATAATATTATTATTATTATTATTATTATTATTATTATTATTATTATTATTATTATTATTATTATTATTAAGTAAAGTAAATTGTATAATTTTATTGAGAATGTTAAGAAGTAAACAAATAATTTTTTTCTGGGTTAATTTACATTTAACATAATAAGAATTGATTATCTTCAAAATAAATGCCAAAATTTATATTTGGGTAATTTATTTATTTATTTTATTATATTACATTCAACTTTCCTCAGAGGATTGCCTCAAGGACAAAGTAATATAGACATTTAATTTTCGATATTGATGAAATACATTTGGTAAATAGCCTACATTATTTTTTTTTTCAAATTGTAATTGAAGGATACATACTATAAAGTAGATATTTTGTAAAGATAGTTTCTTAAAATTGAAATTGATCCTCTAATGGCAGCGATGGCAATTTGTCCGAATCAAAGAAATTCCAAAATTTAACTAAGAATCCTGGTATAGTACCTCTTGCCCCGATGTGTCAGTTATACTAGCTAATTGGTATTTATCTTTGTAAGAAAAAATCAAGACATTTCATAAATGGAATCAGTAAAAAGAAGAAGAAAGTATTCAAGCGTCTCAAAATTAATTTTATATAGAAATAAACAAGTTAATTTTCTAAATTTAAGGTTAGAGAATGAAAATTCTTGTGAACAAAACCTTAATTTTTTTTATTTTAGTCAGGTTACAATGTTTTCACATCTTTTGACAGCCAAATACCAATACAACCAGTCATAAAACATCATCCGGTATCATGGCAGCTGCCGCCGTCTTCCGGAAACCAAACGCCATTCCTCTCTGCCCATCCACTGATCTTCCTCCATTCCTCTGATATTCATAGCTGCTTCTACCCCTTCTATCCAAGTTTTCTTCGGTCTTCCTCTCTTCCTCCTTTCCATTGGAATCCATTCCATAACAATTTTTGGCAATCTTTGCTCTGGCATTCTTTTGACATGGCCATACCACTGCAATCTTTTCTTTTCTATAATATCTATGATGTCCGGCTCCTCTTGTACACCCATAATTTCCTTTATTTCTTTATTTCGTATTGTATCAATTCTAGATTTTCCAGCTGATCTTCTTAAAACATCCATTTCTGTACTTAAAATTCTTTTCATTTCCGTGTGGAGTTGCCAGTCTCCCATCGGACGCCTCCCCAGGTGGCGGATAGGGGAATGCTCACTAGATATGGCGGGTACTGGGGAAATAAAATACCCAGGGCTAGCGCTGCTGCCTTGCAGTAAGATACTGGACTATCAAAGGCTAGAGGAAGAAAACCTAGAACAAAAATTACCCATCCCCCAGGTTGCGGGTTGATGCATCGGGCCAGCTCCTCGTTCATCATAAAAAGAAAAAATTCTAAAAAAACCAAACATCATATAACATAAATAAAAACAAATTCATTACATATGACACGAATCGAAGTCAGCCAGTCCGCACGGTCTATCCGTTGATCTCCTCTTAGATTACTGTTCTCCATTGCTTCCCAGATACATTTATCCATGTTGTCTGTGTAATACCTTTCTTTCATCGTGATGGAATCCATTCATAAGCCAACCTGGTAACCTCTCTTCAGCCATTCTCATTACGTGTCAATACCATATGTGTTGTCTTGTTTAGATATCTTCGATAATGTTATTTTTAATTCCCATTCTTTGTGTTATTGTATTATTTGATATTCTATCTCTTTGGGATATTCGTGCTGACCATGTGATGAAATCCATTTCCATAGCCCAAAGCTTATTTTTAAAAATATTCTTAGGTTCCCAAGTTTCTGAACCATATAAAACTATCACTTAATTGATTTATTAATTAGATTTTTTGTCCCATAATACAGAATTAAGAGTTGATATAGCTGCTTTGCCTTTCTATATACGTTCTCTAATTTCTACATCCGTTCTTACATCATTTGTAACGTTAACTCCCAAATATTTATATTTATTAGAGCGTCTAATCATGGCTACATCTAAAAAAGAGAAGAAAATCACACTGTCTAATTCTCTTATTTAAGATCCTACATACCTCAATTCCCAATTATTTATCATCTCGTTTCCAGTATCCTTCCTCAAACCATAACTTAAACACAAGATCACAAAATAGTCTCTTGATTAATATATCGCAACATAGGACATCACATCATTCCATGTCATATACTATCTTCACTTTTCGCAACTGGAATTCCCTATCACAAGAAATAAGGGACTGCCGGACATTGGCATCTTAAAAGAAATCTAAATGTATATATGCCCTAACCTCGACTTCATTATTACCCAGTGTAAGGTACATATATTAATTAGTGTTTTTCGTATAATTCATCACATTTATACCTTTATTATTATTATATTATTATTATTATTATTATTATTATTATCATTATTATTATCATTATTATTATCATTATTATTATCATTATTATTATTATTTTTATTATTATTATCGAAAGTATTATTATTGTTATTACTTACTCACTGGCACTATCGAACCCGTAGGTTCATGGCCGCACGGACATAAGCTCTCCATACATCCCTAACCTGAGCTAATGCTTTTCAATCATTCCCTGTATAATCTACTTCCCTCAAATCATAGTTAATGTTATTCTCCCACCTCATTCTTGGTCTACCAACTGGGCGTTTTCCCTCTGGCTTTCCTTCAAGAAGCTTCTATGCAAGTCTCCCATTCCCCACACGTGCAACATGTCCTGCCCATCGCAGTCTTCTTATTGTTATTATCGTATAAAATGTTGTTTGTATACATTAAATTTACATTGCTACATTTAATGTATCTTTAACTGTTTATAATTAGTATAGTGTATATCTTCTTCTTCTTCTTCTTCTTCTTCATCTTCTTCCTTCCAAGTATTAGGCCAAGACCTATTACGATCCTATAGAAAATTTTCCCTCCAGCGTTTCATAGGACGGCCCAGTGATCTTCGTTCTCTTGGTATATAATTATAAACAGCTTTGGGGATCCAATTTGAACTCATTCTTTCTAGATGGTGTTTCCAATTTAGTTGGTACTGTTTAATATATTCCAAGTTTGGCGTAGTCTTCAATTCTTTTAAGGTATCGGTGTTCCTTTTCCGATCC
Source organism: Diploptera punctata (assembly GCA_030220185.1). Classification (NCBI taxonomy): domain Eukaryota; kingdom Metazoa; phylum Arthropoda; class Insecta; order Blattodea; family Blaberidae; genus Diploptera; species Diploptera punctata. The sequence goes on from JASPKZ010003053.1 coordinate 551,516, forward strand.
CATCTGGTGGTAACCAGCGCATGAATCTCATTTCACAAGCCGTTATTCTGCTTTCATGCTGTTTTTTTTTTTTTAGTGTTCGTGCTTCACTACCATAAGTCAACACTGGTCTAGCCAAAGTGTTATATAAACGTAATCTGGTGTTTTTTTTTGTACAAGGGATGGTTTCATAACTTGATTAATAATTCCCAAACTTTTATTATAACTAGTAATTTTTTCAGGGATATCCTTTTCATCCCAGATAGAGAGATAATATCCAAGATATTTAAATTGATTAGATATATCTAAAATTTAATTCTGGAGACAGATTTTACTTTGTATGGGGGGTCCTTCCCAAGAAATGCCATAATTTTAGTTTTAATTGATATTTCCATATCAAATTTGGCACCTATTTTTATAAATTATAAATTGGTCGTTGCAAATAATTTTCGGAAAGTGCCAGAAGAGCTAAATCGTCTGCAAAAAAATAGCAAAAAGAATAGCATCGAGTTTGAGGTTCCTATTGATGGGTATGTATCCTCGTTGTGTTTACCTCCATTCGTTTATTAATTTATTTATATATATAATGAAAATAGTGTATATCTATATTTGTCAAATATTTATTTGTATTTGTGCTGGTTGAGTGGAAGAGAAAGCCTTATGGCCTTAACTCTTCCAGAATAAATAAAATTATTATTATTATTATTATTATTATTATTATTATTATTATTATTATTATTATTATTATTAATCACTCCTTTCATGTATATTTTAAAATATATGAACATTCGTATAAATGTATGACAGGTAATTGTAACATAAGCTGCGCTAGTTCACAGGCAAAAAATGAACTCCCTTCCGGGTGGCAAAACAATATTATAGAGATGACATTATCGATCTGTTTCAATAAACAGGAATGTAACTGTCATTTCAGACTTCCAGGGGATTAACAGGTTGTAAAGTTACATGTTATTTAGAGTTCACTGATTCAATTGTTAATGAAAAATTACACCTCCAGCAAATATATCTGCACAGACTACTTTAGGGTATCAGATAATTATTCTGTATAATTTCCCATCATTAATTAGCTATCATTTAGTTTATAAATGTCACGAGCTGTGAAATAAGATCATCAGCATCTGTTCAAGGTTTAGGAGAATCTCCTGTTCAGGCCTATATTAGTGTTAATGGACTCTTTCAAACGCTTCCTCGGTCGTCCCAGAATCCATCTTCCTGTTGGTTTGTAGTCACGGGCGTTTCTTAGAATGCGAAATGTTGGTACCATCCATACCTGCGAATTCCATCTACTTCTACAATCAAACATTTTCATGGAGGAGACAGATGTTGAGGTCGTTGCGAATATCTTTGTTTATTATTTCAAAATAATAAAATTTGATGTTAAATATAAAATTGGTGCCTGGTAAGTCGGTTGACCTCAACTAAATTATTAAAAAGTTCCAATATGGAAGCCTTTCAAAATCAATGTTTCATCTTCTGCATTTTAACAGTTAAATTGCAGAAGATGAAACATTGATTTTGAAAGGCTTCCATATTGGAACTATTTAATAATTTAGTTGAGGTCAACTGACTTACCAGGTTCCAAGTTTATATTATGTAACATCTTATTACATAACCTCAACAGTGCTTTAATATGAATTTTAACCCATTCGCCACAAAAGACGAGGTAGACTCGCCGGCAGTTAAACGACCTTCAACTCAGAAGACGAGGCAAACTCGCTTTACTCTGCTGTTATATATTTTGCAATATTTTGTACATCCCTTGGCAGGGAAATCTTTTGTTAGAATTTATGAACAGTAGAGGAATATTTTATCGACTCTTACTTTAAGGGAGGAAAGGAGATTAAGAGTATTTGAGAATAAAGTACTTAGGAAAATTTTTGGACCAAAGAGAGGTGTACAGACAGGTGAATGGAGGAGACTTCATAACAATGAGGGAAAATAACATTAACTATGATTTGAGGGAAGTAGATTATACAGGGAATGATTGGAAAGTATTAGCTCAGGATAGGGATGTATGGAGAGCTTATGTCCGCACGGCCATGAACATACGGATCCGATAGTGCCAGTGAGTAAGTAAGTAAGTAAGTAAGAGGAATGTATTTTTGCCTTCACCTTATTGTGATCTCAAGTACCGTTATATTTTGTTTGTTTTGAATTCTGAAAATAGACGATATAATTTTCGGTAACTTAAATCCGGTTCCTGGGAAAATGCATTGAACATCAAACCTGAAGCGAATGAGTTAAAAGTGTTGAAGAATAAAATTATTAACGAAAAGCAAAAAGTCTAATGAAATTATCAAAGCTTTATAGCAAGAAGGTCCACTGCTGTGGTCTCGAGGTAGCGTGCTACCTTGTCACGCAGCGGGCCCGGGTTCGATCCCCGGTCGGGGCAGTTTTTCTGGGTGAGGTTTTTATCGGGGTTTTTCCTCACCTGTAAGACAAATGTCAGGAAAACTTTAAGGCCCAAACGGTCCCCGAAATCATATGGCCATCATCATCATCATCTTCTTCCTTGTCATTATCATCATCATCACCACCCTTCACCGGTGTGGAAAGCAACGGGAAGCTACGACACCTACACAATTCCCTAGTAAAGCTGCAAGCATAGCATGAAAATGCTATGATTGCAGTGAAGGACCTGCCTTCGGGCAGAATTACTATGGATGGATGGATAGTAAGAAGGTAAAAAAAAAGTGAATTTCAGTAGCAATAATTGAATTTCAGGCTGCTGGGATTAAAAATTAGGAGAGATCACCACTACCTGCACAGTATTTCAAAATCGCCCCACTGCAAGGGGTTTTTGTATTATATAATCTGCCAATATTCCTGAGTACAGTTCATAGGCGTAGTTCGTTTTCACTCTATATTTCAAGGGAATAATAATATTAATATAATTATGTTTAATTAATTTCCTGTTCAGTTTAAAAATGTTGATAACGAGGAGATAAAAATTTATTATTTTTTAAATAATTGCAGTCGTAATTAAGTTAATTGAGTAGGAAATTAAACGTTTTATAGCTTACGACAAAGTTGATTTAGTAAAATACATTTTTAATTCCGCGATATCCTTTTCTCCCGCTACACTCTAGCTTCAAAGTTTACTAATTACCAAAAAAAGTAGAATGAATTATAATTTTTCAGAGATAATTAAAACATGATGTTATCTAACTCCCCAAAATATTACCTAAACCATGTGGGAGGGTGTTAAGATTGTGGAAGCAGTTTGTACCACCTCTAATTATTCACACCCTCCACACATTTTGACAATATGTTGTATCAACACACCCCAGGCCTTGGATAGAATACAGATTGAGACATTTTATATGTAAATTTCAGGGGAAATTGAATCTGAAATTGATGACTGCAGGTAATGTTACATGAAACTAATTTAATAATAGTGATATTTTAAAATCGTTTAATAAAATTCACTTTCAACAATAATGACTCAATATAATCTTTTAAATTGGCATCAAAATGGATAAATTTACATTTCTTCTTGGCTGCGATCTTGTTATATTTTTTAGTAGTAGTAGTAGGACTTTATTAGACAAAAAGTAAGATATTTACAATATTATTTACAAATATGGGTCGCACGGGCAGTAAGCCGTACGTGCTGTTGACAGTCCGTTACAATAAAGTAATAATTGGTACTAGTGTAAAGAAAAATAAACAAAAACAGCAATAACATTACAATTACATAAAGAAAACACAATAAAAATATTACCATTAATATAATAACACATAAGCATTATACACTAAAAACATTAACATTACAATTACATAAAGAAAACACAATAATATTACAATTAAGTAATAACACAATAGCAATAACATTACAATTACATAAAGAAAACACAATAATAATATTACAATTAAATAATAACACAATAGCATTATACACTAAAAACATTAACCTTACAATTACATAAAGAAAACACAATAATATTACAATTAAGTAATAACACAATAGCATTATACACTAAAAAAAACATTAACATTACAATTACATAAAGAAAACACATTAATATTACAATTAAATAATAACACAACAGCATTATACACTAATTAATTTATATATAATTGTTAATAATTAATGGTATTGCATTTTGATAACATATATTTATTCATGAATGAGTGTTGTCCTTATTTTTCGCGTTTTGTCCAGAAATTTACCGAGGTTTATCCAATTTTCTGGATTTACCAATAACTCGTAGCATGCCAATCTTTCCCGATTTGAATTTAGAAATCTTTCCGGTGATAACTGACGTCTCCAATATTCTAAATCATTACATTTTCCTAATATATGTATCTCATCTTCAAAGTTCCCGCACATTGGACATATTCGCATATCGTGATCGTCGCTAATTTTTAGAAATTCCCATGCCCCTAGCCTAAACCAAGCAAGCCCTGATCTCTCCTTAAATCCTAGGTTGAGTATATACGATTCTGCACTTACCACACTTATATCGTGATACACTACAGGGAGGCTCAAACTCTTAGCGTCAAAATTCTACAGGTGGTAGAGGACTGAAAACTATGTGTTATGAGATAAGCACCTATGTTCAGACCAGTATCATGGGCTAGTGTTCAGCGTTTCTGACTACAATTCTTCAGATCCCAGGTTAGATTCCCGGGCAGACCATAGGAATTTGTCCTTAAATAGAAATATTCCTGTGGTTACCTACGGTCTGGAATTTAGGTTGAAGTTAGGTAAAGGACTCTCCTGACACTTCATTACCATTTTATCACCCATGATATCATCAGGGTAACATAAGTCCGCTTTCTAGATGCCCTAACTTAAGGAATGCATTACAATTCCTCCAATGCCAGAGGAGAAAACCAAAAATGTCGCTTAGTAATATATAGAAAGTATTTTCGAAGCACATGTTTTATGCATCCACCGCTGTGGTCTCGAGATAGCGTGCTGCCTTGTCACGCAGCGGGCCCGGGTTCGATCCCCGGTCGGGGCAGTTTTTCTGCGTGAGGTTTTTATCGGGGGTTTTCCTCACCTGTAACACAAATGTTAGGAAAACTTTAAGGCCCAAACGGTCCCCGAAATCATATGGCCGCCATCATCATCCTTATCATTATCTTCATCATCATCCTTCACCGGTGTGGAAAGCAACGGGAAGCTACCACACCTACAATTCCCAAATAAAGTTGCAAGCATAGCATGAAAATGCTATGATTGCAGTGAAGGACCTGCTTTCGGGCAGAATTACTATGGATGGATGGTAGGATATATATATATATATATATATATATATATAGATGTTATAACTATATTTTTGACATTTGGCAATGATGGCAAATATGATATGAAAATAAATATGAATGCTTGAGTCGGGATTTGAACCCGAGTCTCTAAACTCTGTACGTTTAGCGCCCTAACCAACTGAGCTACTCAAGTATTCCAACACAAACATACATTTTTCTTATGTATGCAGCATTCTCAATTCACACAAGTCCATCCCTCTGACATCTAGTGCCCACCATAAAGGTGAGCATTTTTTTTTAAAGAATCCTTGATAATGGCATGTGGGATCATGCTGAAGCGTCGGAATCAGTGGCCAGAGGCCCAACTTGAATCCATGACGCGGAAAACCCAATAAAACTTTCTTATTCATACTTATATCCGCGAAAATCTGCAATATAATATAATATATATATATATATATATATATATATATAGTCTGACCAACGGATCTCTGCCCCTGTAAGATATACGAACTAAACACTAATTCCTTTTCTGACTCTAAAAAAAACTCATTTACCTTCCTAAATCATTTACCCTTTCCTTCATTCGCTATCTCTCTCTCTGCTCTCCTCCTTCTCTCTCCTCTCCTCTCCTTCTCTCTCCTCTCTTCTCTCTCTCTCTCTCTCTCTCTCTCTCTCTCTCTCTCTCTCTCTCTCTCTCTCTCTTATTTTTCCCGTCACACTACACACACTTTTGAGCCTTCTTGGGGGACAGGTTATTTGCACTTCCAGTCCAATGTTGTCAACTCAATATCAACACACTAAATTGGAGTGATGAAAGAAATATTATTAGGGACATAATAAAAGTTGATCAGCGTTGTTGTACCTACTTAAATATGAACAAGCAATAATTAACCTTACATTATTCAGTAATCAAGATCCACAACACTGTTTGGGGAAGTTTGGCAACATCCCTATTCGGAAAGTTATCCTGGCTGCTCTTTGACGTGGTGGGAGGGAAGTGTGTGGAATGGAGTGAGTACAGGCATTAACGTTTCAACGAACGACTGCAGCGCTAAAGGGGCATAGATTCGTTGGTCCGACAATATATATTATCGATTTCATATGGAATGAAAATTGAATGTTTTGTATATTTTTTCAGTAATAATAATAATAATAATAATAATAATAATAATAATAATAATAATAATAATAATAATAATAATAATAATAATAAAATATTCCCAACTGGTTTCTAACTCAGGGTCGGGTCGAGGGATGATATGAGATGAAGTTCTCTATAATAAATGTTTATTCGTAAAAGAAGGAATTTCTTTGGCTATGAAAAAGTACAGCTTTGTATATGCAGTAAACATTTATTTGGTACGCACATTGTATGACTTCATCGTTACGTACTCCCTGCAAGAATTCCGGAGACTTCACTTTCTCGAGCTGTTGTTGCCGGTACATGAGACTCTCGTGGCCACACTCACTTTCAGCTGCTCTCGTTTACGTGAACGAACGTAAGACAGAGTTTCACCGGCTTTAATTAATATATTATTTAGATTTGAACAGCGGTACACGGAATGAATACTTTCATCATCATCATCATCATCATCATCATCATCATCATCATCATCATCATCATCATCATCATCATCATCATCATCATCATCATCATCATCATCATCATCATCATCATCATCATCATCATCATCATCAATCATCATCATCATCATCATCATCATCATCATCATCATCATCATCATCATCATCATCATCATCATCATCATCATCATCATCATCATCATCATCATCATCATCATCATCATCATCATCATCATCATCATCATCATCATCATCATCATTATTATTATTATTAAATAGTCCACCGCTGTGGTCTCGAGGTAGTGTGCTGCCTTGTCACGCAGTGGGCCCGGGTTCGATCCCCGGTAGGGACAGTTTTTCTGGGTGAGGTTTTTATCGGGGTTTTTCCTCACCTGTAAGACAAATGTCAAGAAAACGTTAAGGCCCAAACGGTCCCCCGAAATCATATGGCCATCACCATCATCATAATCATCCTTATCATCATCATCATCATCCTTCACCGGTGTAAAAAGCAACGGGAAGCTACCACAACTACAATTCCCTAGTAAAGCTGCAAACTATAGCATGAAAATTCTATGATTGAAGTGAAAGACCTGCCCTCTGGATGGATTGCTATGGATGGATTATTATTATTATTATTATTATTATTATTATTATTATTATTATTATTATTATTATTATTATTATTATTATTATTATTATTATTATTATTATTATTATTATTATTATTATTATTATTATTATTATTATTATTATTATACATATTGTGTTTTAATCTATTGTTTGTTTTCTATTCTATGTCACCGTTAAAAATAAATTTTACACAAGGAATCATCGAGTATTTGTTACATTTTCCATTTAAATTAGAACTTGTACATCTGAACAAACAAACGAGAAAGGGAGAAAGATTTCATAACAGACTTATAGGGAAAATGGTTTTAAATAATACCCCCTCCCAACTTGACAGTGCCTAAATTAATTTCATGTCAGAGTTAAGTAAGGGGAGAACTATCTCCATATTTCTTCCTTCACGACAAATTTTTCTTATTCTTATGACTTGTCCTTTCCATTTATCTTGCAGAGGCATGACTTATTTATTTTAAAACTTCTTCAACCCAGGTGTTATCTCACAATTTCTCTGCTCTTTTTCCAGAAATATCCTTAAACACAGTTAGCTTATCTTGTTTACAAATATCCCAGCTTGGAAAAGAAATACGGTGACTTATGTAATATTACTGGAGAGTCCGCACGTTTCAAGAATATTTTAATAATAAATTATATTTCTTACTTAAAAATCTATTAATTCTGATTGCAAGGTGTTTACACAAAGTTATACTACTTTAAAACAACAACAAAAGTATTCATATATTGTAGATATTTTTAATCCAGACGTTGTTTCATTTAATCAAGGGCTAAGGGAAAATTTTATAATACATAAGGACTTTATTAAACTAAAAGTAAGATACATACAATGTTATTTACAAATATGGATCGCACGGGCAGTAAGCCGTACGTGCTGTTGACAGTCCGTTACAATAAGTTGATGTTTGGTAATAATATACTTAAAAAACACAATAATATTACAATTAGATATCAATACAATTAAATTATACATTAACTTAGTTATGTAGAATTATTAAGATCTAATGGTATTGCAATTTGTTAACATATTTATTTATTCCTGAATAAGTGTTGTTAATTTTATATATCCTTTGTGTTACAGTGTCATTTTAGTAAGTTGATCTTAGGTATTTAAATGCAAGTTTAACCCTAAAATTCGCAATGTATATTATAGGATACATCAATTGTTTTAATTTATCTAATAGTTTTAATAAAACAGAAAAAAGCGAACGATACGAACTTACTGAAACGTGTATGGAATTACATATACAACCCCAAAAGGTCCGCTTCCGACTTCACTCTGCTAATTAACTTCAAATTTGAATTCAAAATTTAAACCGGTGCTAATGTATTTTACAGGAACCCGGAGTTCTACCTATTAAGGAGGACCAAAATGGATCGCTCACCGCCAACACTTACGGACACAATATACCTATACATACTATGTAATAACAGTTACGCACGATTTCGTTTTCAGTGCAGTCCACCACATTTAAATAACTGACACCAGAAATTACTGTTTTGCCAATTTAAGGGTGAAGGTAAATTTTAAGTTATTTCATTTAACGACGTTCCTTAACAGTTAAGACATTAGCGCCGCAATTTTAATCTGGATATGAGAGAGCCAAAATATTTCGCACAGATGCCTCTTTTTTCAGGGTTCAGATTATGATCATCGTGAAAATAGTAGATATAAGTATTTTCTGAAACTGTTCCTAAGTCTCAAGATGATCTTGAAAAGTCCATTACCTTCTCTTTGTATTCCTTTGCTTCTGAATCTTTTGGTTTGTATAATAAACCATTTTTGGCTGTCGATTTGGCTCCATTCGCTGCAAATTTTTCTGCCATTATTCTTATAAGTCTGAATAACTTCTATAACATGTGTGACTCTGTTTTTTATTTTTGTCTAATCGGGGTACAGCGATAAACACCTCACGTGGTATACAACAATGGAAACGTTGCAGGGCAGGGCAGGCCAAGGCAGACGGACAGACAGACAGATAGATAGATTAGTAGATGGAAAGCTCTGCTGTCATCACTTAAATGTTGGCTGTGAGCGATCCATTTTGGTCCTCCTTAATATGTAGAGCCCGGGTTTCTGTAAAATACATTAGCCCCGGTTTAAATGTGAATTCAAATTTAAGTTAATTAGCAGAGTGAAGTCGGAAGCGGACCTTTTGGGGTTCTATTCCAGCATTTGCTCTTTGGATTGAGGGAAACCGCTTAAAACCTCAGTCGAAATAGTCGATCACGCAGGATCTTGTCAAGTTTGGGTCTGATTCATCATGGCTTTAGTTGTAAGTGAAACTATCCTTTGGTTTGAATAAAAACATTTCGAAATTACTACAGTAGTGTTCCATATACTTGAACGGCTAAGCTGTTTACCAACCAGCAGATAATAATGCCCCCAACATTGTGTTATAACTAAGGCTTCGATTTTTATGTAATATTAACATGCAAAGTGCGCCGCGTTGTTGCCTACTCACTGCCTGGTTACCTAAATTTTCAAACCACGTGAACTGCAACCATTTTACGCTGCCGTGTTTCGATCTACTACCTATTGTGTATATACGAGGGCGGATCGGAAAGTAACGGACAATAATTTTTTTCTGCCTTGGTATTGCAGCTAGAATGTTGAAATTTCACAGAGATATAGTTTGAAGTTTTCACTACAGATGGTATTTTTTTCTCAGGTGCACCTCTTGCGAGAGAAGCTTGAACTATGCAACAAAGATGGCGCGCATGCTACAGTCGTATTAACATAGGGTTCATAACTACCAGTACTATTCATAATCCTTTGCCCGGGCCCATGAGAGGCAAAGATTGATTCATCCTTCCTATCCACATTCATGAACATTAATCAATAACAATTCTTAAAACACACTGTAGTAATTTACGATTCTTAATTAACCTGAAGATACTATTCTCAACCATGAAAGCTAAACGGGAAAGAGGAACTCATATAACTTTTGAGAAAGCTTATGTACAGTAATTATGCAAGGCAGCTGTAGCTTAGCTAACATACAATAATCACACACTGATATTTACTTAACCCTTAAATTCGTAATGTATCTTTTTGGATACATCAGTTGGTTCAATTAATTTAATACCTTAAATAAATCAGAAGAAAACGAACAAAAAGAAACCACTTAAATGTGTCTAATTATACAATATAACTAATAATAACAGTTACACAAGATTCCGTTTTCCTGCGGTCCGCCACATTCAAATAACTAACAGAGTAAATTTGTGTTCTGCCAATTTAAGGGTTAAAATGAGATTCAATGTTTACATTGCACGTCTGAAGTTGAAAAGTGAAATTCTTCTTCTTCTTCCTTTCATGTGATAGACCTAGTGGTCTGTTACGGTCTCAATCCAACGTTTGAAGGGTCTGCCCAGAGATCTCTTGCCTGGTGGCTGGTAGTTTAAGATCTGACGTGGTATTCTTGTTCTGCTCATTCTTCGTACGTGAGATTTCCAGTTGTTTCTGTATTTTTCTACATATTCCATGACTGATTCTGTGTGTAATTCTTTGAGAATCTCAGAATTCCTTTTATGGTCTGTTCTTGAGTAGCCCGCAGTACCTCTCATAAATTTCATTTCTGCCGCAGTTAGTCTTTGTTCGTCTACACTGCGAATTGTCCAGGCCTCACTGCCGTAACATAATATGGGTCTGGCCAGGAAAAGTGAAATTAAATAAATATATAACTTGATCATTCAAATATTACAGAACAAACAATAAGTAATAACAGAAATAACATTGTTTATACAATCAACCATTCATACATACTCTTTAGTCCTGCATAGGGTGGCTTACCCTGGCTTGCGGGACCAAAACCCAAAATACGCCGCTCGCGTCCTCCAGACGACAGACAAGTGTTCCAACGAAAATCTATGATCGAATGATAGAGTTCACTACGTGTTTAGCTTATTTGAGCGTTCCGAGGTAGAAGGGGAAGTTGCGCACTACAAACAGAACAAAGGGAGGGGTAGAAAGGAGAGTGGGAGTAGATGCAAAGAGAAAGAAATTGGCACAGTTCACGAATCTCACTGTAAAGGGGGGATAAAAGCACTCATGTAACGAACCGAAATAGCACTTTCGGTTCATAAGTATGTACATATTTACGTAATAACATCATGTAAAATATACAAGATTACATAAAAATCTCTTAAAATATGTAATGTTAAACACATTAAAATTTATTTTTTGTACAAATTTTATATTGAATGTTAACTTTAAGATAGAGCAAGTTTGAACAAATGCTTGACAATGTGATAAGAAGGGCGTTGTCTTGTTTCTATGATAAAATAATCCCACTATAGGTTTTAGTGGCAGTGCGAGGTTAAGGCTCACAGCGTTCCAGACAATCGGAACGAGATATGAGCGTTGTGTGATAGTCGCCTGTATAGTTTAGATTCAATATTGGACTCGGTAGGTGGCCCTGCGATCTGGTTATAGAATTTGTTATGCCATGTGTAGTCATCTGTTTTATCAACATAATACGGGCGACAACAATGTGGCGTCATTACGTACACTTCTTGAGCCATTGCAGATGACAGGAGTTTTCTTGCGAACTTATTTATTAATATCTAATTACTCTTAATTACTGAATTTTATGGTAAACAAGTAACATATTTTTATCGTTCGTCCATGACACGAGAATTATTGAACGTTCGGGCAGAACAATGTCTGCTGGGTCCGCTAGTCTTTTATAATTGTATTAACGTAAATGTTAAAAAGGGCTGGAGAGAGCCACAGCCTTGCCTTACTCCTTTATTAATATGCATATGTTTAGAAACATCTTCCTTTGATATTTTAACTTGTATCTTTGAATTAAAACATAAATACTTTCAAAAACTTATATGAAATCTTATGGAATTTCCTCGTGTGTACTAGCACTTCCAATTTTATTTTTCCAGGCACATTGCACTGAGCAAAAAAAAAAAAAAAGGAAACTTTTTTTGTCTCAGAAAGAAAGCAAAATAGTAGTTTTTTCTCATGAAATCAAATATGATATCGGTTTTTCTCCATCACGCAAGGTTTCCGAAAGACAGAAATTTATAATTTTAAACACTTCAATATTTTCTACATTCGTAACTACATAATATTCAAACATTCGGACTCACCTAGAAAGTAAGAAATGACGATTTTCTGCTATATTTCGCCTGTGAAGCATCCCTCTTGATCGTCCAACAATAATCGGTCAGCATATTAGAATTCCATTTGCCTTGATATATCTTTTCCATAGCTGAAATCTCCTGAGTTAGCTTATTTGGTTTTATTTTACAATGAAAAAATGGACGAAGAAAGTTTATTTAAAAAAATAATTACTTAAATCCATTAATTTAATTTGAAATAAAAAACTGTGGGTGATGGAGAAATTCCGAATACATATTTGAAAGCATGATAAAAAAACTGAATTAAGTACAACTATTGGTACCCATGCGACAAGAATCATGTTGACCAGTGTTACTGTAGGCTTTCTAGAAGTATATACATATTAAAAAGCTGTAAGTTTTGTCCAGGTTTTTCCTCACCTATAAAACAAATGTCAGGAAACTTTAAGGCCCAAACGGTCCCCTAACACCATCTGGTCATCATAATCATGATTATCATATTCGTCATGTTTAGTTTGAATATGTGTATGAATGGTGACATTCGTCTTAAGGTTGTGTTTTCTCGGAGGTGGTCTTGACGTTTAGCTGATCTCTCATTCGGGGAGACCCTTCATTATATTGTGAGTTCAATAAATAAGTGTGTGATCCATAGTATTGATAGATTCTAATTTAAAATGGCATGAGCAAGTAAAACAAACATCTAAAAGGATCTTCTCCATAATGCATTCCCTAAAGCGACTTAAACATTTTCTTCCTACAACTCTTAAAAGAATTTTAATCCAAACTTTAGTGATGTCGCATTTTGACTACTGTGACGTTCTACTAACTGACATAAGTGACGGATTGTCGGACAAACTGCAGCGTGTCCATAATATGTGTATCAGATTCATATTTAATGTTCGAAAATACGATCACATTTCTCCATTATTCCACGAATTGTCATGGCTACATCTAAAAGAGAGAAGAAAATCGCACTGTCTAATTCTCCTATTTAAGATCCTACATACCTCGATTCCCAATTATTTATCATCCCGTTTCCAGTATCTATCCTCAAACCATAACCTAAACACAAGATCACAACATAGTCTCTTACTTAATATACCGCAACATAGGACATCACATCACTCCATGTCATATACCATCACCACTTCTCGCAACTGGAATTCCCTACCACAAGAAATAAGGAGCTGCCGGATATTGGCATCTTTTAAAAGAAATCTAAATTTATATTTGCTCTAACCTCGACTTCATTATTATCCAGTGTAAGATATATATATTAATTGGTGTTTCCCGTATAATGTATCATATTTATATTATTATTATTATTATTATTATTATTACTATTATTATTATTATCGTATCATTATTGTTATTACCCTATGAAATGTTGTTTGTACATGACATTTACATTGATACATTTATTGTATCTTTAACTGTTTATAATTAGTACAGTGTATATCTATATTTGTCGAATATTTATTTGTATTTGTGCTGGTTGAGTGGAAGAGAGGGCCTTATGGCCTTAACTCTGCCAGAATAAATAAAGTATTATTATATTATTATTATTATTATTATTATTATTATTATTATTATTATTATTATTATTATTATTATTAAAAAAGAAAATAATTCAATTTACCCACGTATATAGCTTTTGTTGATTATACTAAAGCATTTGATAGTAAGTAGAAATAAATTACGGAACATACTAGAAATGAAAGGAATTCCTCAACACCTTACCTTGTAAGAGCCATTCAGAGTTTATATATAGAAACAAATTTTAAAATAGACTGCGGAGATAAAATTAGTAAACAAAAAATAGAAATAAACCAGGGAGTAAGACAAGGGTGTGCATTGTCATCAGTATTATTTAATTATACTTGGGCCATGTCTTAAAAGAATAGTAAGAACAAATTAATATAAATAGTGCTCTGCTTTTAGCAGACGATCAAGTAATAATGATAGTATCAGAAAATGCTTTACCACAATTCCTTTATACTTTAAATAACATCTCTCTAAAATACAATTTAAGAATATCTACATCTTAAACAAAAATATTATCTCTGAAAGTAAAATGTGCAATAAGAACAAAAATAGTGATAAACAATGTAATTATAGACCAAGTTCAGAATTTTAATTATTTGGGATGTCATTTAGGTAATGACAGAAATTTAGATAAACACACTAAAATACAACGATTCAATTATCTATGTGGCACAATTAAACGTACTTTATTAGATATAACTAGAAAAGAAACTATTTTAAAATTTTATGAAGTATTGGCAGTTCCATCTCTTATGTATGGATGTGAAACCTGGACATTAACACAGGCAGATAGTAAATAATAGAGGCTGCTGAAATGAAGATATTGAGAGCAATAGCAGGATACCAAAGGACTGATAAAAAGAAAAACGAAGATATAAGAACAGAACTTAATACATTTAATCTCTGTGAAAGAGTAAAATACTATCAAAATGCTTACCTTCAGCACGTATTACGAATGAATGAACAGCGCATACCAAGAAGAATGTATAATTATAAACCAAAAGGGAGAAGAATCTTGGGAAGACTATTGAAGAGGTGAAAGGACCAATTCGACCTATAATGAGATCGGAACAAGCCATTGGGCTTAATCCTTGTTGTTGTTGATGATGATGATGATGATGATTCATAGTTAAAAATCCTTCTTCCAACAGGTCGTGCCACAGTAAGGTCCAGGTTGCATATGGCACATAAAAGTACCTATAAGGCGTGAGGCTAAACATCGTTAATAGAATGGAATAAATAGAGATCCACACATTGATGATGATGATGATGGTGACGAGGAGGGAAAAATCATACATAAAACAAGAATGATTTTAAGTTTATTTTATTCGCAGAAAATAATAAAAATCCAGTTTAAAATAGAAGACATTAAATTCAATTTTAACATTATTCAGTTGAAACACCTTTCTTTAATTGCATAATAAAGGAGAGTTTAAAAATGGCTAATGAAAGGAAAAATGATCAGAGAAGACAGGAAGATAATAAAACTAAGTTTAAATGCTGATGAAGAAAGACAATTGTATTAAAAAACACATAAAGTGAAACTTAATACAATCTAAATAGAGAGAGTTCTATGACAACTTGGCAGATGAAGTTTTCTTTCTGACGATAGAGACTTCAATTTCCTGAGCTAGAAATAACATCAAGATTACAAGCGCTCGCTAGAAAAATGCTGAATACTCAAAGCTAAAACATTAAATTTTGATCTGGACAATTTACTGCTCCCTTTAGATTTTTAGTAAATTAGAACCGTGGATTTAAACTAACTCACTGCCACTATCGAAAACATATTCATGGCAGCGCGAACATAAGCTATCCATACATCCCTATCCTGAGCCAACGTTTTCCAGTCATTCCTCGTATAATTTACTTACCTCAAATTATCGATCTATATATCATAGCCCAGTGTTGAGCCATACCTCTCATTTGTTAGGAGCTAAAAGACCAAATTCATTTAGTTATCTTATTTTTCCATCGATGTCATGAGTGGCATGTGATCAACACACTATCTCAAAGAGACATCTATCAGACAACTAAGGTATTACTAGGATGTAAATTTTGTAAATAGAGGCAATTCTATTTAGGCTTAAGGTTCTTTTACGAACCTGAAAATCTTCAGACTCGGGACCCACGATTTAAAGTCACTCTCAGAGGACTTGCTCCTTGCATTTTCCATCCTAAAAATTCCATCGTCCGCGACCGGGTTTGAACCCGCGAGCCTCGGAACTAGAAGCAAAGATCATAACCACTAGTCCACCGAGGCGGACCCTTCAAATCATGGTTAATGTTAGTCTCCCATCTCATTATTGGCCTACTTAATTGGCGCTTTCCCTCTGGTTTTCCTAGAAAAAATTCAGCCCCCCTTCATTTTCATTCGTTTCACATATCCTGCCCATCATACTCATAGTCTACGAGACTATATCGTTCTTATTATATCTGGTTTCCCACAATATCGCACAATTCTCGGTTAAATAGTCTTCTCCATTCTCCTGTCTGTTCGTCTCCTTTCATCCAAAAATTTCCCTAAGAAATTTGTTCTGAAATACTGGTAATGTTTTCTCCTCCCTGAAAGCAAGAGTCCAGGATCTCATTACATCTGGTTTCCCTAACATATAAGTAGTTCTCGGTTATATAAAAGTAAAGTAAAGTGATCCCACAACAGACCCGGAGGCCCTTGGGGTAGTAGGAGGTTAAGGCTCCCACTTTTACTAGACAATCGGCACTTTATGTCAGCCGGGTTGTCAGCCCTGCGTGACGGCCGCCTTTACCCCCAGAACAAGCGTCTGGTACTCATTTCAGTTAGAGGCTGAGTCGACCCCAGGGCCATAGTGCCGCCAGTGGGTTTGGGTCAGTTTAAAAATCCTGACCGCAACGGGACTTGAACCCTCGACCCTCCGGCTTGTAGCTCAGTGCCTTAACCACTACGCTACGGCGTGCCCCCTCTCGGTTATATAGTTTTCTTCATTCTCGTGTCTGTTCTCCTTTGATCCATTTTTTTTAGAAATTTGTTCTCAAATATTCGTAATCTTTTCTCCTCCCTGAAATCAAGAGTTCATGTTTCGCATCCATATAATATAACTGAGAGAATAATAGTTTTATTAATTTTTCATAAGTAATGCCACGAGTGATTTCCAAATTATCGATAAATTCAATCCTCACTTCGTGAGTCGTGAATTTATCGATAATTTGGAAATCAATAGTGGCATTTGTTACGACGATTTAACGAATAAAATTAAGCTGTTTACTCACAAATCATTATTTAAATATAGCTATTTTAAAATATTTATATATTTAATGTAAACGCCGATGTTTGAAAACAAATGAGAAACGATTTGTACGCTTTATCTGCTTCTTTTGTTCATCACTGCAACCAGATCATATTATTTATTGCCAAAGGAACGCAATATTGTAAGAATGCACTCTAGTGGAGAAAAAATGAAACACATCAAACTGTATATTAATTATTTCTGATGTCCTATGACAATTATATTTTTCTGGAATGTTATTACCTGGCAAAAATACATTTAAGAAAGTGCAAACAGTGATTTTTTTTGTGGTATAATCAATTGCTACAAATGTTTTTATATAAACTCCCGCATGCGCTATGTGTTGACATTCATGCACTATATATACAATCTGGTAGCCGTATTTCTTAGTGAGTCAGTCACTGCAAAATAATGCTATGACCTATTCAGAATGTTAAAAAGGAAGTGCTTTCTTTATTATGATAAACTTTAATTGGTAAATTCTACGCGAAGCACGACTGTAATTGGTTGTAAATAAAAAAAATCATTGAAATGTGATTGGTCATTGACTCCCATTTGGGGCATGAGTTAAATAGTCAGTTTAACGTTATTTGAGAAAAATTGTGATGGCAGAAATCTCTGTATTGCATAAACAGCATGTATTTCCAGAACTGATCCTATGTTTAATTTCTTTATGCACCTCATTCCTATTTGTAATTATAATTTCTATCTATTTGAATTAACCCACTTCATCAAAATTTGCCTCATTTTTCATTAATTGCCCTTTTCCATTATATAATGAATTTCTATCTGTGACCATATATTTAATTGTATTATTAGTATTTAATTTCAGTTCCAATTCCTTTGTGTTACTATGTATTTACATTTAATGTAAAGTAAGTAAAGTAATCCCATGACAGGCCTCAGGAGGCCCTTGGGGTAGTAGGATGTTAAGGCTCCCACTTTTTCTAGACAATCGGCACTTTATGTCAGCCGGGTTGTCAGCCCTGCGTGACGACCGCCTTTACCCCCAGAGCAAGCGTCTGGTACTCATTTCCGTTAGAGGCTGAGTCGACCCCAGGGCCATAGTGCCGCCAGAGGGTTTGGGTCAGTTTAAAAATCCTGACCCCAACGGGACTTGAACCCTTGACCCTCCGGCTTGTAGCTCAGTGCCTTAACCACTACGCTACGGCGTGCCCCCCGTATTTACATTTAATTAATTAATTAATTAATTTGAAACAAATTACGCTAATTTGGGGTTGAAAAATATATAGGCCTAGGCATAGTCCAAGACTAAATGCGGTTTAATATCATTTATTTGGTCTTAGTTATATTGGATGACCCATACCCTAAGCTTGCCACATTCTAAAAAATAACCTAAAATATATTATCTCTCTGATTAGCCATTTTAAAACACACATTTGATCACAGAAGTTCTGATACCAATCACAACATACAACCAATCACAACATTCATAGAAAAATATAGAATATAGAATAAATTGGACAGACTATGTCCTACGAATGCCAGAAGAAATCATCATTATCATCCGGTATCATGGCAGCTGCCGCCGTCTTCCGGAAACCAAACGCCATTCCTGTCTGTCCATCCATTGATCTTCCTCTATTCCTCTGATATTCATAGCTGCTTGTACCCCTTCTATCCAAGTTTTCTTCGGTCTTCCTCTCTTCCTCCTTTCCATTGGGATCCATTCCATAACAATTTTTGGCAATCTTTGCTCTGGCATTCTTTTGACATGACCATACCACTGTAATCTTTTCTTTTCTATAATGTCTATGATGTCCGGCTCCTCCTGTACACCCATAATTTCCCTTATTTCTTTATTTCGTATTCTATCCACTCTAGATTTTCCAGCTGATCTTCTTAAAACATCCATTTCTTAAAACATCCATTTCTGTACTTAAAATACTTTTCATTTCCCTGGTAGGAATTTGCCAGACTTCAGCACCATATGTTAAAATGCTCTGAATTATGGTTAGATATATTTGTAATTTTCTATTTTTTGTAATATTTTTGCTCCACCAAACAGAGTTTAAAGCATTTATTGCTTGTTTTGTTTGTGCGATTCTATTTTTAATTTCCACTGTGTTATCGCCTGAATGGTCTAATTTTGTTCCTAAATAAGTGCATTCAATACTAGGTTTTAGTTCTTCTCCATTGTTAAAATTAATATTTTTCATTTCTTCTCCTATACACAGGTATTTAGTTTTCTCAATGTTTATATAAAGTCCCCATTTTTCATATTCTTCTTGCCAGAAGAAATATTTCCAAATCAAAAATCATTGCTAAATTATAAGGAGAAGGAGAAATGTTGGACGCCCACACAGAAGATGGTCTGAACAATTGTGACAATTATAGCTTTCATGAAACCGAAACGAGCCAACAGGCTTAATCCCTGGATGATGATGATGATGATGATGACTTTTTTTATGGCCTCCGAATGCTAAGCAGCCGGATAGGGCAGCTTTGCAGACCAGCAGGTCTAATCCTTGCAGACGGATGCTGATGAAAACACATTATTTGAGTTTACAATAGTACATAGTAGGACTTTATTAGACAAAAAGTAAGATATTTACAATGTTATTTACAAATATGGGTTGCACGGGCAGTAAGCTGTACGTGCTGTTGACAGTCCGTTACATTAAAGTAATAATTGGTACTAGTGTAAAGAAAAATAAACAACAAAAAAAAGCATAACATTACAATTACATAAAGAAAACACAATAATATTACAATTAAATAGTAACACAATAGCATTATACACTAAAAAAAACATTAACATTACAATTACATAAAGAAAACAATAATATTACAATTAAATAATAACACAATAGCATTATACACTAATTAATTTATATATAATTGTTAAGAATTAATGGTATTGCATTTTGATAACATATATTTATTCATGAATGAGTGTTGTCCTTATTTTCCGCGTTTTGTCCAGAAATTTACCGAGGTTTATCCAATTTTCTAGATTTATCAATAACTCGTAGCATGCCAATCTTTCCCGATTTGAATTAGAAATCTTTCCGGTAATAACTGACGTCTCCAATATTCTAAATCATTACATTTTCCTAATACATGTATCTCATCTTGAAAGTTCCCGCACATTGGACATATTCGCATATCGTGATCGTCGCTAATTTTTAGAAATTTCCATGCCCCTAGCCTAAACCAAGCAAGCCCTGATCTCCCCTTAAATCCTAGGTTGAGTATATACGATTCTTTTCCCCAGACGTGTTTTAGGTCTCTTTGTAGACACAGTGAGCGTTTTCCTGTACATTCGGCGAAAGTATCTTGTTGGTTTATATCTAAGTACCTCCTCCTTAATAATAAATGTGCTTTTATCTTAATTGCCATATTAAACACTTGTAATAAAATACATATTTAATATAGAGTGTACTTCATATTTTTTTCTTTGTCTAGTGTTGTTATTCCGAAGAAGAGTGATTTTTTGTTTAAAACACACAAAACAACAATCATTCATACAAAATCGTCATAAGCATCATGCATCAGTTTCATCGAGTTTTTTTACTATTTCAGTGATCAAAATAAATACACACATACACACACACACACACACACACACACACACACACACACACACATATATATATATATATATATATATACTATCCGACACGGCGGGACATTGACCTGCTTCGTTTGTGGATGATTTGTGACTACGAGTAATATCCAGTCATTTCTCGTACACTCGCTACAAGTCAGTCTGTGGCGTCAAGGACTGCAGTGCAGTAACCTAAGTAAGCTTGGTAAATGCTTCATTTTCTATTTGTTCCCACTATACATGGTCATTATCTATATCAGTGCGACGCAGCAACAGTGCTGCTATTACTGGGAGTAAACGTTCCGCTGTGTCTTATAATACATAAATATATGATAATCATCATCATCAGCTTCATGGATTAAATCTCATAATGCTTGTTCTGATCTCATTCTTTAACACTTTTGAGCCATATTTTCTTCGGTCATCCAACATGTTTTCTACCCTTTGGATTGCAGTTCATCATCAGCTATGCTGTCGTCTTTCATTCTTTGCATATATTGTTTACAATCATCTCTGCCTTGTTTTATTTTGTATAATAGTTTAAAGATGTTTAGATCTCTCCTTACACTTTCGTTTCTTTTTATATCCAGTAAGGTATATCCACAACAGATATAAGTAAAAAAATCTCATTTCCTCTGTTTCAATTTTCCTTTCCTCTTTTCTTTGTTGTGCCCAAAACTCTGAACCATAAAACTCCCGCCAGGGGAGCATCGATATTGCTCACGGATATATATATATATATATATATATAGGGCACACACACACACTTATATATATATACACACACATCAATGGAGGAGTTCATCATGGGAAACCAACACTATCTGATCAATGAATAATGTGGGATTAAGACCTTCGAAACGGGTAGAGGATCAAGTAATATTGACCTGACGATCTCAAATGGCGAAATGATGACGCAAATAATTGGCTGGACTTGCGGCGAATAAAAAAGTCTAGTAGATCATGAGATAATGACACAATGATAAATTTAGATTAATTGATATGTAGTATTACGTAATGTAATGGGACATGCGTAGAATAAAGATGTATTTAAAAATATATTGTTACGCGTCGTATAGCGACGTTTGAATTGCGCGGGCTGGGCGAGAGTGGTCTCGCATTGGTCAGAGTGGATTTGCGAGTCAAAAGGCCCGTGCAAGCATCGAAATGTCTAGACGACTCTACGAGTCCCCCTCCCGTTTCGGGAAAGATCCGTGGACAGAGGCTTCTACGGTTCGAAGTATCTCGAACCAAAGCGTGCAAAGTTCTTTATTTTATAAATGGGGCTAAGGCGGGAAGTCAGTTAGTCTTAGCTTAATAGCGATAGAGTTATTCTTAGTTTGACGGCGGTAACAGTGTCTTGTGTTGTGTACGAGAAATTGTGGTGAACAGATTCACCAGTGAATGTGAAAATAATTGTGACTGAGATAAACATTGAAAGAAGATTAATTGTAAGTAAAATAATTGTGGTAAGAAAGTTTGCCGATAATTTGAGAAAGGAAATAAAGTGTGAGATTTTAAACAACATCAGTTTGTTCATTTACGCTAATATAACGTAAAAGAAAATCCTTCCATCCCTTGTGACAATATACATGAAGAACACAAATGAAAAACAATCAAAGTACATATTTCTCATTCTGAGTAAATCTGAAACAAAAAGTAAAACACTATTACAATAAAAGTATTATGAACATGAAATTGTATCAAACACTGTTTGTATAACAAGTTATTGTATTGTGTCGTCCTGTGAAGAGTAATGAAAACAACAATCGAAACAGTCACCACATTTTTGTATGAAAGAACAATCAAAGTCCACATAATTTTCTTCATTCAATTGCAAAATTGGGAGTAGTAATGAATAGTGACAGTTAAGAAAACACGCATAGAAAATTGCACTACTGTTTCAATGCAAATACACCAGAAACGTTCAGTTTCATACTTTAAATTTGAGAAAAAGTCTTGGGCTGTATGAGAGCAGAACTTTTTCAGTTCTTGTAAGTCGTTAATTTCTGTCTTGTTACTGGGATGGGCATCTTGTACAAATTAACACATTGTTGTTCCTTTTCAACAATTAAAATTCAGGTTTACAAACATTTATAACGAAAATCGGCTATATTCAATAAGATTGCTTGTTTATAACTGGGTGGACTGTAATTGATTTAACATACAACTGTGGGACTTTGATTGATCTTCCAATGTACACTGTATTTTGAAGCCAATTTTACGTGGACTGCAATGATATTTCCATGTGTTGACATTTAAATTAGTAGTACTCTATGCCAGGAATGATAATATATACCCATAACTCAATTTTTTTGAAAAGTGGACTTTGTTTTTCCTTTGTAGTCTTCATATATCCATCCATAGTAATTCTGCCAGAAGGCAATTCCTTCACTGCAATCATAGCATTTTTCATGCTATGCTTTGCAGCTTTACTAGAGAATGATAGGCGTGGTAGCTTCCCGTTTCTTTCCACATCGATGAAGGATGATGATGATGATGATAAGAATGATAATGATGGCCGGATGATTTTCGTGGACCGTTGGGCCATAAGCTTCCTGAAATTTGTCTTACAGATGAGGAAAACCCCCCAAAAAAACCTTACCCAGGAGCCTGTCCTGACCGGGAATCGAACCCGGGCCCGCTGCGTGAGAAGGCAACACGCTACCTCGAGACCACAACGATGGACTCTTCATATATACACACACACACACGTATTAACACAAGTATTCAATGAAATGTGGAAAATTATTAACGAGGTAGGGAGGATGTTTGCTCTTATAATCGCAACAATAGTGTCTGTCAGATGAGGGATAAATTAGTAATCTCGGAGACGACATGTGGAATCCCAGAGTTACACACGGACAATCTAACAACGTTTAATTAAACTGTTGGAGCATAATACAAGTCTGCACACAACTGGACAATAAATAAATATCGTGCATTCCATGGTCAGGGAATGGAGATTAACATATTTATAGCTAGGTAAATGTTACCTAGTTTACAGACTGTTAGTTCATGCAGACAAGAGCAGACTTGATTTCACTTAAAGAAGGAACGTTCAAACTCC
Organism: Diploptera punctata; assembly: GCA_030220185.1. Lineage (NCBI taxonomy): Eukaryota > Metazoa > Arthropoda > Insecta > Blattodea > Blaberidae > Diploptera > Diploptera punctata. Next base: position 575,511 of record JASPKZ010003053.1, read on the forward strand.
ACATTAGTGACATGCATAGATGGGTCATTTGCCTGTCATCTGACTGTTCTCTTCGAAATATTCCCAGCACAGAGGTGAAGGATCATCCACCCAACTTACAGATACTTTATTAGCTTAACAGTAAGATCCCTACCATGTTATTTACAAATATGGGTCGCATGGGGCAGTAAGCATAGCAGTACAAATCGTAATAGAATTGTCAGATTGGAAATCATATAAATTGCGGAGTCAGACAAGGATTCCCCTCTCTCACCACTTCTATTTAATGTATACATTAATGCTATCATCAGACACTCGGAAGAATTGAACAGTTCATGGTAATATTCCTCGCTCAAGCCACCCAATTTTAGACCTCACTCTTATATGCAAGATGATCAGACTCTCTTCGGCAATAATGAAGATGAAGTTACAATATGCCACTCATCATCTTAATATAATAGCCCAACGATTTAAAACAAGGAAATATCAACAACCCAATCTAAAGTTATGGCCTTTCAAGGGAAATTCCCAGTAAGAAGTAAAATTTGTATTCAGAATTCAATATTAGAGCAAGTTAATTCATTTAAATACTTAGGATATAATCTAACTTATAATGAGGAATGTGATATACCCTTTAAAATACAAAACTATAATAAAGCTTTAAGAATTATCAACCAAGTTTTTAAACCATCAAAAGTGCAGAGACACACAAGAATGAAAATCTATAAAATTCTCGCTAGACCCATAATCTGTTATGGTAGTGAAGCTTGGACCATCAGAACTCAGGATGATTGTCATATTACAGCCACGGAGCCTTCAACAATAGCCAGAGAGTTAAACATCTTACCTATATCTGAATACCTCCAAGAATATAGAAATAATTGGCTATTCAGCGCATGGATCGTCACAGAATACCAAAACAAATTCTTCACTACATTCCTAGAGGCAGAAGATCTGTGGGTCGACCTTTTCGGAGATGGCGGGAGACCGTAACGGGCCACTGGGCCTAATACTTGAAAGGACGATGATGATGATAATGATGATGGGCAGTACATGCTGTTGACAGTCCGTTAAAATAAGTTAATTTTTGGTAATATAACTTAAAACAAAAAAGAAAAGACAATAATATTACAATTACACCAAAAAAGAAAACATAATAACACAATTACATTATACATTAACCTGGCTATGTAGAATATTAAGAATTAATGGTATTGCAATTTGTTAACATATCTATTTATTCATGAATGAGTGTTGTTCTTATTTTCCGCGTTTTGTCCAGAAATTTACCCACGTTTATACAATTTTCTGGGCTTACCAATAACTCGTAGCATGTCAATCTTTCACGATTTGAATTTAGAAATATTTCCGGTAATAACTGATGCCTCCAATATTCTAAATCATTACATTTTCCTAATATATGTATCTCGTCTTCAAAGCTCCCGCACATTGGACATATCGTGATCGTCGCTAATTTTTAAAAGTGTCCTTGCCTCTAGCCTAAGCCAAGCAAGCCCTATCTCTCTTTAAATCCTAGATTGAGTATATAAGATTATTTTCCTCAAACTTGTTTTAGGTCTCCCGCACATTCGGCGAAAATGTTTTGTTGGTTTATATATAAGTACCTTCCTCTTATTTTTCTCCACGCATTGTTGCGATTTTCAGTCCCTTTTTCCCCATACCCAACCCATCTCAATCTTTTGGAGTTCTCTCCTAACCTCGTCTGCCCAAAATTTCACATTTGCGTTCCTAATTTGGTGGTCGTAACAAATTGCTCTGAGCATTGTTTGTTCACCTTGGATTAGCCACAACCAGTACTTGAATACACCAATTTTGTAGTTTATGTCGTCCTGAAATGACCCAAATGTATATAAAATTCCACTGTTAAATACGGCCTTACTATGTCCTGTAATATATTTTAGAAAATGCGTATATACCTTATTTAGTATTTCCGTTCTTTAAAAACCCCAAATCTCACTACCATAGTGCATTACTGGCCACCATCACTCCATACATTTTTTCTAACGTACTAACTGGAATATCAGGCACTCTATCCAGAATACTGAGAATGCTATTAAGTTGTCCCCTCCCTTTGAATAATATTATATCAATATGTCTTCCACTTTCCGTTCATTTTCAATGTCGTACCAAGATATTAAAAAATGTTTCACGTTTTGAAGTATTTGATCTCTGTGTTTCCATTCGGATGACGTGGTAAGCATCAGGGAAATGACTTGACATTACAAATTCTTTGACACGAGTAGACATTCTTATCTTATCACTAGACTTATGATGGGGAATGACTTGAGACTGTGGCAAGGTTTTTCACGTTCGACTGTACGTGACATCAGTGCATTCGAGCCACCCCCAACCCTGATACAAACAGATCATGTAATCATTAGAAACTGAGCCCTTACAAGTAGAACTCATTGAAGGCTTTCTCGGCCGGCGTCTTGGTTCTTGTTTAGTTGGTCTCCTGGGCTAAATGGCGTGAGGACGTCTACCGAGATGGAACATCGAGTTTCACAGAATCTCCTTGGGATGTCTATCGCAGTAGTAGACGAAACGTCAAGTTACAACAAAACTGAACCACGGACATTTAGCCCGGAAGACCAACTAAACAAGAAACATGCCAATAAGTTACTTAATTTATTTATTTCATACAAATTGTTTTAATAGTTGCCAGATTGTTAATTTCTAAGAAGTTGTTTATTTATATTCAAATTATATTCTCATAGTGCGCTTCGAAGACGATTCAGTGCATGCATATGAAATTACATATATAGTGAAATCATCCCAATCTCTATCTATGCTTATCACTATGGTCTGGATTTTTAGGTTTTTATAAATCCTGATTTATTGTTTAAAAACATTCAAATACCTGTTTTAATTTCTTAACTATTTCATCTACATTGTCAATATTTTTGCGATACGCTTTGAATGCAAAACTGAAGAGACGACAGGAAGCAAACGTCGACCGGTAAAATCTCATGTACATAACCCCTCAATTCAGGGGTACATATTACTCAAATTTAACTACAGTTAGAATAACCACATATCATTGTCACAGAATATGTTGAAAAATATGTCCCTGTCAGTTATTCTGTATCGATATTTGGCCACGATAATGGAAACTGGTTCGTCCTTTAAAATAATTAAACATGCGTCTGTACAGTCATTAACACTATTCACACCAATCAGTTGCAAACATTTTTTTTTTGTCTTACACGATCAGATGACTGCAATTGATAAAAAACTGTGACTTCATGCGTTTTTCATTTTAAAAGTAATTTGATAATATTGTTCCATAATAAATTTCGATTGAGGTGAATAGTCACAAAGTAAAATATTAAAATAAGTATCTGGACAAAAGCCCTCGTTCTCAAACTTATTTTTTAAACAGTAGGGCTTTCAGAAACCGGCTTACATCTTCAGCAGAAAGGTGTGCGCATACTCTAACGGGTGACTAAGTTTAACAATACTAAGTGTTGCTGAAACCTGTATTTAGTGACTTATGTCAAAATATCTTTAAAAACTCTAGTTCTCTCGCATTCAGATGTTCTTTATGGAAGTTCCTATAAAGGTGAAACCCAATACGACTTTTTATTTTACAACTAAACCACTTGTTAATTTGGTCATTTTATGAATTATTTACCCAATATGATAGGAGATACGATGTTTGTGAATACCCTATTCCAATGTGACAAAGCGCTGCGTGAAAACATATTATATAGTTCTAATATTGCGAGTATTTGAGAATAAGGTACTTAGGAACATTTTTGGACCAAGGAGAGATAAACATACGGGTGAATGGAGAAGACTACTTAACAATGAACTACATGATCTTTATAGGAAGCCAGATATAATGAGAACAGTTTAGTCTCGTAGACTGCGATGGACAGGACATGTTGCAAGTATGGGGAATGAAAGACGTGCATGGATGCTTCTTGTAGGAAAGTCAGAGGGAAAACGCCCAGTTGGTAGACCAAGAATGAGGTGGGAGAATAACATTAACTATGATTTGAGAGAAGTAGATTATACAGGGAATGATTGGAAAGCATTAGCTCAGGATAGGGATGTATGGAGAGCTTATGTCCGCGCGGCCATGAATCTATGGGTTCGATAGTGCCAGTGAGTAAGTAAGTATTATTATAACTACAGACGACAACAAAGAAATTCTTGGAATTTAAGTACTTTTCTTTGGTATTACGATACTGTAACAATGACATCACATTTAACAGAAAAAAATAAACAAACAAGAAACAAAACACATGTACTTCTTAAACCGGACATTCCAATGTTTTCTTGCTCAATTGTGATGTCATACAATTCCACCATTTGCGCATATACAATACGTGTGGTGGAATTAAACATAATGAAAGTAATTTTCCAAACGTACATGATTTGAAACGTCAAATATCCTAATTCGTTTTCTCGGTTTGAAAATAATAATTTCGGTGTATGTGTGTGTGTGTGTGTGTGTGTGTCCACCGCTGTGGTGTCGAAGTGGCGTGCGCTGCCTTGTCACGCAGAGGGCCCGGGTTCGATTCCCGGTCAGGACAGGCTCCTGGGTGAGTTTTTCTTCGGAATACTTCCTCACCTGTAAGACAAATGTCAGAAAGCTTAGGATCCAACGGTGCCATAAAATCATCCGGCCATCATCATTATCATTATCATCAATCACCGGTTTGGAAAGCAACAGGAAGTTACCACACCTATAATTCCCTAGTAAAAGCTTCAAAGCTTTTATTACTTTCATTTCAGTGAAAGACCTACCCTCGGGCAGAATTTCTACACAATAGGCCATATTTATACATCTTACGCCAACAAAAGTAACAGTAATATAAGATACTTTAATACAATGAAAAAAAAACGGATGCAATGACATCTACTGATTGGCAGCGTGCGGGCTATACTTGAGACACATTGTAACAAGATTTTCTGTGCATGCTTTTGAAATAGGAGGATTAAGAGTAAACATGGAAAAAACTGAATATCTTGTAGTAGGAGGAAGTGGACGAGATATATCCCTATCCCAAGGAATTATTAGAGCTGTTAAAAAATTAAATATTTGGGATCACTTATTGATGAATCAGGGAGTTGTAAAGCTGAAGTAGATAGCAGGTTAGTACAAGCACGAAGAGCCATAAAAATGTTGAATGGAGTACTGTGGAGTAGGACCATGTCAAACCACACGAAGAAGAGGATTAAGAAGTCTGTTGTGGAAAGCATAATGACTTATGGTGCTGAGGGATGGACTTTGGTAAAGGGACAAAAAACTAAGATCTTGGCAGTGGAGATGGATGGAATAAAACGCAGTGCCAGGGTGTCCAGGTTGGAAAAAAGAAGAAATGAAGAAGTGAGGCAGATGATGGATATGGAGGAGACAGTGGTGGAAAGGATCGAAAGACGAGCTCTTCAGTGGTATGGCCATGTCAGGAGAATGGAGGATGATAGGTGGCCCAAAACTCTTTTGGAATGGTCACCTTCTGGTAGAAGGAAACGGGGCAGGCCAAGAACAACTTGGAGAGGAGAGATCCATAGATTGATGAACGACCGAGGTCTGGAGGAGGATGAATGGCGTGATCGGCAAGAATGGCGAATGGGAATACAGGGTAACCGCTGAAAAGTGGAGAGGCCCTCAAAAGTAAAGTAAAAGTAAGTTCTGTGCATGGGTTCCATCACGGAATATATAGAAGGAAGGGATACCACCAACCTGGACCCGATTGTGTATGCGAGAGATGTGGGGAACGATGTGATAACTACCACGCCATGAACTGTTCGCAGAGAGGCGAATCACTTACACAGTTCTGCTCTGTAATATAATATTGTATGCACATTAGTGCGCATTTATTACTATTATTATTATTAAAAAACCTTTAATTTATAAGGCCCAACCATTCGTTTAAACTTCCCATGTCATTCATCAGACTTCACCAAATCTTGACAGAGTCTATGCACTTCGTAAATACAGTGCAGTGATCTCACTACAGGCCTAAGGAGGCCCTTGGGGTAGTAAGAGGCTCCTACCTTTTCTGGACAATGGGCACTTGATGTCAGTCGGGTACATTTCGCAAATAGATTAAAAAACTTTCTCTTTCGGTCTTTTTATTGTTGGTGGAGAATCACAGCTCTCTTCTCAGCCTTTTGGTGAATGTTAACTATGGATTGACAGCGAACAAATTGCAGTCGTGTTCTCCCAACTAGCCAGATTGATGGGGTTTCCCTGTGATCGCGTGATTTATTTTGTAACCTCGAAAAGCATTAGCATTGTTGTGGTTGGTTAATACATAGTAACTATCTTTCTGGCGCTACAAACACCAGTGCAAGCGATATGGGTTTTGACAATGGTTGATTGAAACACAAAGGTAGAGAAGAATACTTGCCGGATCCAGTACACGATTTACTGGAATCCTGAAAGCTTCTGCTTTTTTATTGTCAAAATTTCTAGTTCTTCGGATTGAAAGCAACGCCGTAAGAAACCAAAGAAAAAGTATCACGACAAAGCTTGATATCACGGTTTAACCCTGCCGGTCTGAGTAGTGAAATGTATACAGTCAATGCATGAACGTATTAGCACTGCATTTTGTTCGCTGCCAAGCTCTAACATCTTGATGGATATTTTACTTTTTATACAAAATCACAAATGTTAACTATGTTAATTCCAACAACAAACAAATCAGACTGACCTCCTGTAATAGGGTATCGTACTGTGTTATTTTAGGTGAGTTTCGCGTAAAATTTGACATAACACATGCACATTAAAGTTTTTTCCCTGTTTCCCATATATGGATTAGCATTAAAAAGATTTTCAAGTCCCTATATCCCAAAACATTGTAGAATATGATTAAACCAATCCGTAACAAAAATATATTTATTTTAATTAAAACTCTTACACCACGAAAACCCGTTAGTTGTTACGTCAGTTACCTATTTTTGTGTACTTAGTGACTAATGCGTATCAGAATGTAAAACTCAAACCCGTCTTTTGTAACTCCTCACACCACACACACACACACACACACACACACACACACACACACACACACACACACACACACACACACACATATATATATATATATCCATCCATAGTAATTCTGCCCGAAGGCAGGTCCTTCGCTCCAATCATACCATTTTCATGCTATGCTTGCAGCTTTACTTGGGAATTATAGGTGTGGTAGCTTCCCATTGCTTTCCACACCGGTGAAGGATGATGATGGTGATGATGATAATGATAAGGATGATGATGATGATGGCCATATGATTTCGGGGACCGTTTGGGCCTTACGGTTTTCCTGACATTTGTCTTACAGGTGAGGAAAAACCCCGATAAAAACCTCACCCAGAAAAACTGCCCCGACCGGGGATCGAACCCGGGCCCGCTGCGTGACAAGGCAGCACGTTACCTCGAGACCACAGCGGTGGACCACACACACACACACACACACACACACACACACACAACACACATATATATATATATATATATATATATTACATTCACAATTGATTGTTGAAATAAAATTGAAAACTTCACAGAGATTATTTTACTCTTAGGGTCGGTTTCACCAAAAGAGGTAACTGTATTACGTATTACAACAGTTTAAGCTATGTATTATACATGGGGAAAACTGGCGTAATACAGTTACCTCTGTTGGTGAAACTGACCCTTAGTCTGTAAAAACAACAGTTACCGATATGAAACCGTGAATTTTAAATACAACTATTAAAGATATATATTTTTTTTGTTACAGAGATTGAAACCTTTACACATGAATATATTGAAGAGAAAACGCAGTGACCTGCTTTCTGAAGACTAAAAAATTAATAGTTAAAATTTTGTTTCATTTTGTTGCAATTGTTATGTCAATTACTATGGACTTCATTTTTATCACGTAACTTACAATTTATTTTGTACGTATCTAACTGATGCAGAAGCCTTTACAAAGCATTTTGTGTGCACTTTTATATAAATGTTGCATTATAATTGGATAATTATTCGAATAATCGAATAAAATACAAACTTGTTTCTATAATAATTGTTTTACTGGTTTAGGATTTTACTTAGATAAGTGATTGTAATTTGCTTTATCATCTAGGTCTTCCGTGGAGCCACTTCTTCAGTACCCCTAACTTCTGTTAAGATCTAACTAAAATTATATTTCCCCAACTCTAACTCAAGTTTGACATCACATTCATACAAAAGGAGGAACAGATAATCTATTCTGCATGCGAGTCTTGTCGACATTACATCCACTCTGTCCTCGTCCTTTACAAAACTATGACTAGACAGAAAGCCAGACAAAGAGATTTCATTTCCAACTGCATCTTCATAAAGGGCGTGTTACATTATTCTGATACTGTTTAACATGGCCGGAAGATCCTTTAAACTTGTTCGCCACTGAATAGTAAGTTTCTTGCTCTGTTATCAAATTAACTTGGGTAACTCAGGAGTTATTCAAAATCTCTGAGAACAATGAGAACTATAAAAGCGTTTTATATATTTTGTTAATAATTTAATTGTGTAGTACATGCATTTAAAGATTTAGAATAGAATAGATTTATTTAGTCTGGTGGAGTTAAGGCCATGTGGCCTTCTCTTCCACTCACCAGAACAAGCATATGTTACATATGAATACAAAAAAAAATACAATAATAGTCATATTAAACAGGACAAACATATGTTACACATGAATACAAAAAAAATACAATAATAGTCATATTAAACAGGACAAACATATGTTACATATGAATACAAAAAAAAGTTACAATAATAGTCATTGAACAATTAATTATCTGTCATATTGAATAATAATGAAATTAATGATGCAGTGACACAGAATTTTAAAATATGTATGTTGCATTTAGAGCAGGATATTTATTCGTACCCTCATAACACTCCCGTAATCAATAATCCACGTTAAACCTTACTTAAGTTTATGGTTTGTATACCGCCGTATATGAAAATCTTTTTAGAGTTAATTTTCTAGAAATGTTATAGATAATATTTCAGGTCAAGGTGAAATTTATGTTTAAGTGGTCATGGATTACAAAAAAGAAACTTTTTTTTTCTCAGAAAGAAAAATATGTGATTCTGATAGTCTTTTTTTTTTCTCCTGAATTCAAATATGATATCGGTTTTTCTCCATCACGCAAGGTTTCCCAGAGACAGGCACTTATAATTTCAAACACTTTTAATATTTTCTGCATTCGTAACTACACAATATTCGAGCATTCCGATTCACCTAGAAAGTAAGAAATGACGATTTTCTCCTATATTTCGCCTGTGGTGCATCCCTCTTGAGGTCCAACAATAATCGGCCAGAATATTAGGATTTCATTTGCCTTAATATATCTTCTCCATAGCTGAAATCTCCTGATGAAAGTGTTTCCGGTTTTATTTTACAATGAACAAGTGGACGAAAAAACGTTTATTAAAAAAATAAGTATTTAAATCCATTAATTGACATTACAAAAAACTGTGAGCGATGGAGAAATTCCGAACACATATTTGAAAACACGGTAGAAAACTGCATTTAAGTACAACTATTGGTACTCATGAGACAAAAATCATGTTGACCAGTGTAGTCGTAAGGATTATTTGATCTTAATATAAATATATTATAGGCGGCTCCGTGGCCCAAGTGGTTTGAGGCTCGCCTCTCACAGCTGTGGTCCCAAAATCGAGCGGTCACTCCATGTGGTTTTCGTGGTGGACGAAACGGAGCTTGGGCAGGTTTTTTTCGGGGTTTCTCTCGCTTTTCCCTGCCACAAATTTCATTCCACCATTTCTACATACTCATCTCATCCATTTCGTCTCATTTCATTCATCCGCCCCTGTGACGGTGCGTCAGGAGTGGTCGGCCGGCACCCTTGTTGTTCACAGACCTCTATAAATATAGGGTCTTCATCTCATCTCATCCCTCGACCCGACCGTGAGTTGGGCACGAGTTGAGCGTATTTTTTTATAAATATAGGAAATTAATTAAATCCTTCCGGCTTTGATGCTTTTACTTTTAGCAATTACTTGTTTTAATGATGAAGTCTTCAACCTGGACGACCAGATAATTTTTATTCGAGGTGTTCTTCCTCTAGCGTTTAACGAACCAACGTCAATCTACAAGACAGTACACGTATAGGTGCCTCATCCGTGCCTGTAAGACAAATGTTAGGAAACTAAGACCTAAATGGTCCCCGAACATCATATGACCGTCTAATCATCATTCATATTCACCTTAGATTAAGCTTAGCATTATCATCCAGCATATCATCGGAGCAGCCGTAACTCCACCTTCCAGACATCCCAACCTCAGAAGTGGGTTACAATTACGCCAATGCCAGGAAAGAACACCAGAAATGTCGAAATGACAACGTGGGGCACTGAATAAAAAATATATTTCATTTGTTCTGAAGAAATTTAAAATATCTATGAAGGATGATTTGTAGTTAATGCCCGTAATGTGAGTCCCACGGGAAAATTTAATAAATGTAATTTTTATTTCAGTTCCTATGAAGACTAAATTGTGTTTAAAAGTTAATTTTGTTGATTGGAAATATTTTATTTCTGTAATTAATAGTTTTGTATGATTGGTAAACTTAATGTCTGGGAGGGTATTTTGAAAATTTTAATACGGGCGAAGGTATTATGAAATAAATTACATATCGACTATATCCTAGCAATAAACCAACATTTACAAAGTGCTTATATATAAACAAATAATAGCTCAAGTAATTATTAATAATAATAAATTCAATCTATAGTAATTCTGCCCGAGGTCAGGTCTTTCACTGCAATCATAACATTTTCAGGTTATCAAGTAATCAATTGATTTGGTAATTATTAAAATAATATTAAGAAGCTAAAGCTGTTACTATGATTGAAATAAGTATATTAAAGTACACAACTAAATTATTGTAATCAAATGGTAAAGAGAAAAATTTATGCCTGAACCGGGAATCGAACCCCGAACCTTCAGCTTTCCGTGCTGATGCTCTTAACCATTGAGCTAATCCAGCTAATCCAGCCTCTCAATGGTTAAGAGCATCAGCACGGAAAGCTGAAGGTTCGGGGTTCGATTCCCGGTTCAGGCATAAATTTTTCTCTTTACCATTTGATTACAATTGATTTGGTGTTTACTTGATGAAAATCCATAATGTTTTGTGATTAAATAAAATAAAACTGTTCGTCTGAAGAAGGTATAGAGTACGGAAACGGTTGTAATGAGTATGTATTAAAAATAAATATGACAATCATATATAACGTTAAGTTTTGTTTTCATGCCATGCTTTGCAGCTTTACTAGGGAATTATAGGTGTGATACCTTCCCGTTGTTTTCCACATCGGTGAAGGATGGTGATGATAATGATAAGGATGATGTTGATGGCCGGATGATTTTCGGGGACCCTAAGCTTCCTGACATGGTGAAGAAAAACCCCGAAAAGCCCTTACTCAGAAGTCTAATCCGTCCGGGAATCGAACCCGGGCCCGCTGCGTGACAAGGCAGCACACTACCTCGAGACCACAGCGGTGGACAATAATAAATTAATTTTTTGCGCGATAGTACGTTTTGTCCTACTTACCAGCAATGGCGACCATTATTGAAAGTTCAACTTCCTACATTTCGGGGTTGCCAACCTAAATAACTATACTGTAATATTACATTTACATCCACGTGCAGGAAGTGAAACCACTGCCTTCTATGTATACTACATACAAAGCATATACAGAAAATATCCAAAAGGCAGTGTTAATATACATTATACGGAAGGAAGCCTGGATGCATAAAAAACAAGATCTAAGTAGGATAACGGCGGCAGAAATGAAATTTTTCCGATTGAGGGTCTTTCCACTTTTCAGCGGTTGCCCTTTTACCAGCCGGCTGCTGGTCCTTCACATCCACATGTGTCAATCACAGAGGTAGATGATCAACAGCCAGTGTAGGGGTGACATGTGGTTAGCATGTCGAGTCCCCCAGCCGTTATAGCTGATTCCTCAACCTGGTGCCGCTACTTATTGTAGCTACCCAATTGCCTCACGATGCTGGGTGGGCACCGGTCCCATACTGGCCGAAATACCATGAGAAAATTTCTTCCCCCATGGAGACTCGAACCAGCGCAAGTCCCGTAGCTCTGCGCCAAGGCTTTCTACCTTAACCGCTCGGCTACGGCGCGGGACAAATTACATTTTTGAGATCTGTTATAGGGTGCACTAAGGAAGACAGAATCAAAAACACAGAAATAAGACAGGAACTTGAAATAAAATAGATACATATAGACAAAAATGGAAGCAACACATAGACAGAATGAATGAAGGTAGATATCCAAAAAAATAACACAATACAAACCTAAAGGCACCCGAGATGTGGGCAGACCTAGAAAGAGATGGGCCGAAGTCGGAACGGGTCAACAGACCTAATCCATGAATGCAGATGATGATGATGACGAAAGAAATCACTGCATTTTAAATGAACTGATCTTTATTTGAAACAATATAAAACAATAAATACGTATTTGCGGCCATATATTCAATAAATGGCCTCAAGACCTCCTGTTTCAACTAATAAACATTGCCCACACTGTTAACGTTAGACAATTGCTTATAATGAACGCAAATATTTTCAACAAATATGTTATTATTTTATTATTATTTATTATTTTGAAAACACCATAGCGCAAAAAATAATTTACAACGCACTTTTGTGAAGTGTTTTACAGAATCTCGGAAATTAAAAATCTCGCTGTCGCTCGGTTTTTAAACATTTACTCTCGATTCTGTAAAAAACACTTCCCAACCTCGCATCGTAATATACTATTTTTTCGTTATCTCAATCAAATATCATTTGAGAGCATTCTCAAGACATTAATTCTTATTATTGAAATAAAAATAGTTTGCATTCAAAGATGCTGTGAAGTTGACACTTCCAACAATAATAAGATATTCACTATTTGCAAGTTGCACACTTGCATTTATACTTTTCATAAATTTTCCTTCCAACCAATGCACAAATAAATCATTCTCATTACAACAACTCTCCTTAAAGTTAATGGATAGTATTTTAACTATAGCTACCGTTATCATCATCATCCAGGGATTAAGCCTGTTGGCTCGTTCCGGTTTCATTAAAGCTGGAATTGTTAAAATTGTTCAGATCATCTTCTGTGTGGACGTCCAACATTTCTCCTTCCGTGCGGTTTATAATTTTGCGATATTTTGGAAATATTTCTTCTGGCATTCTATCAACTTGTTCTTTTTGTGCGATAGTGAGTTTAGTCGTACTTACCAGCGGCCATGATTGAAAGTTCAACTTCCTACATTTCGGGATTGCCAACCTAAATAACTACATTGTAATATTACATTTACAGCCACGTGCGGGAAGTAAAACCACTGTCCTCTATGTAAACTATGTACAGTGTATATACAGAAAGTATCCTGAAGGTAGTGTTTATATACATTATTGTATTGTATTGTATTGTATTGTAAGCCTATGTTTTCCCTTTACAGAGATTTAGGCGCTCTCCCCCTATAGGGAAGAATTTAGTTACACTTGTTTTCGTATAGATGTCATTTTTGAGTGGTACGTGGTCAGCGTTCCGCCTCATACTGACATCTAGGAAACCAAGGTAGTATACGACGGGAAAATTCGGTAAATTTTGCTTAGAGGCCTTTTCATTCAGACTTAAGGATTTTTTACGAGCCTGAAAATCTCCAGACTCGGGACCCACGGCTTAAAGTCCCTCCCGGAGGACTTACTCCTTGAATTTTTCCGTCATAAAAAATCCATCGACCCCGGCCGGGTTTGAACCCGCGACCCTCGGGACCAGAGGCAAGGAGCATAACCACTAGTCCACCGCGGCCGATAATATACATTATACGAAACAAATAATTGCATTTTAAATTAACTGAACTTTATTTGAAACAATATAAAACAATAAATACGTACTTGCGGCCATGTTATCAATAATTGTCCTCAAGGCCTCCTGTGGTTTCAGCTAACAAACTTGCCCACACTGTTAACGTTAGTCAATTGTTTATAATGAACGCAAATATTTCCAACAAATATATTCATTATTTAAAAAAAATAATGTACAACGGACGTTTGTGAAGTGTTTTACAGAATCTCAAAAATTAAAAACCTCGGTATTGCTCGGTTTTTAAACATTTTTTCCTCGATTCTGTAAAAATCACTTCCCAACCTCGCATCGTAATAATTCTATTCCAGGCGTTCATATTTAATTATTCGGTTTGTAAGTTCGAAAATATTTAGTTCTGTTCTTATATCTTCATTTCTTTTCTTATCCAGCAGAGTATATCCTGCCACCGTTGTCTTTTCGATAATTTTCTTAGTCAAATCTTAATATTTATCAATTTTGTATGCATTTTTTATACTACAAACGTCGAAGAATTATTGAATAAATTGATCATATAACTGAGATAACAAAAAAATATTAATTTAATATTGCTATTTGTATTTTTATTAATTTATCTACTCTCAGGGAATAATATGAAGAAATATTCAGCAACGACATTAATAATTTGAACCTCATCAACTGCTAATAGCCACTACATAATGTGTTATCACTTTCACTCCAATAATTCAAATTATTGATCTATTGATAGGATTGAGATGTGATCATATTCCAATGGATGATTACATCAACAGGGAGTATCAGGTTAGTGATATGAGATAGTGGTATAATTCTATCCATATGGAAATTGATCTATTAGAGATATCAACTATCTGCAGATCTTATTTCAGTTCATATATATAATGTAATTTCTAAAACCATAAACTTACAAAGAAAAGTGTAAAATGTTTTATATAGAATAAGATACGATACTACCATAAGATAGTTTTAATAAAATTTGCTCAAGTCACAGAATATCAGGAATGTAAGAATATCGAATTCACATCTGAACGTAAAAGGAAGAAATCATACAGTAAATATCATTGAAATATTTGTCATCATGAAAACGATGGCTTTTAATTAATTAAATTCTTTGAATACTTCATTGCGTAGAATTTACTCTCGCCAGATATTAATTTCAGTTGTCAATAATTTCACATGAAACTTCAGTTTATAAGAAAAAATTATTTTATTTCCTCAAGATGAAATGAGTTAGATTCCTGAATCTTCTCTAGACATTTTGAAGCGTAAAGCGGAATTCTGTTATTAAAGTAAAACAGATTTTATTGAAATTAATATTTTGGAGGGCAAAGATTATAATTATAATGCATTTATATTTAAAGGATCATCTATGGTATCTTTACTTTGTCGTGGAGGAGTGGCTTGCGTCCTTAAATGACTCCGAGAGCTATGCCCATATTAGCCAAATGGCAGTCATTTTTCCTAGACACCCGTTTTTACACTTTCGGAAATTGTATCGAAAGTTGTGAGTTAAGTTTTTTATAAGTAGGTGACACAAATTGCTACAATTTAAATCCCAGAGGAAGTCCCTACGATGATTACGGACAGACTTGTTAATTAATTGTTGAAAATGACACTTTTTTCCAGGTTCTATTTATTTTTGCAAAGTTTATCAACTGATTTCAACTCCAGGCCTTATTTTTCTCGTCTTCTTTTTTGAGAGCTATTTTTTTTTTCAATTTTTACGCCGAAAAAATGAAAACACCATTTTATTTGCACATTTAGCACCTTGTCAAAGAAGATAATTTGCGGATATATCTGTCATTACGAATTTTAATTTCAAAAGAGGAACAATATTTCTGTTGGCAACACTGACAATGAAAAACTCAACCTCGCGTTGGATTTGGAGTGACTATTTAGCGAATAATACAGCATCAGAAGCTAAAAATATTTATAATGTTTAATATTTACCAAACGTGAGGTTATATATAACCGATCTTACTTCCGGGAGATTTCTAAGCCGGCAGTATAGTTAAAAATATCATATCTTTACTGTTAAATCTCTTTGGGTTTGGGAAAAATCAATAACAGATGATTATATGAGAAATAACTATTAACAATAATGCAGATTCATTATAGAGCATTAAATAATTTTTTTTACAGCAACTGAACTAACTTTTTTTTATAATTTTTGAAGTTGTTTTCTTTTGACATTTCTTGCTGTATGATATCGATCTTATATTATTGAATCGATATCCTTGTCAAAGAAGTTAATATGCAGAGATATCTCCCACTACGAACAGAAAGAGGCAAAATTATCAACAGGAAGAGGCAAGATTATGAACAGGAAGAGGAAAAATTATCGGTAAACTTAATGTCTGGGAGGGTATTTTGAAAATTTTAATACCGGCGAACGTATTATGAAATAAATTACATATCTACTATATCCTAGCAATAAACCAACATTTATAAAGTGCAACCTAATATATATATCTGGGCAACTTTGTAAGGCGATCAGGAAATATAATTTGTTCCACGCAATCAGTATTGCGAGCCTCCTTATCTCATCTTGTCTGGAGCGTAATTCAACTAATTTGTTATAAATCTGTACATTATAACTTACGCTGTTGTGCCAACTACTAATAACATTATAAACTGGATTTAAAAGACAAGTTATTTGTAAACGAAGCTTTAACAAACGTGACTTTGTTAGTTACTAATAGAATTAATGTTTACTTCTACACACTGTGATCAAAAACTTCTCCGGGGCAACAGGCGCTTCATTCTACATTCATGAGTTTTCTTCCCCTGATAAACAGGTTATGTTCCATACATATCAATGTGAACAAGATTACATCTTAATAAAACTGATTACATATATTCCTGAATCTAGTTTTAATTTTATTTTGTGCCATTTGTCTCAATTACCTCTGGTAACTTCATTCTACAAGATGGGTATCATGATAGATAAAAAATTAATCTCTACAATAACTAGCATTTTTGGGTTTAAATTAATTTAACATTTTCCGATTTTCCATTATTTTAACACAGTTCCAATAATGGATCATATTATATTATAATGGTATTGTGAAAAGAAAAATTAATGTCTGAATCAGGAATCGAACCGTGGACCTCTCCTTCTCCATAGGAGTGTGCAGCCCACTACATCATTTTAAACTTGGTACAAACACTAACAATTCTTTCCACATATACAAATCCATAATTCTCGTTTCGTCGGCTGCCAGGTAGGTGTCACTACCATCGCCGGCCGTTGGCGATGGTAGTGACACCTACATGGCAGCGGACGAAACGAGAATTATAGATTTGTATATGTGGAAAGAATTGTTAGTGTTTGTGCCAAGTCTAGAATGGTGTAGTAGGCTGCACACAAGTACGGAGAACTAGAGGTCCACGGTTCGATTCCTGGTTCAGACATTAATTTTTCTTTTCACAATATCATTATAATATTGTTTAAATTAATGTTAATTATGCGTCTTATAAGTGGGGTTTATGCCTTAATAGAGGGTAATATATTGTAAGAAAGAGAGCATTAATAGAAATCTAGATACTTCAGAATACGCTAACCACTTACTTCAACATGATCATTGTTTTAATTCGAATTTTAAATTTTTACAAGTATGTAACGACGGAAACAAGCTAGAGATTTTAGAAATAAATAAATTAAAGAAGAGTAATAAGTTATTGAATTCCCAATACTTTAAGCAAAATTACAGGCACGTTCCCTTAAAATCTGGTACGTCTAACTTCCCCAAATTAATCCACGGATGAAAAAATGCCCGGTAACTGCAAGATAAATTTCAATAATGTAATTGTCAGAAAAGATAAATAAAATTTACACAATAGTTCTATTCTATGGTATTCTGCCCGAGGGCAGATTCTTCATTGCAATCATAGCATTTTCATATTATGTTTTGCAACTTTATTAGGGAATTACAGGTGTGGTTGCTTTTCTCGCCGGTGAAGGATGATGATAATGATGATGATGATAAGAATAATATTCATGGCTCAATGAGTTTTAGGGCCCTAAGGTTCCTAACATTTGTCTTACAGGTGAGGAAAACCCCCGAAAAAAGGCTCGCCCTGGAGCCTATCTTGACCGGGATTCAAACGCGGGCCCGCTGCGTGACAAGGCAGCACGCTACCTCGAGACCACAGCGGTGGACTTACACAATATATATACATATTATAAGAATCTAATTTAAATGTTTACAAGCCTGATTTTGTTACCAGTAGTTTTACCAGTAAGGAAATTTGCAAAGACATATTGAGGGTTTGGTAATCTTCTTACGTAATGCAAGAGGGTATTAAAGCCGAGGCACTTGGTATTCAGTACATGAAGAAGCTCCAATTGATCCAAGATCGCTTTACTGAAACTCTGTGCTTCAATTTCGTGCTGCTTAATTTAGTTCAATTGAAAGGCATGAACAGATGATAGATTTATTATTTTGTGTAGAACAAGCAAG
Organism: Diploptera punctata; assembly: GCA_030220185.1. Lineage (NCBI taxonomy): Eukaryota > Metazoa > Arthropoda > Insecta > Blattodea > Blaberidae > Diploptera > Diploptera punctata. The sequence goes on from JASPKZ010003053.1 coordinate 593,843, forward strand.
TCATCAACCTTGAGAGAAGCTTAAAATGACGTTCCACTTCGGTTAGCAGTGGCGGAATGGCTTCTTGCACAGTTCTTCTTTTACATCGTAGTCAAAACGATGAATTAGTTCATTTAATTAAAAATGGAAATGAGCATCCAAAATAAAACATATTCGGGTAATTTCTATTAATTGTCCTCGTTTGTTTACTTGTAAGATTATTATTATTAATTAAGTTTGCCATTTGGACACCTGAATTCCAAAAAACATGCTATGTCCATTTTTTCAGGAGAAGTATAAAACTGTTTAATCCAGTTGTTATAAGTTTTTTATTCTGAATTTTTTTGTTAGTGAGACATACTAAAAGGTATATTTTAAGATAGAAGGGATCAACCAGGCTGTTGTTTTGTCCTTCAAAATCAAATTTAAAAATGTATTTAGCATAATTTAGCAGCAGAATTATGAAAAAGTGCAAAATGTAATAATTAATTATGTATTAAATTGAATTATAAATCATACCAATTCCATGTACATAGAAAGGTTTAGAATTGAAGTATTTTTTATTATTATGTGAATTTGTATTAGTACTACTGGCCGATAGTGAGGAGATACTAAAGGCCAACACGCACACACTATTGAGTAACACTAAGAAATTGGGACTGGAAGTAAATATCAATAAAACTAAATATATGGTCACACGTAGAAATTCAGTATATAATGGAAATGGACAGCAAAGGACAAATGAGGGAAATTTTGAGGAAGTGGCTGAATTCAAATACCTAGGAACAATAATCACAAATAGGAATGAGATGCACAAAGAAATTAAACATAGGCTCAATTCTGGAAATGCGTGCTATTATGTATTACAGAGACTTTTGATGTCCCAACTCCTTTCAAAAAACGTTAAGCTGAAAATATATAAAACTATTATTCTACCAGTTATATTATATGGGTGCGAAACATGGACTCTTACTTTAAGGGAAGAAAGGAGATTGCGAGTATTTGAGAATAAAGTTCTTAGAAAAATTTTTGGACCAAAGAGAGATGAACAGACAGGTGAATGGAGAAGACTACATAACAATGAACTACATGGTCTTTATAGGAAGCCAGATAAATAAGAACAGTTAAGTCTCGTAGACTGCGATGGGCAGGACATGTTGCGCGTATGGGGAATGAAAGACGTGCATGGAAACTTCTTGTAGGAAAGCCAGAAGGAAAACGCCCAGTTGGTAGACCAAGAATGAGGTGGGAGAACAACATTAACTATGATTTGAGGGAAGTAGATTATACAGGGAATGATTGGAAAGCATTAGCTCAGGATAGGGATGTATGGAGAGCTTATGTCCGCGCGGCCATGAACCTACGGGTTCGATAGTGCCAGTGAGTAAGTAAGTAAGTATGTGAATTTGTATGGAAAAGATAGTGATTTAGAGATTTTTTGTCATCCAGGACCATAGCCTGAGTCATTTCTTATAGTTATGTTGTATTTAACTCAATTTGTCATATTTTGGAGTTAGCATGTTTTCGAATTCAGGTCCCCATTTATTCATATGTTAGCAAAAGTTACGTCCTTTTTGTGATTATTACAGTATTATCGCCTCACTATGATGGTCTGGAGATATTTTCAATAGTTGATAAACTAGAAGAGCACAAATACCAACGGAAAGAACATTTAGACAGGATTACCCAAAAAGATCAACACCTACAAACCACATGGGAAAAAATCTTTGGAACGGCCAAAGAAACGATGGACTTAAGACCGGAACAGGTCACATTGACCTAATCCTGGAAAGGAAGAAGAAGAAGACGACTATGATGGTTGTCCAGCGGCTCGCTTCGTTTCCCCGCAGCTGTTACATATAATTAATACAAAGATGCCGACTACCGCACTATAATAATTCCGCATGTTAATCATTGTCAAACATTATCGCGCGGCACCCGCTTTATATAAACGGACAACCATCATGGTGAGCGATAATACATGGATTGGAATGTTCCATTTTCCAACGTTTCTGAAAACGTAAAACTACTGGAATGAATCGTAGATTCCGTTAAACACTTATTTGAGTTCACGTTAAATTCTTCTCAGAAAATAACGTAGGGACACATAACAGCAAACAGTTCCTTTGACTGTAAATTGAACATGCGGGATTCTGAGAATTTTATAAATAAATTGTATTGTGTAGCGGCGGGCCTTGCTATTCGTTCGGTATGGCATGCACATATCTGAGATAACAGGATCTGCGTGGGGCAGAGATATGAACCGCACGGCACGTGGCAGGTTTCACAGTGCCTGTGGTCAAAACAATTAATAAGCAAATCCACAATTTCAATTTACTTTGAAATGCGTAGGTTTATAGATTCCTACATGAATTCAAACAATCTTCCACTCGAGCTAGCGTACTACCTTGTCATACAGCGGACCCGGATTCGATCACCGGTCAGGACAAGTTTCTTGGTTGAGGTTTTTTTCGGGATTTTTCCTCAGGAAACTTTAAGGCACAAACGGTCCCTGAATATTATAATCATCAATCATATTCGCTTTATATTAATTAAGCTTAGGATTATTGGAAGGGAAAGATTGGAAGCAGCTGCGATGAGATATTTAAGAAATATAGCAGGATATACTCTGCTGGATGAGAAAAGAAATGAAGATACTATAAGAAAGGAACTAAATATTTTTCAAACTTACAGACCGAATAATTAAATATAGGAACGCCTGGAAAGAACATATTGATAGATTGCCAGAAGAAAGATTTCCAAAATTACTGCTAAATTATAAACCACACTGAAGTAGAAATGTTGGACGCCCACACAGAAGATGGTCTGAACAATTTTAACAATTATAGCTTTCATGGAACCGGAACGAGCCAACAGGCTTAATGCCTGGATGATAGTGATGATGATTATTGGAAGGGTCATATAGAAAGAATGGAGGAAAGCAGACTTGCAAAAATAGCTAAAGAAGATAGACCAATGGACGGGAGAAGAACAAGAGGAAGACTAGCCAAGAGATAGACAGTGAATGCACATCCAATACGTCTTCTCCGAGGAGTGATTTTGGAAATAAACAAGATGAAAATCCTACAAATTATATTTAAGAAGAAGAAGAAGGATTAAGGACTCTTCTGGCACACCATTATTTTCAACATTACCCCATCATCTTACCGGAGCAACGTAACTCCGTCTTCCAGGCGCCACAATCTCAGAAGTAGATCACAATTTCGCCAATGCCAAGAGAGAACACTAGAAATGTCGATATGACAAGTTGGGGCATTGCATAAAAAAGGTTTCAAAGATTGGATTTTACACCATAAAATTAGCAGAAGCACATTTTAAATAGTGCATTTATAAACCAAAAATTGCCGAAAAATAATTTTTCTAAACAATTTGCTAAAGTTGACATAGAAATAAGTATAGAGGCCGTTTCGGAAAATATGATTTCAATATTTATAGAGGAGATAGTATTCGACAAAACAAGAAAAAAATCCGTCAATCAGGAACTCCATAAACTAGTAAATTCATAAAAAAAAGTCGAATTTATCGTCTAATTTTGCTGGTATACTGATTATACCTTTACTTTGTTAAATTGTAGAAATTACAATTCTTACGCTAGCTTATTTAAATGTGTCGAACTGGAGTGTAAACTAAGTTATTGCCTTTGAATATTGTTGTATAATTTGACACAAATTTAAATATTTTTTACTGGTTAATATTTTTCAGTTGCTTTTTTAAAATACATTAAATCAATTAATCTAATTTATATTACAGGATACATTTCCAATTTAAGGGTTCAGTGAATTGTATATGACACAGATAAATTACAACAAAGCGAACACGGCGGCTACTATAGCGATTTTTTAAATTGCGTAATTTCGGGTTTCAAGTTAACTCTCACTTCTAATGGTCCAATTTTGCTGAAAATTTGAGAATACCTTCCTCGTTTTATTCCAACAAGATATACCCGGATTTTGTTGAATAAAATAGAAAATTGTAACCGTTAGAACGGTTTTAAATGTGTCAGGAGACCTCCTACTTCTAATGGCCGAAGTTTGCTAAAGCATTGATCATCATCATCAACAACAACAAGGATTAAGCCCAATAGCCTCTTCCGATCTCATTATAGGTCGAATTGGTCTTCCATATCTTCAATGGTCTTCCCAACAATCTTCTCCCTTTTGGTTTATAATTATACATTCTTCTTGGTATGCGGTGTTCATTCATTCGTAATACATGGTGAAGGTATTTTGATAGTATTTTATTCTTTCACAGAGATTAAATATATTAAGTTCTGTTCTTATATCATCTCTTTTCTTTTTATCGGTCCTTTGGTATCCTGCAATAGCTCTCAACATCTTCATTTCTGCAACTTCTATTTGTTTACTATCTGCCTTTATTAATGTAAAGGTTTCACATCCATAGATAAAAGATGGAACTGCAATAGCTCTCAACATCTTCATTTCTGCAACTTCTATTTGTTTACTATCTGCCTTTATTAATGTCCAGGTTTCACATCCATAGATAAAAGATGGAACTGCAATAGCTCTCAACATCTTCATTTCTGCAACTTCTATTTGTTTACTATCTGCCTTTATTAATGTCCAGGTTTCACATCCATAGATAAAAGATGGAACTGCAATAGCTCTCAACATCTTCATTTCTGCAACTTCTATTTGTTTACTATCTGCCTTTATTAATGTCCAGGTTTCACATCCATAGATAAAAGATGGAACTGCAATAGCTCTCAACATCTTCATTTCTGCAACTTCTATTGTTTACTATCTGCCTTTATTAATGTCCAGGTTTCACATCCATAGATAAAAGATGGAACTGCAATAGCTCTCAACATCTTCATTTCTGCAACTTCTATTTGTTTACTATCTGCCTTTATTAATGTCCAGGTTTCACATCCATAGATAAAAGATGGAACTGCCAATACTTTGTAAAATTTTAAAATAGTTTCTTTTCTAGTTTTAGCATTGATCAAATATATTATAAGTTTTTTTTTTCCTCGGTGATTTTCTTTGTAATATTTTGATGATTACAACATCAATATCTTAATTTCTTCGGAATTTGGTAAAAGTTTCCATAATCATGATTTCTGAATTAGGAATATTCAGAGTGACGGTCTTGTAAGAGCGCCATATTTTCTACTCCGAGCACTTTGATAAGAAATAAACAGGTGAAACACTGTACGTAGAATATCGAGCACATCTTGTAAAGAGTGGATAAAAACAGTGGTGATAACTGATAGTTGTGCAAGGGATACTAACTAACTAACTCACTGGCACTATCGAACCCATAGGTTCATGCCTGCGCGGACATAAGCTCTCCATTCATCCCTATCCTGAGCTAATGTTTTCCAACCATTCTCTGTATAATCTACTTCCCTCAAATCATAGTTGATTTTATTCTCCCACCTCATACTTGGTTTACCAACTGGGCGCTTTCACTTTGGTTTTCCCACAAGAAGCTTCCATGCGCGTCTTCCATTCCCCATTTGTGCCACATGTCCTGCCCATCGCAGTCTATGAGATTTAACTGTTCTTATTATATCTGGCTTCCTATAAAGATGGATGCAGTTTACAAAAGTTACTTTGGGAATTGCGTAGCCTTACTAAAGATCTTCACAGATTATATCCTACGTAATAGATATTTTTCACCATTTAAGTTACATGCCTGCAGATTACTTCCATTTGCTTGCCCACAGCAGAAAATCATACCTGCCATTTCCTTGTGGAATAATAGGTCTTCATTACGTAGGTATTATGCTGGTTAAGACAAGAGAACAACATTAAATCGTAGTGGTAAACATACCATAACTCAGAAGATAATAACTTTAAGACCAAAGTTTATTTTCTTGTACATTTATAAACTGAAATGTCACTGTCGAACCCGTAGGTTCATGTAGAAACATTTTTTTTTGTTGCATATTAATATTAGAACTCTTTTTCAGAACATTCTTTATAATGAAATGTATTGCATCTTCTATGCATACTGTACTAGTAAATCTAATATATAAATATGAAAGTTGGTTGGTTTGTTTGTTTGTACTTTTTGCGCTCCCATACCGTTGATCCGATTGTGATGGGGCTTTTTGCAAAATGTTCAGGACATTCCCGGGATGAACATAGGCTATAAGAGAGAGTTGTGATACTCAACTCCTACACCCTTAAAAAATCGCCCTTTGTAGTGGAAAACGTGAAAAAAGGTAGCTTTTGGACGCTTAAATGGCTTACGCTGCCTAAACCATAACAAATACACAAAATTAATGTACACAGAATTGAATATCTCAAAAAGCTCTACAAAAAAGTCCGCGACAGCATATGTTTATCTCTTACGGATAACTCACAATAACCATTTTTGTCTTTCATTGATGCCAAGAAGAGAGACAAATACGTAGATTCCTGTGCAAGCATAGCAGCACATGGCGGGTATTCTTTTACGGATAACTCACAATAACGAATTTTGTCTTTTAGCTCATTTATGCCAAGAAGATCGAGATAAGTAGATTCCCGGGCAACACCGGGTAATCAGCACGGGGAATCTTAAAATAATTACGATATACATTTATAATTATTTTTCATTTCACTTATTCAACTAATCGTAAGAAGTACATTAATTTTCGTCTTTCAGCTCATTTATGCCAAGAAGATCGGGATGAGTAGATTCCCGGACAATGCCGGGTAAACAGCACGGGGTATCTAAAAATAATTACGATATAAATGTTTCCTCATATTTATTTAACTAAACATAAAAACATTAATTTTCGTATTTCAGCTCATTTATGTCAAGAAGATCGGGATAAGTAGATTCCCGGGAACGCCGGGTAATCAGCACGGGTATCTAAAAAATATAAATTTATAATTATTTTTCATTCTACTTATTCAACTAAACATAAAAACACATTAATTTTAATTTAATTTGGCGTAGCAGCGCACACCGGGTATTAGCTAGTACAGAATAAAACTGAAGGATAAGTATGTGGCGGCTCCGTGACGCAAACGGTTAAACTCCGCTTTTCATCGCTGGGGTCTCGAGATCGAGTCTCTACATGTGGGTTTCGTAGTGGTCGAAACGGATCTTGGGCAGGTTTTTCTCGTGGTTTCTTCCGTTTCCCACAGTCACAAATTTCATTCCACTATTTATCCATATTCATCTCATTCATTTCGTCCTAATTCGTTCATCCGCCCCTGTTCACTGGCCTCTAAAGTATAGGGGCTACATCTCATCCCTCAACACGACCCTGAGTTGAACACGAATTGAGAATATTATAATAAGTGTGTAACTACATTGGAATAATTGCGGTGTAGGAAAATAAAATTACAAACTATACTGGGGAGATAGATGTGAATGTATGGCACAGTGGTGTAAATCAGATTTTTACAATAAAGGATAAAATACACGGTTGTAAAGCAGAAACTGTACACTGTACATCAGATACATCAACAATTAATACCACCACTTAGGATAATAAATATATCCATGATTATCGATATTAAGCTAACTTGATTACACTGAGCAACAAAAAATAAACTTTTTTTTTTTTGGTTCAGAAAGAAAAATATGCGATCCTGATAGTGATTTTTTTCCTTCTGAATTCAAATATATCTGTTTTTTTCCATCACGTCCGCAAAAAAAGGTTTGAAGAAAGTTCCAATCCTTTTAGCCGGGAAACCACAACATTTCAGAACTGTTTTTTTGGATAACTTTAAATCTCGTATGAGACCGTTAAGATCTTTGAGTCAAAAATGAGGCTCCAGGATGAACAGCTTCGTTCAAAGTTTGTATCACACCAAAAATCTGTTTCTTCTTCGTCTTCTTCTTCTTCTTCTTCCTTACTTTACTACTTCCATCAGAATCTGGGCTCTCTTCATCTAATGTCACATGTTCTGGAAGGCTTTGGTATGAGGCAATTCTTCGCAGTGTGGAACTAACTCATGGCAGATTGCAAGTCAGGGTCCACCACTACACACCACTGTCTATTTCGATTTTGACGTAATCCCGTTAAATTTTTGTTAAGCATAAAAACTAATTATTTAACTCCATTAATTGAAACTGAATATAAAACTGTGGGTGATGGAGAAATTCCGAATACATATTTGAAAACACGATAAAAACTGCATTAAGTACAACTATTGGTACTCATGAGACCAAAATCATGTTGACAGTGTTACTTGTATACTGACTACAAAACACTGTTTTTCTCAATTAAAAAAATACACCACTATGTCATATACCTCTTCATATGATACGGAACGTAAGTTTACTGAGATACGTAATGCCAGTAATTACTAATTCAATGCAAATTTTAAAAAAATAAAATAAAATAGTAAAACAAATTCTATATAATTATGTTATCTGATGATCTATTCAAAGACAAATATGTTAAAAATGCATCAATTACTTTACATAAGTGAGTCGTCTTCCCGTTTCAAATTCCCATCTTTCTCGATCAACGGTATCTTCTTTTTAAAAGTCAATTCGAAGAAATAACTTGTTAAAATTTTTGGGACCATTTTCTTCTTCGTATTCCCTGAACACCTCTTCCGTCTTTGGTCCACTGAAATGTTTCTTAGGTCATCGTTGTTGTGACATTCTCATTTGGAGTTCAAACCATTAAACTCCCTATTTTTATTTTAATCAACTTCTCCTCTGCTGCCATCTGTAACTTATCCCAATTTCTTCAGCCTAATTTATGTAGAGAAGTGTTTATAAAATATACACACTTTATATCTCTTCGTAAGTATCCTACAGGAAGTGATAACAATATATATATATATATATATATATATAGATATATAAATATCCACCGCTGTGGTCTCGAGGTAGCGTGCTGCCTTGTCACGCAGCGGGCCCGGGTTCGATCCCCAGTTGGGACAGTTTTTCTGGGTGAGGTTTTTATCGGGGTTTTTCCTCTCCTGTAAGACGAATGTCAGGAAAACTTTAAGGCCCAAACGGTCCCCGAAATCATATGACCATCATCATTATCATCATCATCATCATCATCATCCTTCACCGGTGTGGAAAACAACGGGAAGCTACCACACCTACACAATTCCCTAGTAAAGCTGCAAGCATAGCATGAAAATGCTATGATTGCAGTGAAGGACCTGCCTTCGGGCAGAATTACTATGGATGAGTATATATATATATATATATATATATATATATATATGTAAATTTAATACAACTCACAAGTTATCCTTGAATACATTCAATTGTCTTCCACAAAGTAAAAAGAATCTTCATTTAATATTTGAATTATTCAATTTTTAAAAGAACAATCAGATCAGTGTTGACACTGAACCGTCTTTACAGCACCCATAAATTTTGTGGGACTGGTTTATTTAGGCACCACATAATAATATACTAATGAAAATTGACATATATTGTTCTACGTCTCTGGTATTAAAGGACTATCTGATAATTAAGGCAAATGCCTTCAAAACCGGTATCGTGAAAACACGGAACTTTATGAAGTGAGATGTAAAAACATTTTAGCCAATTGAATTTATAAACTCCTAATAGTGTTTACATGTGGTAAATTTCGCTTATCGAAAGGTTTCATCTAAATATTCACTAAAGTGAAAATATTCTAAAGACAGACTAAAATTAATACTTAGTTTAAATTTGATACAAAGTTTGTATTGTGTTAATAAAAGATTCCGGGCCACATAGCCCGGGATCTTTTATTACCATGATTACCGGCTGTGAAAGCCTGCATTCCACTATTTGTATTGTGTATTTTAAATATTTTATATTCTGCATCGTTATTTTCTGGTTAAAAAAAAACGGAGGTTGAAGTTACTGATTAATTTATGTTATAAAGGAATAAATGAGCTTTTGAACATTAAAATGACCATATTCACTTTTGATGCATTTACTAGCGAGCATATATACTGATAGCTCGAGAGTTTATTTATATTTATTATTGTATTTTTCTTGTATTGCCAAGTGTCTATTGAAATAAAGAATATACTTTTTCTACGTATACTATTCATAATATACGATTTAAACTAATATATGGAAGAAAATTTCAGTTTTCTCGAAATGTGACAAAATGAAATTTACCCACTTTTACACGCTTTGTATTAGCTTGACCTGTATCTGTCTACGTAAGTAATCTTTCAACACGATTTTCACCCACTTAAAAACATTGCATCGACTTGAAACGTTGTATACTTGTAAAGGACTAGTGACAATGCAATAATTTGATACACTTTTTCCTAAGATCCTGGCCAGGATCAGCAGGACTTAAAAAAACCGGTATAACAGGTTGCGGACTTATCGACTTTTTAGTCAATCGTTGTATAGGTCGCTGGTTCAAACCCGGCTGGAGGATTTTTTTTAGAAGATTATTACTTTTAGCTCATATATAATAGTATCGAATTTAAATATATTTACATTTTTATCTTATTCTGTAAAATATTAATGACAATTTTGTAAACTTGCCACACTGTAATTTATCCAAAAAAATATGAGAAGGATACGATTATCTGTAACTATTTATCTATATTAAAATATTCAAAAACATTATAATAATGTTAGATGATAATAATACTTTTAAAAATATATTATATTCCTGCCTAACACTAAAAATATCGTAAGCAATTAAATTTTCATGGGAATCCGGTTTATGACAATAAATTTAACTGATAATTAAAAAATAAATAATAGTTTAAAAAACTAAAACAACACGCTTTATTAGAAAACCAAACTAAAAAATAAAAAAATAAAAAATAGTTTAAAAAACTAAAACGTCACGCTTTATTAGAAAACCGAGTTAAAATTTAAAAATAATGTTAATTTCCAACAAGCTTGGGATAAAATTAAAGTGGTCAATAAAAAAATCATCTCCAACACATCTAGAATAAAACTAGAGTTATCTACAAGAAAAATAATTTTCCCAACAAAAGCGTGGGGTGCTTTTTATGGTTTTTTCGTTTTCTTCTCAGAGACTTTACTTTTATCAATATATGTTTATTATCAAATATATTAATTGATATAGAGCACCACACGCTTTTGATGGTAATTTTTTTTTGTAGATAACTCTAGTTTTATTCTAGATGTGTTGAAGATGATTTTTTTGTTGACTACTTTAATTTTATTTTTTAGTTCGGTTTTCTAATAAAGTGTGTTGTTTTAGTTTTTTAAACTATTATTTATTTTTTATTTTTTAGTTTGGGTTTCTAATAAAGTGTGTTGTTTTAGTTTTTTTAAACTTTTATGTATTAATACTCAACAACTCAAATTTGGTCTTGTAGTTTATATTATGCAATGTCTTGCACTTCATTTGTATAAATACACAACAAGCTGCGAAAATATAACTAGAAGAAAGTAGTAAACAGTTTCTAATATTTCCCAGTGAGACAATGTTTTATTTTGATGCGAAAGTTTGACCTCATACTAGCTACTCCATTCGAGAAAACGTTAGTTGCAACTTCTATTGTATTTTTATACGAATTCAGCGATCAAATAGGTTGCATTGAATCGTACTAAATTATATTAACCAGGAAACCATATACTTCAAGCAATCGAATGCATTAATAAAAGAGCAGAGCTGAATTTGTGTCAAGAGCAGAGAAGCAGCAGTCTCACGATCAGTAGCCGTGACAAATGGTCTGGGATTGAAACTCAATGTATGACCCATTTTCATTGCTCTGCTGCAGCCAGGGTCAGGAATTTCAAAATGCCAGGGACGCTTGCTGTGGTCTCACCAGAACGCAACCTTTATGTGCGTAAAGCAGCCCAATTTACAGCCATGGTCATTTTATAGCCACGTTCTATATACTAAGGAATTTCCTTTCATTTCTCTCTCTAATTCCTCCACCCTTATTATTTTTTATTATTATTACATCATGATTATTATCATCATCTTTATTTATTATCATTATTATTATTATTATCATCATTACCATTATAGTAATCAAATTATTGTAAAAATTGTATGAATTTAAATAAAATTATCATTATTATTAAACGTATTATCATTATCATTAAATTTAACATTATAATTAAATTTATTATAATTAAATTTATTATTATTATTATTATATTATTATTATTATTATTTATTATTATTATTATTATTATTATTTATTATTATTATTATTATTATTATTATTATTATACGGTATTACAATCATAACGGAAAAAACCTAAAAATTTAAAAACCAAGCAATAACTGGTTATTTCGAATATTACATAGTCATATGCAATATTCCGATTGTATCACTTGAACTGTGGTGCCGCGTCTTTATTATTATTATTATTATTATTATTATTATTATTATTATTATTATTATTATTATTATTATTATTATTATATACGGTATTACAATCATAACCGGAAAAACCTAAAAATTTAAAACCAAGCAATACTGGTTATTTCGAATATTACATAGTCATATGCAATATTCCGATTGTATCACTTGAACTGTGGTGCCGCGTCTTTATTATTATTATTATTATTATTATTATTATTATTATTATTATTATTATTATTATTATTATTATTATTATTATTATTATTATACGGTATTACAATCATAACCGGAAAAACCTAAAAATTTAAAAACCAAGCAATAACTGTTATTTCGAATATTACATAGTCATATGCAATATTCCGATTGTATCACTTGAACTGTGGTGCCGCGTCTTTATTATTATTATTATTATTATTATTATTATTATTATACGGTATTACAATCATAACCGGAAAAGCCTAAAAATTTAAAAACCAAGCAATAACTGGTTATTTCGAATATTACATAGTCATATGCAATATTCCGATTGTATCACTTGAACTGTGGTGCCGCGTCTTTATTATTATTATTATTATTATTATTATTATTATTATTATTATTATTATTATTATTATTATTATTATTATTATTATTATTATTATTATTATTATTATTATTATTATACGGTATTACAATCATAACCGGAAAAACCTAAAAATTTAAAAACCAAGCAATAACTGGTTATTTCGAATATTACATAGTCATATGCAATATTCCGATTGTATCACTTGAACTGTGGTGCCGCGTCTTTTATATTATTATTATTTATTATTATTATTATTATTATTATTATTATTGTTATTATACGGTATTACAATCATAACCCGGAGAAACCTAAAAATTTAAAAACCAAGCAATAACTGGTTATTCGAATATTACATAGTCATATGCAATATTCCGATTGTATCACTTGAACTGTGGTGCCGCGTCTTTATTATTATTATTATTATTATTATTATTATTATTATTATTATTATTATACGGTATTACAATCATAACCGGAAAAACCTAAAAATTTAAAAACCAAGCAATAACTGGTTATTTCGAATATTACATAGTCATATGCAATATTCCGATTGTATCACTTGAACTGTTGTGCCGCGTCTTTATTATTATTATTATTATTATTATTATTATTATTATTATATATTATTATTATTATTATTATATTATTATTATTAATTATTATACGGTATTAAACCTAAAAAATTTAAAAACCAAGCAATAACTGGTTATTTCGAATATTACATAGTCATATGCAATATTCCGATTGTATCACTTGAACTGTGGTGCCGCGTCTTTATTATTATTATTATTATTATTATTATTATTATTATTATTATTATTATTATTATTATTATTATTATTATTATTATACGGTATTACAATCATAACCGGAAAAACCTAAAAATTTAAAAACCAAGCAATAACTGGTTATTTCGAATATTACATAGTCATATGCAATATTCCGATTGTATCACTTGAACTGTGGTGCCGCGTCTTTATTATTATTATTATTATTATTATTATTATTATTATTATTATTATTATTATTATTATTATTATTATTATTATTATATATATTATTATTATTATTATTACGGTATTACAATCATAACCGGAAAACCTAAAAATTTAAAACCAGCATAACTGGTTATTTCGAATATTACATAGTCATATGCAATATTCCGATTGTATCACTTGAACTGTGGTGCCGCGTCTTTGTTATTATTATTATTATCATTATTATTATTATTATCATCATTACCATTATAGTAATCAAATTATTGTAAAAATTGTATGAATTTAAATAAAAATTATCATTTATTATTAAACGTATTATCATTATCATTAAATTTAACATTATAATTAAATTTATTATAATTAAATTATATTATTATTATTATTATTATTATTATTATTTATTATTATTATTATTATTATTATTATTATTATTATTATTATTATTATTATTTATTATTATTATAACGGTATTACAATCATAACGGAAAAAACCTAAAAATTTAAAAACCAAGCAATAACTGGTTATTTCGAATATTACATAGTCTATGCAATATTCCGATTGTATCAACTTGAACTGTGGTGCCGCGTCTTTATTATTATTATTATTATTATTATTATTATTATTTATTATTATTATTATTATTATTATTATTATTATATTATTATACGGTATATACAATCATAACCGGAAAAACCTAAAAATTTAAAACCAAGCAATAACTGGTTATTTCGAATATTACATAGTCATATGCAATATTCCGATTGTATCACTTGAACTGTGGTGCCGCGTCTTTTTATTATATATTATTATTATATTATATTATTATTATATTATTATTATTTATATTATTATTATTATATTATTATTATTATACGGTATTACAATCATAACCGGAAAAACCTAAAAATTTAAAAACCAAGCAATAACTGGTTATTTCGAATATTACATAGTCATATGCAATATTCCGATTGTATCACTTGAACTGTGGTGCCGCGTCTTTATTATTATTATTATTATTATTATTATTATTATTATTATTATTATACGGTATTACAATCATAACCGGAAAAACCTAAAAATTTAAAAACCAAGCAATAACTGGTTATTTCGAATATTACATAGTCATATGCAATATTCCGATTGTATCAATTGAACTGTGGTGCCGCGTCTTTTTTATTATTATTATTATTATTATTATTATTATTATTATTATTATTATTATACGGTATTACAATCATAACCGGAAAAACCTAAAAATTTAAAAACCAAGCAATAACTGGTTATTTCGAATATTACATAGTCATATGCAATATTCCGATTGTATCACTTGAACTGTGGTGCCGCGTCTTTATTATTATTATTATTATTATTATTATTATTATTATTATTATTATTATTATTATTATACGGTATTACAATCATAACCGGAAAAACCTAAAATTTAAAAACCAAGCAATAACTGGTTTATTTTCGAATATTACATAGTCATATGCAATATTCCGATTGTATCACTTGAACTGTGGTGCCGCGTCTTTATTATTATATTATTATTATTATTATTATTATTATTATATTATTATTATTATTATATTATTATATTATTATTATTATACGGTATTACACATAACCGGAAAAACCTAAAAATTTAAAAACCAAGCAATAACTGGTTTTTCGAATATTACATAGTCATATGCAATATTCCGATTGTATCACTTGAACTGTGGTGCCGCGTCTTTATTATTTATTATTATTATTATTATTATTATTATTATTATTATTATGATTATTATTATTTTATTATTATTATTATTATTATTATTATATTATTATTATTATATACGGTATTACAATCATAACCGGAAAAACCTAAAAATTTAAAAACCAAGCAATAACTGGTTATTTCGAATATTACATAGTCATATGCAATATTCCGATTGTATCACTTGAACTGTGGTGCCGCGTCTTTATTATTATTATTATTATTATTATTATTATTATTATTATTATTATTATACGTATTACAATCATAACCGGAAAAACCTAAAATTTAAAACCAAGCAATAACTGGTTATTTCGAATATTACATAGTCATATGCAATATTCCGATTGTATCACTTGAACTGTGTGCGCGCGTTTATTATTATTATTATTATTATTATTATTATTATTATTATTATTATATTATTATACGGTATTACAATCATAACCGGAAAAACCTAAAAATTTAAAAACCAAGCAATAACTGGTTATTTCGAATATTACATAGTCATATGCAATATTCCGATTGTATCACTTGAACTGTGGTGCCGCGTCTTTATTATTATTATTATTATTATTATTATTATT
>JASPKZ010003053.1:615000-794357 GCA_030220185.1 Diploptera punctata
ACAATATGTGTCCTTCTAGATTGATTTTCTAGATAGTCCATTTTTTCTTCCGCAGCCACCTCACTCTGTCTTCCACACTACTCCAGGCTAACCTCCATTTCTTGAACCCTCTCCACGACAGAGTTTACCTATAGACACCATGTCCTTCGTCTTTCGGAATCCCTGGGCCATCTCTCTCCTCATCTCTTCCAGCATTTTCCTACATGTCCTGCATTTTTACAATTTGACAAACACCGCACTGTTCTCGAGAACTGAAAACACGTCCGCACACTACCACGTACCAATGTAAATCGCGGAAATAACCCGGAAAAAAATTCCTCCATCCTGGAAATTTGTTCCGATCGGGAATCGAACCCCGGCCACCACTGTGTGACAAGGGCGGAACACTACCTCGATATCACAGCGATATTTATTATTATTATTATTATATTATTATTATTTATTATTATTATTATTATTATATTATATATTATTACTATCATCACAGCTGAGGCACGCAGAGAATGTATGGTTGGCGCATGGTAGGAATTGTAATAATTATTCTATCTCCATAGTAACACTTGGAAGTTCGCATGCCACGCAGTTCATAAAAATGCTCTTACTCTCCCTCATTCAAGTACTGCAGTGCCACGTGTAACACTGGCTGAAGTACTAGTTTCGATCAAAAATAAATAAAAAAAAAAGGATTTCCTGAATAGTTTGATGCCAAAGGTACTTGTTACAAACATCAAAATAATAAAAATATTAACAACAGTTTTTTTAGCCAAGTGTCAGAGATTTAGCGAGTCCCAGAGGGAGTATGAACACAAAATATTAAAAAAAAAATTATTTTCCTCCTGTTGACTGGACTTAACCAAGCCGTCCAGTCAATTTAAAAGACGCTTTAATATAGGCTTATATGTCAATGGAAATGTAATGTAATTAAATTGAAATGCTAACACGTCAGGGCAATTAGAGTATTAAAAAAAGTTATAGCCACTTTTTCAACCCTATAATAAAAGAAAAAATAGTAGGAATTCAATACATATGGTTTTAAAAAAATCAGTACCGAACAATTAGTTGCAAAAATTAATAAAACTGCCAATAATATATTATATATATATATATATATATATATTATAAGTAAATTTTTAACATTGAGGCAATGCAAGCTTTAATATGGCTTGATAAGAAAAATAAATGCCTGGACGGGATTCGAACCCGGAACTCTGAGTCTGTACACCTCAGCGTGGTTACGCTGAGGTACAGACTCAGAGTTCCGGGTTCGAATCCCGTCCAGGCATTTATTTTTCTTATCATGATATATATATATATATATATATATATATATATCGCTTTAGCTATGAAAAAAAAGAGAAGAAGAAAAAAGAAAGAAAAAGAAAAGGAAGTTATAGTGATCTAAACAGTTGACAAAACGAGTCCCGAAGAGATGAAATCGGTTCTCACTTTTTTTTTTTCAAAAGAATTAAAAACGAAGAAAAGGTATTGTTTGCGCGATAGTATGTTTTGTCGTACTTACAGCAACGGCGATCAATGATTGAAAATTCAACTTCTACATTTCGGGGTTGGCAATCTAAATAACTATGCTGTAATAAAAGTAACTTTACTGTAGTATTTCATATTACAAACACGCGTGTGGTAAGTAAAACCACTGCCCTCTATGTATACTACATACAATGTATATCGAAAAAATATCCTAAAGGTAGTGTTAATATACATTATACGAAACAGATCACTGCATTTTAAATGAACTGAACTTTGTTTGAAACAATATAAAAACAATAAATACGTACTTGCTGTCATTTTATCACTAATTCATCTCACGGCCTCCTGTAGTTTCAACTAATAAACATTGCCCACACTGTTATCATTAGTCAATTGTTTATAGTGAACGCAAATATTCCCAACAAAGATATTATTTTATTATTATTTATTATTTTTAAAACATCATCGCGCAAAAAATAACGTACAACGCAAGTTTGTAAAGTGTTTCATAGAATCGAGGAAAATGTTTAAAAACCGAGCGATAGCGAGGTGCAGCTACTAGATGGCAGTGTAGACAGAGTTCCCGCTACATCTCGTAATAATAGATAATATATAAGAATAATAAATGCTTGTACTAGATTTGCTTGGTTACATAATCGGTAGCGCACTGGGGTATCAATCCAGAGGCCCGGGTTCAAATCCCGTCCAAGGACTTATTTTTCTTACCATGTCATAAAGGCTATATGACTAACCCTATTTTCAACATATTTATCGCATCACTTTATATTGTTAATTTTCAATCATTTATTAATTTATCATCAGCAGCATAAAGATCCAGTGTTGCGATCCATATAACAGTGTTGGAACTAACATTGTTTTATAAAATTTTAAAAGTGTCTCCTTTCTAGTTCTTTGAGACTTCGTTTTATGGTGCCACGCATGTAATTAAATTTATATAGTCTTCACGTTTGCTATATGACACATTGTATCAAAGACAATTAAAATTGTTCACCTGTTCTATTGTTTTTAACTCCAATTGAATTTTTACTCTTAGTGGCTCACAAATAGGAATGAGATGCACAAAGAAATTAAACATAGGCTCAATTCTGTAAATACGTGCTATTATGCATTGCAGAGACTTTTGATGTCCCAACTCCTTTCAAAAAACGTTAAACTGAAAATATATAAAACTATTATTCTACCAGTTATATTATATGGGTGCGAAACATGGACTCTTACTTCAAGGGAGGAAGGGAGATTACGAGTATTTGAGAATAAAGTAATTTGGAAAAAAATTGGACCAAAGAGAGATGGACAGGTGAATGGAGAAGATTACATAACAATGAACTACATGGTCTTTATAGGAAGCCAGATATAATAAGAACAGTTAAGTCTCGTAGACTGCGATGGGCAGGACATGTTGCGCGTATGGGGAATGAAAGACGTGCATAGAAGCTTCTTGTAGGAAAGCCAGAGTGAAAACGCCCAGTTGCTAGACCAAGAATGAGGTGGGAGAATAACATTAACTATGATTTTAGGGAAGTAGATTATACAGGAAATGATTGGAAAGCATAGCTCAGGATAGGACGTATGGAGAACTTATATCCGCGCTGCCATGAACCTACGGGTTTGATAGTGCGAGTGAGTGAGTGAGTGAGTGAGTGAGTAAGCAAGCAAGCAAGTGACTCATATCCTCAAAAAGCTAAAACTTTTGTTTTTACAGTAGATATTTTCAAGTTGTATGTTTCACATATTTTAGTTTTTTTTAGTAATTCTGCCCGAAGGCAGGTCCTTCACTGCAATCACAGCACTTTCATGCTATGCTTGCAGCTTTACTAGGGAATTGTGTAGGTGTGGTAGCTTCCCGTTGCTTTCCACACCGATGAAAGATGATGGTGGTGATGATGATAATGATAAGGATGATGATGATGGCCACATGATTTCGGGGACCTTTTGGGCCTTAAAGTTTTCCTGACATTTGTCTTACAGGTGAGGAAAAACCCCGATAAAAACTTCACCCAGAAAAACTGCCCCGACCGGGGATCGAACCCGGGCCCGCTGCGTGACAAGGCAGCACGCTACCTCGGACCACAGCGGTGGACTTTTAATTTGTAAAATTCATATTTTGTTAAATATAAACGAGATATTATATTTACCTCTTATAGCTTGACATGCAAAAGGTTAAAGGTGGCTTATTATAGGAACTGATGCGTATTTGAAATTATGAAAATATAATATTGTTGTGTGTCACGTAGACCCTACCTTAAGCAAGATAAATTTGTCTTTTCCACATTTAAGTTGTTGAATCTGTAAACAACATGTAGCTTACAACAAACAATGCTTAACTGTAAAAACAAATCCTGCTATCTCCTCTGTAGGTATATGATAATCTAATCATACATGCTTCTAATCCTGGCATTGTTGTAAATTTAGGCATGTAATACCATTAACATATTCATGAATCCTAGAGAAATCCTATATTAACACCAGTTTATTGGTTTATTACCTTGCTTGAAAGTCTAGTATATAATAAAACATGTAATACCAAGTTATCTCCACGAACTACTATTAGAAATTTGTAATATTGTATATTTATTTTTCATATATTCCATTCCATTCTTAAGTTAGTCTAACTTATCACCTCCTAGGTACTTTTACACCCGAACTTTACAGTAACACGATCTGTCAGATGAGGGATTTTAAATTGTGAATCACACATTAGGGCGGGCCGAAAAAACTAATTTTTTTATTCGAAGTTCTAATTGCGCGGAAAAGTTGCGAATTATATAGACAAAATAAAAGAAAAAAAATATATATCAAAATCGGTTGACATGTTCCGGTCGCGCACAAGGGCTCTTAAGTTTGATAAAAACTTCATTTTTGAGATTATTTCTGTAATTTTTTTTTAGATGTTTTCGTAATGTAATAGTTTGTAACGTCTTCAAATAGAGCCTAAAAAATTGTTTTAATTTGGTTTAGACCAGTTGATATCTTCCGGTCGCGCATAAGCTCCAAAATTTGCCAGAATAATGAAATGTTATATTTTTACGCATCTTTGGTATTTGATAAATTACTTCCAGAGTATTGATTGTCAGAAACCATAGATGGACATAAACGTGCTTAGCAAAGATAAGCAATACCTACTTGATATTAAAAAATAAAGAAATAATTGCAAAAATGAAGTTTTTATCATATTTTGCCAAATTTCAGAGCCTTTGCGCGATCGGAAGATATCAATCGATTTTGATATTTTTAAAAATTTTTTAGCTATATAATTCGCAACTTTCTCGCGCTGTTACAACTTCGAAATAAAAAAATGTGTTTTTTCGGCCCACCCTAACATACATACTCTTATTTGTTTTTACCATAAAAGAGCATGGAGAGTCTCCCCGAATAAGTGGTCAGCTCATGTCAGGAGCTTCTCCGACACAACCCAACATAAGACGAAACACATGATTCACACACACACACACACACACACACACACACACACACACACACCACCACACACTCGTAATAAACATAGCGAATAGATAATGACAACTAAGATGGTCAGATAATATTCGGGGACTGTTTGGACCTTAAAGTATCCTCACATTTGTCTTACTGGTGAGGAAAAGCCCGGAAAGAACCATAACCCAGCAAACTTATCCCTATAGGGGATCGAAACCGGAACCGCTGGGTACGAGACGCTACCTGATATCACAGCGTGAATATGTTATACATTAAAATGACTAAATACTCAATACAAATGCATGGTTCAGAGCACAAGTAGTCTAAGTCCAATATGTCGTGTTTGGGGAAATAAGATGGTACAAGTGATTAATCCATAATTAATTCTAGAGGCATTTTAAAATTCTGTTTGCAAGTACATATTAGATTTTATTATTGAACTTTGTTTGAGAAATGAACAGACAGGTGAATGGAGAAGACTGCATAACAGTGAACTACACGGTCTTTATAGGAAGCCAGATATAATAAGAACAGTTAAGTCTCATAGACTGCAATGGGCAGGACATGTTGCACGAATGGGAATGAAAGACGTGCATGAAAGCTTCTTGTAGGAAAACCAGAGGGTAAACGCCCAGTTGGTAGACCAAGAATGAGGTGGGACAATAACATTAGCTATAATTTGAGGGAAGTGGATTATACAGGAAATGATTAGAAAACATTAGCTCAGGATATGGATGTATGGAGAGCTTATGTCAGCTTAAGCCATTTAAGCGCCCAAAAAGCGAATTTTTCAATGCATCGATGCCCTTTTTTTTAGCTCTGGCCCTATAGTACTTAGGGCAATACGTTATATATGTTATTTGTCCCAGAAAAAATCTCTAAATGATTGAAAAAAACTCATTCAAACCTGTCATGTAGTTTTTGAGTCAATAAAGGACAGGCAGGAAAACAAACAGACAGACAGGCGTTCACTCTTTTTCATATATAAAGATGTCCTATTTTGACTACTCGTTACAATACTGTTGATAAAAGAATTTA
Source organism: Diploptera punctata (assembly GCA_030220185.1). Lineage (NCBI taxonomy): Eukaryota > Metazoa > Arthropoda > Insecta > Blattodea > Blaberidae > Diploptera > Diploptera punctata. The sequence goes on from JASPKZ010003053.1 coordinate 620,977, forward strand.
ATTACATACGTTTCTATCAAAGAGAATCTCATGGGGGCGTGGTTCTCTCTGCATTCTCCTTCGCACTTTATATATACCTATAATTTATAGCGTAACAACCAGCAAGTTTTCGAAACTTAGTAAGAAAAAGACCAATCGATTGGAACGTCACTCTTTTAAAAATATTAGCAGACAATTTTCAATTCAATTTAATTCCAAGATTCCCCCTCATCTTTTTTTTTATACTGTGACGAACAAAAAGGAATATCGATAAAATATATTATTATTCCATTTCAATAATTAATTAATACAAGGAATGTGCGGTGAAAAATTAAATTAGAAATCAACTCACATTGAAATCGTGCCGGCAATATCTGCTGCCACTTTTTATTGGGAACGTAGATACAGTTTGATGAATTCAGGAGTAACGTTTTAACGAGTGAATTTAACTTGAGAACCTGAACCGCTAGTTATTCTTATCTCCAATATTTAATCAATAAAATCAAGGCATCTTTATATGAAAATGAGTGAAAATCTGTCTGTTTGCCCTTTGTGGACTCAAAAACTACTTAAACGATTTGAATCAGGTTTTTTTAATCATTCAGAGATTTTTTTCTGGGTCAGTTAACGTATATAACGTATTGCCGTATTGCCCGAAGTACTATAGGACCAGCGCTAAAAGAAAAGCATCAGTGCAGGGAAAAAGTCGCTTTTTGGGCGCTTAAATGGCTCACGCTGCCTAAACAATAAAAAATGCACAAAATTAATGTACACATAATTAAATACGCCAAAAAAATTACAAAAAAAAGTCAGCGAAAGTATATGTCTATGTTTTACGAATAACTCACAATTACCATTATTTTGTCTTTCAGCTCGTTGATGCCAAGAAGATCAGAATAAACAGATTCCCGGGCAACGTCAGGTAATTATCACGGGGTATCTAAAATAATTACGATATAAATGTATAATTATTTCTCTTTTTACTTTTTCAACTAAACATAAAAAACACAATTTATTTAGACGTAGCAGCGCACGTCCGGTATTAGCAAGCGAATTCATAAAATGTGCTTATTCCGATTGAGGGTCTTTCCACTTTTCAGCGGTTGCCCTTTTACCAGCCGGCTGCTGGCCCTTCACATCCACATATGTCAATCACAGAGGTAGATGATCAACAGCCAGTGTAGGGGTGACATGTGGTTAGCATGTCGAGTCCCCCAGCCTTTATAGCTGGTTCCTCAACCTGGAGCTGCTACTTATTGTAGCTACCCAATTGCCTCACGATGCTGGGTGGGCAGGGTGGGCACCGTTCCCATACTGGCCGAAATACCATGAGAAAATTTCTTCCCCCATGGAGACTCGAACCAGCGCAAGTCCCGTAGCTCTGCGCCAAGGCTTCCTACCTTAACCACTCGGCTACGGCGCGGGACAAAAAAAATATTTCTTATATGTGCTTATAAGATATTAAAACCTTGCTCCATTTATGAACGTTGAAATTCAGGTGACCGTGCAAGAAGTTGCTTCGTCCGAAAAGAATATTTACTAAATGCTGTAGGTTGACAACTTATAGGTTACATACTGGGACATTAATAGTCTTGAAAATATAAGTAGAAAGGAGCGATTTATGTATCGGAAAAACTATTCTTTACCTAGATATGAAATATATAGCCTCTAATTTAGTTTTCGTCCATCGATTGGCGTTGTTCGTGGAGTCGCTACCTTCCAATCCGGTCGCTACTTTTCATAGGATAGGGGATTTTAAATTTTCGTCTTGGGTCTGACAGTGTTTGAGTTTAAGATGTGTTTGTATGCGTGAATAAAGCAAAAAGTAAACTAAAGTAAAAGGAAAAACAAGGAACACCGATAAAGTATACTCTTAGCGTTTCATGCCAAAAGGAACAAATGTAACTCGACGAATGTGGAACGTAAGTCATGCAAAACTATTATTGTTATTTTTATTCAATACCCCAGGTTGTCGTTTCGATATTTCTGCTATTCTCTCCTGGTATGGCGTAATTGTAACCCACTTTTGAGATTGGGCACCTGGAAGGCGGGGTTACGCTTCCCCGAAGATATGATGGGTGATGATAGTGATGAGCCAGGAGAATTATTAATCCTAAACAATCTAAGGTGAATTAAAAGTAAAGTATTTAATAAGTCCTCAATTTATGTTGGTGGCATTGTTGCATAGAATTCCCCGAGTATAATACATACTGTGATTGTGTCTTCTAAAAATCTGGAGAAGAAGAAACCTTGGGAAGCTTACCTGAAAAGAAAGAAATAAATATTTTTAACTATTTATTTTTTAAATTACACGTGTATTTTATTGCAAAATAATAAAGTCTAGACATGCAGAAAGACAAAAGCCATTTACACAGAAACTGCGAAAAGTATGCGTATTACTCAGCAAAACAAATTTTGGTCCGATATTGCTATTTACGGAATATATATTTATTTGACTATTTAACTCATGCCCCAAATGGGAGTCAATGGCCAATCACGTTTCAATGATTTCTGTTTTACAACCAATCAGAGTCGTGTTTCACGAAATATTTATCAGTGTTATATTTTTAATATTCTGAACAGGTCTGACCATTATGTACTAGCAATTAAGTCTACCAGATTGTATATATAGTGCATAGATGTCAACACATTGTGCTTGCAGGAGTTAATATAAAAAAACATTTGTAGCAATTTATTGTACCACCAAAAAAAAGAAACCACTGTTTGCATTTTCTTAAACGTATTTTTCCCAGGTAATAATCCAGAAAAATATAATTGTCATATTTACATCATACGACATCAGAAATGAATTAATATACAGTTTGATGTGTTTCATTTTTTCTCCACTAGAAAGCATTCTTACAATATTACGTTCCTTTGGCAATAAATAGTATGATCTGGTTGCAGTGATAAACAAAAGATGCAGATGAAGCGTACCTATCGTTTCTCATTTGTTTTCAAACATCGCCGTTTACATTAAATATATAAATATTTTAAATAAATATAGTTAAATAATGATTTGTGAGTAAACAGCTTAATTTTATTCGTTAAATAGTCCTAACAAATGCCACTCTTGATTTCCAAATTCTCTAGATATAGTCACTCCTCACTTCGTGAGTCGTGAATTTATCGATAATTTGGAAATCCCTCCTGGCATTACTTATGATAATTAAATCGTATATACCAAGTTTCTTTACTAAGAAACAATAATTATACCCGACAAAACGTTGAAAATTTTCTCAGTAATATTTGAACTTTTAGGTTAATATCCATCCTTAATGGTCTGATTTTGGTGATTAACAAATTCAATGCTAGATCCGAGTTTTGTTGTGAGATAACACATATGGTGGCCGCTAGAGCGATTTTAAAATTTCATGTTATTCCAAAAGGAATGTATTGAAATCATCACTACTGTCAATACAAACCAAACTTAAAATTTATAAAATAGCAATTATTCGTTTTGTGGTTATGAGGGTGTAACTAAATACCCATTACAGATTTTGAGGACATGTAGAGAGAACCAAGATAGTTACATTTAGCCTAGGAACTCATGCCCGGAAACGTACAGTTTTCCCGCTACGTGCTAAATAGGCTACTACAACACACGTTACTCTGTCTAATGCCTGCTGCATGTCGTCTGGGTCCACTTATATGAAGGGCTCGATGTGACAGATCAGAGCATTATTTTTCTCCAACATATAATGTTGATTATTATATACAGTTCGATGTGTTTCATTATTTCTCCACTAGGGTGCATTCTTAAATTTATTGATATCCTATTCGGCAATAAATATGATCAAGTTGCAGGGAAAGAATATAACCTCACATTTCTGATTTGTTTTCAAACATTGCAGTTTACATTAGATACATGTGACGACCACCGACGTCAACACATACGGTACCTGCATACCATGTTCTGGTACACACGATCACCAATCCTTGGTCCTGCAACATCCGCTGCATGGATAACATGCGCCAGTAGATGCCACAAGAGTATCGTAAATTAGAGATTTCATGTGACCCCATACATAGACTAGTAGTCTAGCGGAGTCGTGTCGGGAGAACGTGCACAGTCTTTTTATTATTTTTTTCTATTAGAATAATAGCGGAAATAGCAATAGAACTCACTGTAAACTATGTTTTTGCGCGATAGTGTGTTTTGTCGAACTTACAGCAATGGCAACCATGACTGAAAGTTCAACTTCCTACATTTCGGAGTTTCTAACCTAAATAACTATACTATAATAAAATAACTATACTGTAATATTACATATTACAAAACGCGTGTGGGAAGTAAAATCACTGCCCTCTATGTTTACTGCATACAATGTATATACAAAAAAATACCCAAAAGATAGTTTAATATACATTATACGAAACAAATCACTGCATTTTAAATGAACTGGACTTTGTTTCAAACAATATAAAACAATAAATACGTACTTACTGCCATTTTATCACTAACTGATCTGACAGCTTCCCGTAGTTTCAACTAATAAACATTGCCCACACTGTTAACGTTAGTCAAAAAGGGAGAGTATTACGTTTAGATTTAAAAAAAATCAATCATGAGTCTTTATATTCCATCAGGAAATGATATGATGAAAAGATTGAATTTTAAATTTATTTATGAAACTTTTTTTCGCGTATAAAAAAGTAAATTGAATAATCTTATAATTTGTGGAGATTATAATATTTGTCATCATGATATAGATATTTATAATCCTATTCAAAATAAAAAATGATCAGGTTTTTTACCAGAAGAAAGAAAATGGATGACTCATTTTTTTTTAATTTAGGATTTATAGATAGTATTAGGAATTTTATTCAAGAAGCACATCATTACAATTGGTTTATAGTGAACGCAAATATTTCCAACATATATATTATTTTACTATTATTTATTATTTTGAAAACACCATCGCGCAAAAATAATGTACAACGTACGTTTGTGAAATGTTTTACAGAATCTCGCAAAATAAAAACCTCGGTATCGCTCGGTTTTTAAACATTTTCATCGATTCTGTAAAAACCACTTCCCAACCTCGCATCGTAATATACCAATTAGGAAATTAGGGATTCTTACTCTGGCATGAATGTACGTATTTAGTTGCTCAATTTATATAAAAATAATTTACACAAATATACGTGCTGTATATCTTCATAACTATCACACGAGGAAAAATAACAATGTATTTAAATAAATGTAAATTTAGTAAAACTCAAAATAGTCATGAGGTGTTGTCCGTGAATATATTCAATGCTCTCTCAGATGGTATGCAGAAACTTCCTGTTTCAATATAAAAAATATGTATTGACTTCGAACCCCCTTTATAGGGTCCACGAATATTTTAGCATTAAGTGGTCAAGACACCACAGAAATTAACATTACTAATTGATGTTGTCAAACATTGTTCTATGTTCTTGACAATAAAAACCTACCTATCTATCTTTGGCGGCCGAAAATGCGGTAGAGCTGAACATGTGTTGTGATATTTTGCGTGTAGCGAGAAAACGGTACGTTTCCGGGTATGCGTGCCTATGTTAAACTTAACAGTCTTGGTCTGCACTATACGTCCTCAAAGTCTGTAATGGGAATTTAGTTACACCTGTATATGGAGCAGAAATATGGACAATTGTCAAAAGCTTCAGAGGTTTTTAAAAAATATTTTTTTTAAGATCCATAGTAATTCTACCCGAAGGCAGGTCCTTCACTGCAATCATAGCATTTTCATGCTATGCTTGCAGCTTTACTAGGGAATTGTAGGTGTGGTAGCTTCCCGTTGCTTTCCACACCGGTGAAGGATGATGGTTATGATAATGATAAGGATGATAATGATAAGGATGATGATGATGATAAGGATGATGATAATGATAAGGATGATGATAATGATATGGATGATGATGATGGCCATATGATTTCGGGGACCGTTTGGGTCTTAAAGTTGTCCTGACATTTGTCTTACAGGTGAGGAAAAACCCCGATAAAACCTCACCCAGAAAAACTGCCCCGACCGGGGATTGAACCCGGGCCCGTTGCGTGACAAGGCAGCACGCTACCTCGAGACCACAGCGGTGGACTTTTTGAAGATACTCGTAATGTCAGAAAAATGTGGAGTATAAAAACAAATCAGGAGCTTGAGAAACTTATGAAGAAAAATATATTGTAAATATTATATTATTAAATAACAGAGTTTAAGCTGGCTTGGAAATGTAAATCGCATACCGAAAGAAAGAATGCATTCAAAGGTTATTGATGGTGAAACGAATGGTACAAATAAAGTGTGAAAACAAAGGAGAAGTTGGTTGCAGTTCTTGGAATAAGAAGATAATAATACAACTGTACACTAGAACTCTATTCATCCATGCTTTGAATATAACATTTTTTTTATTTGTATCATGCTTCAAACTCCTTGACGCGACAGCCTAGAAGGAACTTCGTCTACAATCCGGCTGCTGGCTTCACATCCAAGTGTGTTATTTATAGAGATGAATGATCACGATGACATGTGGTTAGCTTGTTAGGTCCCAGCCGTTATAGCTGGTTTCCTCAAACTGGAGACGCCGTGTATTGTACCTACTAAAACTGGAAATTTAGATCCATTATTATCTGTTATAATAAATATTAGTTGTCAATACTTTTAAAATATTAATATTGAACCACCGTTGAAGTTTTTTGTAAGTAGTTAAAATAATAAAATTTTTTGTACTGGATTTGTACTAAGTATTCAGTACTAATCCTGTTGCTGACGATGGAACAAATAGTTATGTAAGACCTACACAATTTTGATGAATCTTAATATTGAGGACGACTGATACCTCAGTTACTAATTTTATTATTTCAATTTATTAAATATATTAATTGAATACTTACTTACTCACTGGCACTACCGAACCCGTAGGTTCATGGTCGCGCGGACATAAGCTCTCCATACATCCCTATCCTGAGCTAATGCTTTCCAATCATTTCCTGAATAATCTACTTCCCTCAAATCATAGTTAATGTTATTCTCCCACCTCATTCTTGGTCTACCAACTGGGCGTTTTCCCCTCTGGCTTTCCTACAAGAAGCTTCCATGCAAGTCTTTCATTCCCCATACGTGCAACATGTCCTGCCCATCGCAGTCTACGAGACTTAACTGTTCTTATTATATCTGGCTTCCCATAAAGACCATGTAGTTCATTGTTTTGTAGTCTTCTCAATTCACCTGTCTGTTCATCTCTCTTTGGTCCAAAAATTTTCCTAAGTACTTTACTCTCAAATACTTGTAATCTCCTTTCCTCCCTTAAAGTAAGAGTCCATGTTTCGCATCCATATACTATAACTGGTAGAATAATAGTTTTATATATTTTCTGTTTAACATTTTTTGAAAGGAGTTGGGACATCAAGAGTCTCTGCAATGCATAATAGCACGCATTCCCAGAATTGAGCCTATGTTTAATTTCTTTGTGCATCTCATTCCTATTTGTGATTACTGTTCCTAAGTATTTGAATTCATCCACTTCCTCAAAATTTCCCTCATTTGTCATTAGCTGTCCATTTCCATTATATAATGATTTTCTACGTGTGACCATATATTTAGTTTTACTAATATTTACTTCCAGTCCTAATTTCTTAATGTTACTCAATAGTGTGTGCGTATTGTCCTTTAGTATCTCCTCGCTATCGGCCAACAATACTACATCATCAGCATAAACTAACAGCTTATTAATACCATTCAGTTGTAAACCTTCCTCATTCTCTAAAGATTTAATGGCATGCTCTAGTACAAAATTAAATAGTAGAGGAGATAGTGCATCTCCTTGCTTCAACCCATCCTGGATTTCAAAAGTGTCCGAAAACTGTTTGCCTACACGCACCCTACTCTTTGTGCCATTTAGACACATTCGTATAAGTCTAACTTTTTAGGAATTTCGAACTCCAGCAGGATACGATATAACTTCTCTCTCTTAATTGAATCATATGCTTTTTTGAAGTCTACATATAGTTGATGAACAGTACCATTATATTCCCATTTCTTTTCTAAAATCTGTCTTATACTAAAAATCTGATCTGTTGTAGACCTGTTTTCTTCTAAATGCACATTGATGATCTCCTAGAATGTCATCAATATAGGGAGTAAGTCTGCTTACTAATATATTTGTTAGAATTTTGTACGAAGTTGAAAGTAATGAGATGCCCCTGTAGTTGTCGCAATCAGTTTTATCTCCTTTCTTATAAATTGGAACAATAATTGATTCCTTCCATTCATCTGGAAGAGCTTCTTTTTCCCAAATCATACTAAGCAACCAGCGTATTTTGTCCATCAATTTTTTCCCCCCCTGATTTTATCAGTTCTGCTGGGATCTCATCTGAACCTGATGCTTTATATATATTCAATTTTTCAATCGCCATTTCAACCTCTAATGCACTTGGCTCTGCGACTAGCATTTCTGCTGTCTGTAAATTATCCCCCTCAATGTCCTGTTCTGTATGTACATTTAATAGCTGATTAAAGTAACTTTTCCATGTATTTAATATACTTCTGGAATCTGCAATCATATCCCCATTTTCATTCCGAATTATGTTTGTTCTATCCTAACCCTTTAAACCCTTTCTTCTCTATACTAATTCCCTCATATAATTCTCTAATGTTCCTATTTTTTGCATTCATTTCAAGATCATTAATCTTCTCTCTCAAATTTGAATATATTGTTAATTTTAGTAAATATAATTAGTTGTGTATTATAGAACAATTAAAAAGTTTAAAAACCTGAATATCAATGAAAAAATATTTAATTTCTTTATCGCTGTTGTCTCGAAGTAGCGCGCTGCCTTTTCACGTAACGGGTCCGGTTTCGATTCCCAGTCGAGTCAAGCTCCCTGGGTGTTTTTTTTTTTCGGGGTTTTTCCTCGACTAAGAGACAAATGTCAGGTAGATTTAAGGCTCGAAAAGTCCCCAAACATCATCTGGCCATCAATAACATCATATTCTCCTTTCACCGGTGCACAGTGGGCCAGAAACGAAATCCAACTGTAAAAAACTACTTCAATTCACCCTCATCAATATATTTTTTTATTTCACTCTAATATAATTGTCATATGACTTTTCTTCACTCATCTGCAAAGGAGGGTAGAATTCTAAAGTTTATGAAGACAATATAAACATCGGAAATTGCCGATAGTTAAGAACTCACCCGGTCTGCATCCCAGTTGTGTTGTTAGCGTTGTGTGTTTAAGTTCAGTCAGCTTTTCTTCTTATTCTCTATGGAGACTTCACTTCACGGTTTGTACTTTTCATTGATATATTTAACGTTTTTCTATATAAACAGATATTATGTTAAATACACGTGGAATCATACTTTCGAAACGCTAAAAAAAATACAAATCATCTTATTTAAATTAAGCTACGAAAAAAAACATCTTTTAACGATAGTACTAATTTCAGTTAGAATATAGAGTGATTTATATGGATTTCAATTTCCGCACAATTTTGGTAATTGGCTTTCTTGTTATAGGAGGTGGTCAGCAACACAGGCCTACCGTCGCACGCGCAGAGAATTATTTGAATTTATATATGAAGAAAAGTGTTCGATAGAGGTAATAAGTGATAATTTAGTAAATAAATTAGATTTGGGGGGATGTTCGGAGAATGTTTTAAATTATATTAAAATATATATATTTTTTTAAAGCGATTTTCACAATCGTAGGACGTTGTGCGTGAGAAAAAAAAATATTTCTACTCAAATATTCTGATTGGCTAGAAGTAAATGTTAACTTTCCCGTTATTATGAATTTAGAACAACGACAGTTGTTGGAAAATCGTGTTCCCTCTGGTCATGGAATTGGAAGGCCCAAAATATTTTTCGGAGAGGCTGGAGTAGAAACAAAAAGTTCACTTTAGCAGGAATTCTCTCGCGATGAACTCGCTCTTCAAACAGAAAAGTCACCTCGGTCATATCGTAAACGAGATACTGCTGATATTTTAAAGGTATTACTAAAAGAATCCAAAAAATAGCTTCAAAATATAAGAAACATTATAAATCACCCGCTCAACTCCCCTATCTTATACGCCGGACTAAGAATTGTCCTTTTTGATAATAAAATATCAAAACGCCAATATATGAACATGAGACTAGGTGCCATAAAAGAGAGGCTGTGACATTTACCCACCCTATAATGCTACTAGGGAGGCAAATTTGCTAGCTGCTACCCTTCCCAAGACCATATTAAAGAGACAGATATTTCAGCAGAAATAAGAATATCATTTTTTTAGTTACACATTTTGCTATGTACAGGTTTTTTTAAATAAAAATCCACTACTTATGTTTTCTCTGAATCAACTTCCGTATTATACTTGACGGCTATTTTTTTTCACACATGAAAATATTTGCAATATTAGCATTTTTTAAGTAATTTCTGTGTTTTTTCATAAGTAGCGCCTCCAGGGTGAGAAAACCAACTTTAACGACTGGGGACCCGACTTGTTGACCACATGTTACCTCTAATCTGACTGGATAATCGTCTACCTCTATGATTAACACAAGTGGTTGCGAGGCTAGCTGCCATCTAGATCTGTCGCGCCAAGGAGTTTTGAGTATGGTCTAAAAAATATAAATAAAGAAAGAGCTCTCTCTATTTTGGATATATGGGATACTGCTATGTAGTACTGTATGTACACTTTCCTAGCACAGTTGTTTTTCAAAACAAGCGAAACTTCAAACAAAATCTGAACATTAATTATTTATATTCTGAAATACAAGAACAAAGTTGAATGAAGTTCAAATTGAAATTTGCTCTATTTACATAAAATCTGTACCAGTGATTCTCAACTTTTGGTGCTGTGGGCACAGCTGTACGCAATCAGTTAAGTTGTCAAAATTGCATAAGCCTACAAACACAAAATGAATGATATTTCTTTCCCTAACATTCATTCGCTAGAGATCTTTCTTTTATTAATTACTGAAAAAATGGGAACAAATTTAATAACCTACTCATAAAAATAATATTAACCATGACTTCAGGGAGACGAATTATACAAGGAGATATTAGAAAACTTTAGTTCTGAATAAAGATGTACAGAACTTATGTCCGCGCAGCCATGAATTTCCGGGGTCGATACTGCCAAAATTTAGTGATATTCTCTATTCCATGTGTACAGTAGTAGTATTTCTATCTACAATATTATTAATCGCTGACCAATTTATTGTAAGTTAATTTTTATAATAATGATATTTTTTTTTATTTTGGGAATATTCCTGATCATTGAGGGTTTTCTCCAATCAATCTTAGTAAATAACATGAACTAAAAAATAAAATAAATATAAATGACTACAGACTTATAGACTACCAGTTTGCAACAAATATTCACTATTTTCCCTTAATTGAAATTTTCCATCGTTCTCTGTCCTCTGTGTTTTCATCTGTTACACCAAATTTCCACATTGAATTTTGAATGTTGTTCTTCCAGGTTGTTCTTGATCTTCCTTTTCTGTTCCTTCTTTCAATTTTCCATGCATAGACGGCCTTTGGTACTTTTCCATCCTGCATTCTTCTTACGTGTCCATACCATTTTAGCCTTCTGTGTTCTATCTCATCCATTATATTTCTTTCTGCATTTATCCATTTTCTAATTTCTACATTTCCAATTTTTTCCAGTCTAGATTTTCTGGCGGCTCTTTTACAAAAATCCATTTCAACTGAAGTTATTCTGTTGACATGTTGTTGTGTCATTGTCCAGACTTCCGATCCATATAACATTACACTATCTAGGATGGATTTGTAAATTAGTTGTTTTGTTCTGTTAATTATGTTTTTACTCCATAGTGCAGAGTTTAACATTCCTATGGTTTTTGTTCCTTTACTAATCCTTTTTGCTATTTCTTTGTTTGATGTTCCATCTTTCTCTATAATTGATCCCAAATAACAGAAACTATCGCTCTTCTTTATCTTTACCTCATCAATATATAATTCATTTGGGTCATTTGTTAAATACTCTGTTTTGTTTTTGTTGATTTTCAAACTCCATATTTAATTGATAATATATAATTTATTTATTATTATTGGCGTAGCCCATTGTTGAGCCATAATCTCTCCTTTGTTAGGGGTTACTAAATGAAGGTGATTTTTAGTTACCTTATTTGCCCATAGATGTAACGAATGACATGCGGTCAACACGTCGACTCAATGAGACATCTAACAGGCAACTAAGGTATTGCTAGGACGTTGATGTCAGTATATTTTGCTTAGAGGCCTTTTTATTCAGGCTTAAGGATATTTTACGAGCTTCCTGCCTCGCCATAGATACATAGGCGGAGAGGAGCTTTCTAAGCTTATGGTCTGACACTTCCAAACATGGAAGTTCCTAGTCACCGATCTTTCCCGAAAGGGGATCGATTGCCTGCGCCGGTCTTTTCACTCGCGAGTTGGCGAGTCACAAATCTACTTCCACCAATCCGAGACTATTATTCTCGTTTTCGCCCGCGGAATTCAAACGTCATTATTACGACGCAATCACAATATATAAATCGAATATTCTGATAATAACATCAAAGTCACTAACGAGGTAGTTAAATGCAAGTTGCAATAGGAATTGCAAAAAAAAATGGTTAGCATATAAAAGTTTTACACGTATATTACAAATATGCGCGCAATATCTGCCATTAACAATTACACTGCAGTTTACAATCATGAGGATATTCAGTCACTGAATTAAAAAAACTGGGTTGTTAGTAAATTCTTGGCAAAATATTACGAGGATGAACATGTCCATAGAGTATAATGCTGGAAATAGAGTTGCTTCTCCCTTTAATTGTCTATACAATATTTTCTCGAGTTCTATACAATATTTTCTCGTGCCAGTTATTTAAATATTCCGGACCGCAAGGAAAATAAATTAATGTTAAACTGTGTTATTATTATACATTATTGCGCAATATGACATAAATTTAAGTAATTTTTACTCGTTTGTTTTTCTATTGATCTAAAAACAATATTAAATCAATGTATTCAATAGGATACATTTTTAACTTAAGGGTTAACACAGTAGCAGCATTTCATAAATGCCTTCATTAACCGTCTTCCGAGTCGCACTGCTTTCGAATATAAAAATTCGTTCAGGAGGTGTTTTAAACCTCTCTGGTCTCAAGTCATCATACCCAGCTACAGTCCAGAACTACCGAACCAAGTCTGCAAAGACTGGAGAAGCAAAACTGATCGTGTAGAATACACATAGCAAAGAAATTGAATCCCTCTAGATGGTGAGAACTGATAGTCGACAACCAATTAGCTTCAGGTTTAAATGCCCAATGAAATATCCCAGAAACCGGATTTAAGTTACCATAAATTATATTGTCTATTTTGAGACATTCAAAACAAACAAAAGATAACGGTACTTGAGATCGCAATACGGGTGAAGACAAAACACATTCCTCTACTATTCATAAATGTTAATAAAATATTATCCCGCCAAGGGACATACATATAACAGCAGAGTTAAGCGAGTGTACCTCGTATTTTGAGGCGAATGGGTTGAAGATACTGTGATCTTCAATCCACTTCAGCACCGCCTTGAACTGTCAGAAGAATAGCACAGCAAGTGCAAACACTACATTAGCTAGAGAAAAAATGTTTACGATGACTAAAGTTACAAATATCACGATATCATGTTAGGTATGGTCCATCGTTAGCGGAATATCAAATCTTCATAGCTTACAGTGTTATTGGTGATGACACTTAGTTTATAAAGTTTTGTTAACAGCACCTCAAATGTATTCATACAACAAAATAAATTTAAATGTACATTTTTAGGTCAGAGCCGTCGTCCTCAACTTATAAAATAGGTATGATTTTATGTCTGAAGGCCTTTCAGAATCTCCATTCCATCTTCAGCAGGTCTTTCTTGAAAAGCATACATATTGTATAAGTTGAGGACGACGGCTCTGACCTAAGAAGGTACATTTTAAATTATTTTATTTTATGGCTATCCACATCAACGGTTTTAAACAATGCATTTTATTAATGCATTCACACAAACCAAAACATTTTGTAATTGCGATCGCAACTTGCGCTAACTCCCTCGTAAGACAGTAACTATATGGTAGGCGTACAGAAAAATAACGATATGAACATCGAAGATAAAGCGACTAAAATTATCAACACAAAGGTGAACATATGGGTTGGGATGTAGGATAAATTGTGTAGGAAATGAAATAGCTTGGGGCGGTGGAAAACCACAGTATAATCTTGTATCCGTGTGTTGTTATTATGGTTGCACATTTCACACATCTCGCTAAGAGGCTTATCAAATCCAACAATAATGGAGCGTCAATTCCCCAGATAGCTATCCCCCTCTACATGTACAACTGATAACATTTGCATTAAATACGCATTTCTACTCCATTTTCTTCCAGAGTCTGCGTATACACAGCAGATACTGGGATTGATTTCATGACTATGGTTATATCTTCATCTTACAGCTACAAGTACACAAGTCACTATAATTTGTTCAAAGCATACACTTGTACCGAAAGTGCTATTTCGGTACGAAACATCTGTACTGTTATCCTCCCTCTACAGTGATATTAATGAATTATGCCAATTTCCTTTCTCTTTGTATTTACTCCCACTCTCCTTCCTACCCCTCCCTTTACTCTGTTTGTAGTGCGCAACTTCCTCTCTACCTCGGAACTCTCAAATATACCAAGCAAGTGGTAAACTGTATCATTCATTATTTCATTAATTCAACATTAGTTTGGTTATCGTCTGAAGGACGTGAGCTCAAGGAGAGCTGTGTTGTTTTGAGTTTGGTCCTGTAAGCCAGGGTAGGGCACCCTAGGCTGGACTAAAAAAGGTATGCATGGGTGTTTGAGTGTGTAAAGATTATTACTTTTGTTATTGTTTTCTTTAAACTTTAGAATGATCGAGTATAACTTATGTTTAATATATTTTCATATTTCAACTTCAGATGTACAATTGAAATATTAAATTTTATTTTAAGTAAATAAGAATGTCTAATTATTGTATTTGCTAGCTATGCTACAGCTGTCTTGTATAATTCCTGTTTACGAGCTTTCTCAAGGTTACATTAGCTCCCCTTTCCTTTCTAGCTTTCATGGTTCAAAATAATATACTGAGTTTAATAACGAATCATAAATTACTACGTGTGTTTCAGGAATTATTGTTAATTAATATATGTTAATGAATCTATATAGGAAAGTTGAATCAATCTTTGCATCTGATGGGCCCGGGCAAAGAATTATAAATAGCACTGATAGTTATGATCTGGATGCTACTATAAGTATAACTTAACATATGAGTAAATCCTCTATAGGCCAGTGCCAAAATGGTAACCGAATGTAACTCTGTAGACCAGGCGGCTTACACTTCCCCACCCAAAAAAATAATGGGTCGGCTCTTGTTCGTGCACAATCTATGATTCATAGCACGATTCACAAGAAAACAGTCTCCCTCTGTTTCGAAAAACACGATGCAGCTGTGAGACCAAGAGCGCAACGGCTGCTAATCCTGCCATCGTGTCCCCGTAGCACATACGGTTCAGTCTTGTACGCGCATGCGTAGTGTCGTCTATCTGAAACTTCAAATATTCCACCGACTCATTCTTTTTTTTTGGGTAAGTGTACATTTTTGTAGGAATTCGAAATGCCCTTCGCATTAACTAACTTCTTCTTCTTGTAAGTCCTTGTTTCTCTCAACGAGACTTAGGCGCTCTCCCCCTATAGGAGAGAAACAATACTAATTTTTTTACACTTGTTTATGGATAGATGTCAATGAGTGACCTGAGATCAGGCGTTCCGCCTCATAGTGACATCTAGGAAACTACGATGAGAAAATTCGGTAAATTTTGCTTAGAAGCCTTTTTATTCAGGCGTAAGGATCTTTAACGAGCCTGAAAATCTTCAGGCTTGAGACTCACAGCTTCAAGTTCCCTTGGAGGACTTGCTCCTTGGATGTTTCCATCCTAAAAAGATTCATCGACTCCGGCCGTTTTGAACCAGCGACTCTTGGGACCATAGGCAAGGAGTATAAACACTAGACCACCGCGGCACCCTAAATAACTAACTAATTATCTGGCACTATGGAAACCGTAGATTCATGTCCGCGCGGATATAAGGTCTCCATACATCCCTGTCCCGAGTTAATGTTTTCTAATCATCCCTGTATAATCTACTTCCCTCAAATCATGGTTGTTATTCTCTCACCTCATTCTTGCCTTACCTACTGAAGGCTTTCCCTCTGGAGTTTCCAAGTCCCTCTTTCATTCCCCATTCGTGTAACTTGTCCTGCATATCGCAGTCTACGAGAATTAATTGTTCTTATTATATCTGATTTCCGTTAAAGATCATGTAGCTAATCTTATCTAGTGTTCTCCATTGGTCTGCCTGTTCATGTCTCTTTGGTACAAACATTTTCCTAAGAACTTTATTATCAAATACTTGTAATATTTTCTCCTCCCTGTAAGTAGCAGTCCATGTTTCGCATCCATATAATATAACTGGGTGAAAAATAGGTTTGTGTTATATGTTCAGTTTAATGTTTTTTTTTAGAGAAGTTGGAACAAGAGTCCCTGTAATGCATATAACATGCATTTCCAGAATTGAGCCTCCGTTTAATCTCATTGTACACTTCATTCTTGTTCGTAATTACAATGTGCAACAAAAAACCTTTTTTTTTTTTTTGTCTCAGAAAGAAAAATATTTGATTCTGACAGTATTTTTTCTCCTGAATTCAAATATGACATCGGTTTCTCTCCATAACGCAAGTTTCCGAGAGACAGGTTTTTATAATTTCAAACACTTTAATATTTTCTACATTCGTAACTACACAATATTCGAACATTCGGACTCTCACCTAGAAAGTAAGAAATGACGATTTTCTGCTATATTTCACCTGTGGAGCATCCCTCTTGATGGCCCAACAATAATCGGCCAGTATATTAGGATTCCACATGACTTTATATCTCTTTTCCATAGCTGAACTCTCCTGATGAAAGTGTTCCTCGTGCTCGTCGCTCACTGCGCCAAGATAATAAATGGACAAAAAAAGTTTACTTAAAAAAATTATTATTTAAATCCATTAATTTAAATTGAAATAAAAAAGCTACATGGGTTGATGGAGAAATTCCGAATACATATTTGAAAACACGATAACAAAAAACTGCATTACGTACAACTATTGGTACTCATGAGACAAAAATCATGTTGACCAGTGTTATTGTTCAGACATTTCTTAAAAATTTCCTTCGTAATAGGACACCATCGACAATCTCTCGGAGGGCTTTCCTCCTCTTACTGCTTCAGTTCGTATCCAACAACCAGTCACCTTCCTTAAGATGAATGGGTGAACAAGGCACGTAAGACCCTACACTATCAGGGCTTGCTTCGACAGCCCGATGACATTGCCTTCCAGACGAGTCAGCTGTATACAGAGTGTGAGGGAATAAACGTGTTCTAAGAGCGAAGACAAGAAGACATTCTAAGTGAAACCATCAGCGAGTATAAAGAACGGGATGCTCAAATAAATTCTGAAAGAAGATACTTTATTAACAGCAAATTATATATGAACGATCGGCGATTATTGTGAAATAAATAGAATGGATTTTGTGTAAACATCTGTGATGTCAATTAAAAAAAATCCATTTGAATCCTAAGAGATCAATATCTGATCCAATAACGCTGTTTAATTTTAATTCGTTCATATGCAAATTATTAATATTTTTAAAACAGTTACCCAGTTACATCTATGTGTAAATTGAATACTTCGCGCTTGCGTTACATGCACATTTTAATTATCAGATATTTAACCATATTGTATGTGCATTAGTTTTGGTTAACATGTAACATTTATTAGTTTTGGGTGAATGGAGGAGAAGGCCCAGAGGCCTGAACTCATTAGTGAAATAAATTCATTAAACAGATAAATAAATAAAGTAATTAATTAACTTTTAATGGTTATTTATGAAAGCTTTGACTGTAATTTAATAAACGATTCTTTGCTCCAGGAATACTTTTTTTTACTATTTCTGTTACATTTGCTGTATTTGTAATTAAATTACTGGTTTCAGACCTATGTTTATTTAACAAAGATGTATTATTTTGATCACTTGACCCAAATAATATGAGTACGGTATTGAATTTTATTACATTTCTCTCTAGCTCTTTCCCCCTTTGTCTCTTATGTTAAATACCTTCCTTTGTTAATTTTACGTGCCCTATACAACCTGGGACTCACAATACCATAACCTATGGAGAGAAGATATTTAACTTCAGATCTAATAGAAGCACTAGAAATGAGACAGTTTTAAAATTTTATAAAATAATGGCTGTTCCAACGCTACTATATGAATCGGAACACTGGGTCTTAACCAAAAATGAATGAAGAATAGACATTTCAGAAATCAGGTTCTTGAGAAGCATAACTGGCTGTACAACAGATTAAAATATTTATAAAATTTACTTAGGCTTTCACGGCCGGAGTTAGGATGATGCTCTTGTAGAAGAATTCTGGGCTCTTGGCCATGGTATTTGCCTCGGTACCACTGGTAGCAATGAGTATCGGTAGAGAAATGAAATTCAGGGGACAACACGATCAACTATGAAGACAACTACGATACGAATGACTTTGATGATAAAAATATATTTTTACTTGTAGATTTTAATATACATTTTTTTATAATTAACTGGAACACACACATGTACATTGTATCCCTATACAAATGCATTAATTCACTTTAAATATCATCCTTGAGACTCTCAAGAACACTGGGCGTTCTGCAGCGATCTTTCAATTATCACGATCCCTATAACTTAGACCGTGTAAATAGCACACACGTTTATTCAAACGGGAAATAACTGTATTGTCCCGTTTTTATGACAACTAAGGACCTCTACAATTCTCGATTATCACTGCCGTTCATATCCATCCATAGTAATTCTGCCCGAAGGCAGGTCATTCACTGCAATCATAGCATTTTCATGCTATGCTTGCAGCTTTACTAGGGAATTGTAGGTGTGGTAGCTTCCCGTTGCTTTCCACACCGGTGAAGGATGATAATGATAATGATAATGGTAAGGATGATAATGATAAGGATGATGGCCATATGATTTCGGGGACCGTTTGGGCCTTAAAGTTTTCCTGACATTTGTCTTACATGTGAGGAAAAATCCCGATAAAAACCTCACCCAGAAAAACTGCTCCGACCGGGGATCGAACCCGGGCCCGCTGCGTGACAAGGCAGCACGCTACCTCGAGACCACAGCGGTGGACGCCGTTCATATAACTAGTAAAATACCTCGCCAACTCTTAGGCAAAAATCAGAATATTATTCCCCTGCCCAAAAGCAGGACGGACAAGAAATATATATAGCCAACAGGACATGATAGACGCTAATGTATAATATACAGGGTGTTCTATTCAAACCTCCCACATTTTAATTAATCATAATTAACAAAGTATTCGGAATGCAGGCTTTCACGGCCGGTAATCATGGTAATAAAAGATTCCGGGCTATGTGGCCGTGGTCTATAACTGGCTTTTCTTCCAGACGTTTCTCCCTCAACTGCGGAGGGCATCTTCAGTGGCGAGCGCTTCCAGCTCCTCGTGACCACAGCGGTGGACGCCGTTCATATAACTTGTAAAATACCTCGCCAACTCTTAGGAAAAAATCAGAATATTATTCCCCTGCCCAAAAGCAGGACGGACAAGAAATATATATAGCCAACAGGACATGATAGACGCTAATGTATAATATACAGGGTGTTCCATTCAAACCTCCCACATTTTAATTAATCATAATTAACAAAGTATTCGGAATGCAGGCTTTCACGGCCGGTAATCATGGTAATAAAAGATTCCGGGCTATGTGGCCGTGGTCTATAACTGGCTTTTCTTCCAGAAGTTTCTCCCTCAACTGCGGAGGGCATCTTCAGTGGCGAGCGCTTCCAGCTGTTGTTTCCCTGTCGTAGACTCGACTGCAGCTGGAAGCGCTCGCCTCTGAAGATGCCCTCCGCAGTTGAGGGAGAAACGTCTGGAAGAAAAGCCAGTTATAGACCACGGCCACATAGCCCGGAATCTTTTATTACCAAAGTATTCGGAATTATGAAATGAGGCCGGTATTAAACGAAACAGAAACTCGAAGAATTATCATTGCCACACAGTCATACATTAAAACACCTCTATATGTGCACCATTAGTAGCACGAAAATATCAAATCTGTATTCGATTTCGTGCCAGGTTAAGTCCATTGGTACTGTTGCAATTTTGTCAAGGATATGGGTTCGTAAATCTTGAAGATCTTGTACTGCAGTTGCAAACACACGGACTTTTACATACTCCCAGAAGACGAAGTCCAGTGGAGTGATGTCTGGCGAACGTGGTGCCAGCAAATTGGTCCACCACGTCCAATCCATCTATCTGGGAAGGATTCTTTGAGTGAATTCCGAACATCTAGGCTCCAGTGTGGTGGGGCTCCATATTACTTAAAGACTACTTGGGGTTGCAGATCAGCTACTTGGGAGTACAAGAACTGTTCTGATATGTCTTGGTATACTGGGCCAGTTATTGACTTCTCGTGGAAGAAAAAAATGGCCTATAATCCTGTTCTTCATCAGGCCGCACTAAACGTTTACATTTGGGCTATCCCGGACGTGTGGATTTGGGTACCCCAGATCCTTACATTTTGCCGATTAACAGATCCTGATACATGGAATGTTGTCTCGTCAGAAAACAAGACGTTTCCAAGATATTGAGGGTCCTTGTCTATACGATCTAGCATTTCAATAGCGAATGCCTGTCGTCGTGGCCTGTCATCTGGCTTTATTTGTTGAACAATTTGCACCTTGTAGGGGTACAAACGAAGCCGCTTATGAAGCACTCGATGCACAGTTGATCTCCAGATATTGAACTGCCGAGAAGCTTGGCGAATTGATTTTTGTGGACTTCTCTAAAATCCTGCTCTAATTTCTTCAATATTTTCTTCTAAAATACGTGATCGAGCACCTCCTGATTCTTTTTTAACGCTTCCAGTCGCCAGAAACTTCTCAAGTCATACCTTATTGGTTTTCTCGTCAGGTGCATTTCCTCCATATTCACTCCGGTAATTTCTCTGCACTGTAATTATTGACTTCGTCTCTGCATACCAGAAAACAGTTTGTGCTCGTTGCTGAGGAGTTACCATTTTGTTTTATGTCATTATTGTCCAACATGCGACAGATGTATTAACTGCAACAATTAAAACAAAAATTCTTCAAGTTTCTCTTTCTTTTAATATCAACCTCATTTCATAATTCCGCATACTTTGAGAGTTATGATTAATTAAAATGTGGGAGGTTTGAATGGGACATGGTGTATATGTATAATATATAATATATATATATATATATCTTGCAAGACGCGAAATGTATATATCTCGCCAACAGGCAAGACTGACGCGAGTGTGTTGATAATCTTAATTTAGGTTTTTTCTCGAGCCCTTTTTCGAGAGTCTGGAAGGCGGTGACTTTTATTTCGAAAGCCCGTCCAATTGGTTCGCATATTATAAGCATTAAGATACATATATATTCATTGGTCAAATCATTTACGCCTGCAAATTTTGACACCCTGGACATTCACACGCTTGGGGTTGAATTGTTTTCCCCAGACGGCCTGCTTGACCTCATTCTCAGGTCTTCTTTACTTATTTTCGCATCGGGCGGCTTCGGACATTTCAGCCTTCGGCAACACTTTATAGACCTTCTTCTTCTTCTTCTTCCTCTATGCATGAAAGCTGGCAGCTTGTTGCGTGTTCATTCACTACAAGTTCGGGGTATGGTGACATCCTTCCATCGTAGTTGTGGATTTTTCCAAAAGACCATAAACTTTACTATCGCGGACTTCCTTCTGCTTTATTCCCCTTTAGTTAGTTATTTGTTTTTATTGCCTCTACGTGTTAATTTGAATAGAAACTTGAAAATTAATCTGCCTTGTTATATTTTAAGGTCTGGAAAATTCTTTTCCCATGTGAAGCAAATTTGTTTACTAGGCTACAGAAATTTATATAAATGTGTGTATCTATAATTACTATGCATATTCCTATAATTAAAATCTAATAATTAAATATATAATGAAGGAAGATAAATATCCGTCCCATCTTGTAGTTCCCCGTCAAAGCTTCCCGGACGCAGTCTCTGGCAAAACGTCGGGGAACTACAAGAGCCTAAGACCACGGGCAACATCCTGGAAATCTTCTACAACAGCATTCATAAAATTAATTTCAGCTGAATCGAGTTATATTGAATCGCACAATAAGATTTTTAATGTAAATGAAAATTCTAATTTCTAGAATA
Source organism: Diploptera punctata (assembly GCA_030220185.1). NCBI lineage: Eukaryota > Metazoa > Arthropoda > Insecta > Blattodea > Blaberidae > Diploptera > Diploptera punctata. Next base: position 643,276 of record JASPKZ010003053.1, read on the forward strand.
ACTTGATCAATCTAGTTACATCCAGATCGGAAACGATAAGATGATATACGAACACAACTAAATATATTCAACTTATTAGATAGGATTACACAGTATAGAGACGAATGGATGGACCACATCAATAGAATTGATAACAACAGAATCCTGAAACACATTCTTCACTACAAACCTCAAGGATGAACAAATGTAGGAAGTCCCAGTAAAGGATGGACTGGTCAATTCTCACATGAGATCGGAATAGACCTTAAGGTCTAATCCTTGTTGCTTCTGATGATGATCTTATACAAACATTGTTGGATACGGAAAGACATGTAGGATTCGCCTTGAGTAATTAACTCAACGCCGATGCGACTTCCGAAATAACGAGGGTCATTATTCACTCATTAACTTCATACTGTCCACCGCTGTGGTCTCGAGGTCGCGTGCTGCCTTATTACGCTGCAGGCCCGGGTTCGATTCCCTGTCGGGACAGGCTCTTGGGTGAGATTCTTTTCGGGGTTTTTCCTTACCTGTAAGACAAATGTCAGGAAGCTTAGGGCCCAACGGTACCGGAAAATCATCCGGCCATCATCATCATCCTTATCATTATCATCATCATCCTTCACTGGTGTGGAAAGAAACGAGAAGATGCCACACCTATAATTCCCTAATAAAGCTGCAATGATTGCAGTGAAAGACCTGCCTCGGGCAGAATTACTATGGAATGAACTTCATACTAACCAAGGCGAATATAATATAGGTGATTATTATAGTCAGATATTATCAGGAAGTACTTGGGCCTTAATTATCCCGGACATATTTTGTCTTGCATGTGAGAAAAAAAAAACAAAAAACTCATCTAGGACTTCTTCGGCCGGAGATAAGACATGGACATGTTGTGTCGGAGAGAATGACCAAAGCGGTGGACAAATTCTATAATCCGACACAGGGAACTTAGATATTTGATTTGCACAGAGTGCTGCAGTCGTAAAACTCACTTGTTTGTTATCACAAAGTTAGTGGCTGTGAAGTATTAACTATAAATTAAGCATATTACATTATTCATCACTTTATTAAACAATTTAATATCACTATATAAAATTATATAAGAACAAAGAACGACGATATTTGTTAAGGGGACCGATTGCTGAAAATGTTTAAAAAAATTGGCAAAATATGCATTTTTTGTTTATTTGCTTTTTAATAACTCTGATTCTATAGGGTCATTTTCGTGTAAACATTTTTATTGTAGGAGCAAAACTGACTCCGCGACATAAGAGTTTAAATACCCTTCCACATATGGTCAGCGTTGTTACTTAAATTTTAAAATGTGTGTGTGTTTTTTTTTTTTTACATTTTCTTTTACATTTTCCAAAACATAAAATGCTCCTTACGATGCAATTTTTATGCTATCAAAGTGAAATTTTGAGGTTAAACTCCCCACTATATGCTAATTCAGATTTTCTATGTAGTTACTACTCTAAGATAAGTGTGTACTTTTAAATTGAGATAAAACAAATTTAGAGATTTTCTTTCCCAAAAAATTAAATAGACAGTATCTTGCGTTTATGAATATTTCTTGCATAGCAAATGTGTTTAGTGGAATCATAAAGACTCTGAATCTCAAATTGTATCAGAAAATATTTAAAAATGCATCCCTAAGGAGCATTTTGTAGAAAATATTAAAAATATAATTTTAAAAAACATAACTCTGAAACTATTCTACTTATAGACACCAAACTTTACAGAAACGCTGCTATAAGCACATAATGTATGTGATAGAAATTTCAAAACAATCAGATGAAAATTAAATTCACCAGTCGGTCCCCTTAACATAGAGTATACAAGTAATCATCATCTATGCAAGTATTAGGCTGTGTGGCCTGTTATGGTTTCAAAGAGGAGTTTTCCATCCAGCGCTCTTTTGGACGTCCCAGCGATCTTTTGCCTGGGGGCAGTAACGAAGCATGGCTTTTGGAATTCTATGAGACGGCATTCGTTGAAGATGGGCTTTCCAGTTGTTCTGGTTGATCTATCTGATTCATTCGAGGCTTGGTTTGAAACTTGAAATCGAATGTAATTTTTTTCGCCCAATGGGTTGCTGGTCCAGAGGGGTATTATTGTGGGGTTCCCACTAATGTATCATTTCCTCTACATTAAGGTGGTGATGTTTTACCGCCAGTACTCGGTCCTCAGAGCGTCATTTGTAATAGCAAGTTACACCACGAGCAGGTTGAGGATGAGATTTGGATAGGAGAGGTGATGAAATGCACGTCACTCTCACTTGAAACCCACAAGTAATTATCAAAACATAAATTGCAAATTACAAAATAGTATACATTAAACTATTCTGTATAAGATCTCGTGGCATTTATTTGCACCGAACCACGCTCACTGCTACCGTTTATTTGCACCCTCACGCGCTGTAGCAGCATTAATACTATTGCAACTACTCGCGTGTTCGTGCGGGATCGTACCAATCATTTATATAATTACCTTGAGTTTGAAAATATAGAATGCTTAAACCAACATACATTTGCCCGGGCCCATAGAAGGCAAAGATTAATTCACCTTTCCTTAATGAATTATTAGACATATAGCACTGTAAGCTACACAGATTACAATCGTGGAAGTTTAAGGAAAGGGGAGATTAAATTCGCTTGAGAAAGCTTTGGAGCTTCATATCAATATCTCACATGACTAGCTACTCAATCAATAAACAGAAGTTAACTAAAAATAGCGACCGAGTCACAGCGGTATAACTGTTACATCAGGATTAGAGTAAATGCTAATCCTCCTTCATACCTGTCCAGAGGCTTTAGGTGGCAGCCCCACCACTGGACTTACTACTTTTCGGCTAGCAACCGACTGGTAGGAAATCAACTTGCTTTCAAGTCTCCAAAGATTCAAAACCGGAAGGATATTTAGCAGAAGATCTGTGGGTCGACCTTTTCGGAGATGGCGGGAGACCGTAACGGGCCACTGGGCCTAATACTTGAAAGGACGATGATGATGAACTAAAAATAGCTTGTCTTTAATAAGAGTCAAAAAGTCAGATACAATGAAATACAAATAACAAAAGATAGTTTTCTTGACATTGAAAAAATAAGTTAAGAAATAAATAATAACCGTATTGATCATCTAAACAAAAGCCTATAACAATAATGATAATAATGAACATACGTACACACTTCCACTCACACCAGTCCCGCCAAGGGTTAGGGTACACGGTCCTAGTGGCCCTACCCTGGCCTAAGGGACCGATTAACCAAACAGCTCCTGTGTAGCTGGGGCGACATGTTAGAATTTAACAAAGTATACCAGACCGTATTCACACTGTTCTGGAATATTTGATTACGTTATATTCGGAAGAGAGGCTGTTGTATCGCTGTATCGAATTATAAAATTATGTGCTCTGTTTACGAATGGAAACAACTTGTTACATGAATGATCTGAACTCTCCTTCAAATAAAACAACAACAGGAATTGCGCAAACTAAGCGAATTCCTCAGACGTCGAAATTGTGGATAGATTTTGCTGGTTAACGGAATACATCGTTATTCTGTTAATTAAATCATATGTATCAGCGACGTTGAGGGAAAACATATAGAACGTCAGAGCTATTTTCAATATTTAGCTTTTCAGATTAACCTCCACTTCTAATGGTCAGATTAGGCTGACTGTTCGAAAATGGATTTCTCGTTTTATTTCAATGACATATGCAGAGTTTCGTTCCAAAAAACGACAATTTCACCCGCTAGAGCGATTTTTATATTTTTACTTCAGGCGAACTCTACTCCTAATGGTCCAACTTTATTTGTTACAAACTAGACCTTAGATTTCTTAATTTATTGCTATATACCAAGACTGGATCCGAAAAAATGCGGCTACTAGAGCATTAACAGATATATTGTGGTGGTTATCTATACAGTCTATTAAGTAGAATTCATGAAAAATGTTTTAAATGATAATATAGCACATTTGTATCAGTCTTTCTCGGTTAGAATCGATTTTTATTAAAAAGAACTTCGTAAATTATTAAATCATGAAGGACTTTCAAAAATATGTTTCATCTTCGGCATGCTAATCAGTAACAATTAGCATACCGAAGATGAAACGTGTTTCTGAAAGGCCTTCATGATTTAATTATTTAACAATATTTTTAATAAAAATGAACTCTAATTGAAGAAGACGGGTAAAAAAGGTGTTTTATTATTATTATTATTTTATTATTATTATTATTATTATTATTATTATTATTATTATTATTATTATTATTATTTAAAACATTTTAATACATAACCTCAATTATGATAACAATGAATGTTAAAAATGTTGAGGGACCAAGAAGATTTGTAACTTTTTTCATTTTTTAGTAGAATTTCAATAGGAATTTTATGGAATTCGACAATAAAGTTAACACAATAACAGTTTACCTTAAGTACGAATCTCTTAAGTCTGTTTAACTTGAGTGTCATATCATTAAACAAGCTCTAAAGGTAATAGGCGTGGTATTATTATACAAATTCTGAAAACCGTTTCCCTTGCTATAAACGTTGTTAACACATCTAATTACCATAGACAATTTCCCTATTCTTACATTTGAATAAGTAATTCTCTATGGAACATCCAGGTCAAGACTTACAGCTTATATCTAACTAATTAACTTGCTACTACGAAAATTATTTGATGTACAAATTTGTTCTCTCTCTCTCTCTCTCTCTCTCTCTCTCTCTCTCTCTCTCTCTTTTTTTTTCCTTTAAAAATTGTTTTTCTTCTTTCTTCATATATCATTGCTACATACACTCCTTTCTTTCGTAGTTCTTACACTCCGAATAAAAAAATGCAAGTCAATGTTTTGGACGAATCGTCTAATGACATATCTTGACTTCACAACCCCCTGGGTTACTATGGGCAATTTACTCATACACCCAAGAATACTGTTTATGTGCTCTACTTTATGTTCAGGTCACCACCTCTCCAAGTCCCGAAGCATGCACACATTTCGGCGCATTGGCTGAGGTAAGAGTACTTCAGGACGCTTACCCCCGATGAGATTGTAATAAGGAGACCACTAATTAATGTAGTAAGGAAAAATAATTTATTTGACGTAGTATTAATTTGTGTTTTATTTGGTGAATTATTTTAAGAAATTATGTAAATGTTTATTCGCCTGTTTATCAAAAACAACGCTTCATCCCACAGTTAGTCCTTGAGTCCAATGGACTAAGGCGGGAGGACTTTTAAGAATTAAAATGCTTCACAGATTCACCGTCTAATCCCCTGTCCGCCAGCCGGGGACGTCTCCTGCCCCATTTGCGGAACCAGCGAGGAGCAGCCAGCAGTACACAGTATGAACTTTCTAATGCATCAGTGTGTTCATCTTCTGGTGACCTCACAGATGGTTCACGGGTCCTATAAACTAAGTCGGGAGCCAACGCAGCGCCACAAAATCACACAGCTCCGGGTCGTACTCTGGTCCGCGTAAGGGGACACGTCCTGCCCCGCTGCTGTGTAACTATCCCGGAACTACTCAAGCTCCATCAAAGAGCACATTGTACGGCAGGGCGCTCATCTCCTGCCGACCTCACTAATGGTTCATGAGTCCATCGGAATTAGCCGAGAGGTCATACCTCCTGTCCGTCATCCGGGTATGTCCTGCCACACAGCCAGAAGAGCTATTTAGCGAAGCTCAAGAAGATTATGGCACCAAAAATTTGAAGAAGTTCAAATCCCTCCAACGCGAGGCAATCAGTTATTAAAAGAGTGCTTACAAAACAATCTGGAATTCCATTTGCACCAAATCTAATGACGTCTTTCATACCAAAATGTTCATACCCAACATACTCCTCTATTCGTAGTGCCTAACTAGTACATCACCACACAATTTCTCACCAAGCATGACCGATTTAAATCTTACCCATACAAAATTAACAAAACTGCTTCAACTTATTGAAACTGCAAAGAAAAACCTCTGCAGACTGCCCGCCATCTGACGACTGAATATAACATGTTCTCCTGAGATACATCAGCAATACTAAAATCTACTACTCCGGCAAATATTTTAAAGTTTTATTTCACAATTCCTAACAAGCATTTTCTGCAACAACAACAACAATATAATTAGTGTTTGCAGCGTGATATCCCCGATTCCACTACTTTAGAAAACCAAAGAAGCGAAAGTTTTTTAGTAACTAGGGAAAGTCTGGACTGCCTCTGCACTGTAATATTTAGCTGTTTTTTATTGTTACATGAATCACTTTTTATCATACTAAGGTCCTTAGCGTGAAACTTAAATTTCAGAAAGTAAGATTTTTTTTCCTTATTGCAACTGTGATTTGTGAAAATTTGTGACGTGATAGTTTCTAACTAGATATTTGAAATCAATGTATTCTAATTAAGTAAGATCAAATAAAAGATCTAACTGATCAAAAATAAATAAATAATAAATAAATAAATATAGACCAGTGTAAGTGAAAAATCTTAAAACTTTAAATACCCTGTTATATACCATTGGTGAAACACGGATTGTAGCATTCGTGTTAAATTAAATAAAAAAAAACCAAGAACAGGATGCATTTTATCAAGAGGGATGAAGATTGGGAACGGGAAGATGGCTTCAACTCTATAATTTCTCTGAATAATAACTTGTTTGTACATGACATTTACATTGCTACATTTATTGTATCTTTAACTGTTTATAATTAGTATAGTGTATATCTATATTTGTCGAATATTTATTTGTATTTGTGCTGGTTGAGTGGAAGAGAGGGCCTTATGGCCTTAACTCTGCCAGAATAAATAAAGTATTATTATTATTATTATCATTATTATTATTACTTATTTATATTTACGTCAGCCGAATGCATGTATTTTTAAAAATATTTAATAGTATTTTTACACGCTTTATATTAGCGACACCTGTATCTGTATATCTATGTAACGGAATCTTTCAACACGATTTTCACCCACTTAAAATATTGGATCGACTTGAAACTTTGTATACTTGTAAAGGACCAATGACAATACAATAATTTCATAATTTCGTTTCTATGATCTTGGCCAGGATCATCAGGACATCAAAAAAAACAAAGACCGGTATAACAGGTTGCGGACTTATCGACTTTTTTAGTCCATCGTTGTAAGAAATTAATATCATATCCTCTAGTAGCTCAGTTGGTAGAGCGATGGACTGTAGTGGTATATAATTTCAGTAATCCATAGATCGTTGGTTCAAATCGGGCCCGGAGGATTTTTTTAGAAAGGTATATTACTTTTAGCTCATACTACAATAGTAGGCCTATAGAATTTAAAGATATTTACATTTTTATCTTATTCTGTAAAATATTAAACGACAATTTTGTAAACTTATCACATTGTAATTTATCCAAAAAATATGAGAAGGATACGATTAACTGTAACTATTTATTTATATTAAAATATTTAAAAATATTATAATAATGATAGAATATTTAAAAAAAATATAATTATAGTCGTCCCTAGATACTATTAATATCGTAAGCAATTAAATTTCCATGGAATTTCGGTTTATGACAATTAAACTAAAAATTAAAGAAATAATAGTTTGAAAAACTAAAACAACAGGCTTTATTAGAAAACCAAACTAAAAAATAAAAAATAAATAATAGTTTTAAAAAACTAGAACAACACACTTTATTAGATAACCGAACTAAAAATGAAAATAATAATTTTAATTTCCAATACGCTTGGGATAAAATTAAAGTGGTCAACAAAAAAATCATCTCCAACACATCTAGAATAAAACTAGAGTTATCTACAAAAAATAATAATCTTACTATCAAAAGCGTGGGGTGCTCTATATGGTTTTTACGTTTTCTTCTTAGAGACTTTACTTTTGCCAATGTCTGTTTATTATCAAATATATTCATTGATTTTTTAAAAACTATTATTTATTAAATAAATCTGTTGAAATTGTGTCCTTATCTTATAGGCAGGATTTTAAACTTAATACCAGATAGAATAAGTTAACGGATCCGTACTGTACAGATTTGCGCACCAGTGCAGTGTCGACCTGGGAGTAATAAGCAGATCATAACAAATCGAGATACAAGTATAGGAATACCACAAAATAACTAATCATTCTCTAACCTCTGATTACAAACATACAAGACAATACCCACAATAACATTTAAGACTCCCTTTAGATGCCCCTTTATTTACATAAATGTACACAGACTAGAACGAAACAATATTTTGATGAAACATATGATTATACAATTTATTTCAGTCCACCCCTGTGGTCTCGAAGTAGCGTGCTACATTGTTACGCGGGCACGGTTCGATCCTCGGACAAATTTCCTGAATAGGGATTTTTCGGGTTTTTTTCTCACATGTAGGACAAATGTCAGAAAAATTTAAGGCCCGAACGATCTCAGAACACCATCTGGCCATTATTATCATATTAGCTTCTTTAGATTATTTTTTCGTTTGATGCCTCTCCTGGCGCATCATTATCATAATCGTCGTCACCTTTCATATCATCGGAGCAGCGTAGTCTCGCCTTTCAGGCGCCCCAACTTCAGAAGCGGGTTACAATTACGTCATGATAAGAAAAATACCAGAAATGTTGTAGTGATAGCCTAGTGGGATTAAAACATATTCCATATCTAGTTCTTCTGTATTTGTACTAGGTGTATTACGGTTTACTAGATTATAAATATGTGTAGTGTCCAAATGTAAATCATGCCAAGAAGAATACCAGAAATGTCGTAATGATAACCTAGTGGGGTTGATTAAAACATATTCCATATCTAGTTCTTCTGTATTTGTACCAGGCGTGTTACGATTTACTAGATTATAAATATTTGCAGTGTACAAATGTAAATCATGCCAAGAAGAATACCAGAAATGTCGTAATGATAACCTAGTGGGGTTGATTAAAACATATTCCATATCTAGTTCTTCTGTATTTGTACTAGGTGTATTACGGTTTACTAGATTATAAATATTTGTAGTGTCCAAATGTAAATCATGCCAAGAAGAATACTAGAAATGTCGTAATGATAACCTAGTGGGGTTGATTAAAACATATTCCATATCTAGTTCTTCTGTATTTGTACTAGGTGTATTACGGTTTACTAGATTATAAATATTTGTAGTGTCCAAATGTAAATCATGCCAAGAAGAATACTAGAAATGTCGTAATGATAACCTAGTGGGGTTGATTAAAACATATTCCATATCTAGTTCTTCTGTATTTGTACCAGGCGTGTTACGATTTACTAGATTATAAATATTTGCAGTGTCCAAATGTAAATCTAGGTCTGTTGTCACGTAAACATTGTTTGTGTGTGTAAACGTTGTACATCGCAGGATGCTATAGGAGCAAACTGAAAATGCTTGAAATCATTATTGTGCAGTTTATACACCCAAGCCGTTTCCGAGGCCCGTTCACCTATCAGCACTTGGCTTATTTTATGTAGCAACGATTGGCATGCTACGAGTTAATGGTAAATCCAGAAAATTGGATAAACTTGGGTAAATTTCTGGACAAAACGCGGAAAATAAGAACAACACTCATTCATGAATAAATACATGTTATCAAAATGCAATAACATTAATTCTTAATAATTATACATAACTTAATGTATAATGTTATTGTATTATTAAGTAATTGTTATATTATTGTGTTTTCTTCATGTAATTGTAATATTATTTTTTCTTTTTGTTTTTCTTTTTACTATTACCAATTATTACTTTATTGTAACGGACTGACAACAGCACGTACGGTTTACTGCCCGTGCGACCCATATTTGTAAATAGCATTGTATATATCTTAGTGTGAAGTGCTTTGTGTGGAGTATAGTATTTTATGGTGCAGAGACTTGGACATTATGACGGAATGAGGATAAGAGACTGGAAACTTTTGAGATGTGGATATGGAGAAGAATGGAACGTATAAAATGGACAAAGTAAGAAATAAAGATGTGCTAGACAGAGTGGGTGAAAGAATAACAATTCTGGAACTATAAAGAAGAGGAAAATAAATTGGATTGGCCACTGGCTAAGATGAAACTGCCTGCTGAAGGATGCTCTAGAAGGAATGGTCAACGGAAAGAAAGTAAGAGACAGAAAAAAGACATCAGATGATAGACAATCATCATCAACAACAAAGATTAAGCCCAATGGCCTGTTCCGATCTCATTATAGGTCGAAATGGTCCTTCCATCTCTTCAATGGTCTTCCCAACATTCATCTCCCTTTTGGTTTATAATTATATAATATTAAAGTTAATGGTTTGTATGCAGATACAAACAGGAAAGCTGAGTTAAGGAAAGAGTGGAGAATGCTCAGTTTGCAGTGAAAGACTTGCTCTTGGGCAGAACACTATGAATGAATGAATGAATATCTTAATTTTAGTCTAATAAAGTCCTATTAATTCTACTACTACGATTTTAAGTACATCTGTGTAACATGCATTTACACAAAACAGAATTCACCTTTTGATTTATATTGACAGTATGGATGTCAGGATTTTTCTTTCTGCCTTACTTTCATAGAAATTAGCACACTAAATTTATTTAAAATTCCACTAAACACTTTATTTATTTTTACAATTATCAACAAACTTCTGTTTACAATTAGTATTCATAAAAAATCTTCTTTTAATTGTTTTCACAGTTACAACTATTTTCCACTCACTTCTGAATACGTTCGCCACAATTTCTTATTCACTTAACTTTGCACTTTTCACCACAAGACTGACTGGGATACAGGAGTATGATTAGAAGCGCAGAAAGAAATTCCGCCACTTCCAGACTGTTTTAGGGACTTAATATGCCCTCTTCAGCCCTAGAATATATGAGGATATCGTGGTTATTTTAATAATTCTGTCGTTGAAATAAGTGCATCTAAGTCACAGATATAAAATCCATTCGCCACAACGAGAGTTCGCGGTTTTGGGAAGGTCCAGGATAAGGATGCGCGATGTTGAAGCTTCTCTGGCCGTACTGCTGCTGGTCTGCTGATGATGGAGATCTTGACATGCCAAGAGGAAAACCGCGGCAGCCGCGGACCCAGTCCGCGCTCCCGCGAGGAGAGGACGCCCCGACCACGCCCCCGGAGAACCTCCCTCCAATGAGAAACGACAATTCTCGAGCTAAGCTGATGATTGGTTAGGGATAATTTAGAATTTTGAAAATGGAATTAAGATATTGCATGGTGGTGCACTTGTAACCCGCTTCTGAGGTTGGGGCGCCTGGAATGCGGAGTTACGCTGCCCCAATGATATGAAAGGTGACGACGATTATGATAATGATGCGCCAGGAGAGGCTTCAAACAAAAAATAATCTAAAGAGGCTAATATGCTAATGAAGGCCAGATGGTGTTCTGAGACCTTTCGGGCCTTAATTTTTTTTTCTGACTGGGATCTCGCCTCCGATCCCTTTTATATGACGCGAGGAAATCCCCAGAAACAGCTTCTAGACATTTTGAAGCCTAGAAGTGTCTGACCATGGATCCTTCTCGAAAGGGGAGGGAGACACCGGTAGAATAGTTTGGTACGACACTCCAGACAATTCGGCCGGTTGTGCGGGTCCTCTAACTCGTCATAGACGACTCGCCCGGGCAATTCAAACGTCGCTATGCGACACGTAACAATATTTTCAATTGCCTCTGACGTTGGTACCTTAATAAGTCGATAAGCCAATTTAACTACTTTTAGAGCTACATTCATATCTATATCTGACGAGGGAACTATCAACCATTGCATGCCAATACTTATCTTGAAATTTCTTCTAGAGAAGATTGGTGATGTAGAAAGGCCGTATCCAAAAATATGTACTTTTTACTGCAATGCACTAAAATCCAGAGCTTATTAATAGCTCTGTGATAGATAATATTCACGACGTAGTCAGTAAGAATATCTTATTACATTTGATAAAGAATTTACCTATACCATTTAGGGATGTTCGTATTTTTTCAGCCACCCTATGACTCCATGTGCAATAAATGTCAAAGGTATCGTTATTTATAATTAATTTGTATTATTTTGTGTGTTTTGATGATATATGATACAATACCCGTCACGAACAAAAGCAGGTCAGTCATGGCCTTAAAAGACAAACTAGTCATAGTAGAATGATTTATTTCTTCTAACACTTCACATGTTAGTAAGAATTTTTCCCCTGGTTTGTTAGGTAAAATATTTCCAACATTCACGTTAGCTATATATTAAAACTTATTTAAACCGGAACATGAATAATACGGAAATCTGTCAAATGTGAACAAATTTATTGGTCCCGGCAAAATAATAGTAATTGTTTCTTCTTCTTCTTCTTCTTCTTCTTCTTCTTCTTCTTCTTCCTTCCTTCCTTCCAAGTATTAGGCCAAGGCCTGTTACGATCCTACAGAAAATTTTCCCTCCAGCGTTTTATAGGACGGCCCAGTGATCTTCGTCCTCTTGGTATATAATTATAAACAGCTTTGGGAATCCGATTTGAACTCATTCTTTCAAGATGGTGTTTCCAATTTAGTTGGTACTGTTTAATATATTCCAAATTGGCGTAGTCTTCAATTCTTTTAAGATATCGGTGTTCCTTTTCCGATCCCATCTGGTGTAACCCGCTGTTCTGCGCATGAATCTCATTTCAAAAGCCGTTATTCTGCTTTCATGTTGTCTTTTCAGTGTCCATCCTTCACTACCATAGGTCAACACTGGTCTAGCCACTGGTCTAATAGTAATTTTAAGTATATTTATTTTGCATAAAACGGAATCTGTCCAACGCGGAAACTGAAGAATATTTCTACATGATTCTTGAATTTTTCTTTATAAAGCGGAATGACAGAGAAATAAATTGGTTTCCATTTCACTGAATTTCCGGTAGGCCAAAAAACAATAAGGAATGATACCTGCCCCCGGGTGAAGTAGAGATTCTACCTGTACCTCAAAATTTATTTCGGCCTCATTGCACATCCGTTATGCGAAATACAGATAGATACCTGTCTTACAAATAACCAGTGCACTGCAAAATCTTAAAAATTATTTTAAGTTCTGAGACCGATCTTTCACAGTTAGCGTTCTGAATTAACGGAATGAAGACGGCTAAAACGTATGTATCATTGTCATTAAACGTAAAACTGAAAGTGATTGAAGATAAATCTCCAAATTTCTGGACCGATGCTCCAAAGTCAAAGTCTAATTGTTGCTAAATGCCAAGGGAATAACGATTTCAAGGCATTTTTAGGTTGGCTGTACAGTTTTAAAAGACGGCGCAATATAGTGTGGAATGAAATGTGCGGGGAATCAAAGGATGTGGACGAAAGTGTAGTTAGTGAGTGGAAACCGAAACTGAAAATTTAATTTCAGGATACGCGCCTAAGAGACATTTTTATCGCTGACGAAACGGGACTGTTCTTTCGCGCGTTACCTCGAAGTCGCTCATACATACTATACTTCACTTTTCAAAGGCAGCGGAACTACAATTAATCCAAGGTACGTAAATTGACATATACAGCACTCTATAATCTAATATTATTAACAAGTTTTGGTTTTTTATGCTGAATTTTGTCTAATGTGGAAAAAATATGGTCCCACGCGATTCCGCTTTGAGCAAGTTTAACTATATATATATATTTATTTATTTATTTATTTATTTATTTATTTATTTATTTATTTATCTATCTTCGGGTTTTTACAGCTGCTGCCGTCTTCCCGTGCCAAACCTCCAAAGCCTACGGTCTTGGGCATCTTCGATGCTTAACCTCTGTCCGGCTTTGATTGATTTAGTCTTTTAGCATTTTTTTTTCCTAATGTGTGGGGAGCTGGCCCCCAGCATAAACCCCCAACCTGGAGGACCAGGAAAACTTTTGTCTGGGTTTTCCTCCCATAGCCTTTGAAGATCCCTCTTCACAGCAAGGCAGCGTTTCTCTATTTCCCTTAGAGATAGGGTTGCCTCTTCCGCCAGATCTGCCGTGATGATGGACTCCTTCTGCGCCGACTCTGCCGTTGAGGTCTTCACCGTAACCCTGGCTAGGGGCCCTTACAGAGTACTATCAGTCGGATCCAACTGAACCCTGGTTTTTTAACGAGGTTGTTACTCCTCCCCCTCCTCCCTTCTCATCCGGGCTTAGGACCGGCCATGGCGGAGATTAATTATATATATACACATAGTAATTCTGCCCGAAGGCAGGTCTTTCACTGCTTTCATAGCATTTTCATGCTATGCTTGCAGCTTTACTAGGGAATTGTAGGTGTGGTAGCTCCCGTTGCTTTCCACACCGGTGAAGGATGATGATAATGATGATGATGGCCATATGATTTCGAGGACCGTTTGGGCCTTAAATTTTTCCTGACATTTGTCTTACAGGTGAGGAAAAACCCCGATAAAAACCTCACCCAGAAAAACTGCTCCGACCAGGGATCGAACTCGGGCCGGCTGCGTGACACGGCAGCACGCTACCTCAAGACCACAGCGGTGGACTTATATAAATAGGCCAAATCTGTGGGTACATTTCTTGAAAGCAATTTCTTACGGATTTTACATGCTGACTGATGATGAATCTTTTTTATAACAATTGTCTAAGTAATGTAATGTTGAGACACATGTGTTCATATTTATTCATGAATTCTTGCAATTCCGACTTACGTCACTTTATAGAACGGGGTTATCGCAGCATCCATCATTTCACAAAGGTAAAAATAACATTCAGATTGTTGATCAATCAAATAATACTCATAGGAATTAGATGCTGTCGTTCTATTATTTGTTAAGGACATGGAGAAACAAATGTTTTAAGTAAAATACAGGTGTGGCATAAGTCAGTTAACCACCACACATGGGTGCAAGGGAAAAAAATCAGAATGAATGAAACTGGGGTTTGAATACGGGACCCTTCAGAATTTAACATCAAACACCACTGTTTAGTAGAGTTTGAGATTGTATTCTGAAGGTTCCGTATTCAAACCCCAGTTTCAACCAACTTGACTTTTCTCCTTGCACCTATGTGCATGTTTACTGAATAACTGAGTTATGCCGCACTCTATATGTGGACCCGTATGAGATTATTAGAATAAATGATGAGTTAAAAAGTATATTTATAATTCACCAAATATTTTTAACGAATACCACCAGATTATTTTAACATTTCTGGTATTCTCTCCTGGCATTGGCGTATAGTAACCCATTTATGAGATTGGGGCGCCTGGAAGGCGGAGTTACGCTGCCCCAATGACATATTGGGTGATGATGGTAATGATGCGCCGGAGAGGCTTTAATTCTAAATCTAATCAAATGAGGTGAATGTAATAATAAAGATAATGATGGCAAGACGATGTTCGGGGACCGTTTGGGCATTAAAATTTCCTGAAATTTGTCTGACAGGCGAGAAAAACCACTGAAAAACACCTCAAGGAGGAAACTGGTCCTGACCGGGGATCGAATCCGGGTCCGCTGCGTAAAGAAGACAGCACGATACCATACCTCGAGATCACAGTAACAGTTATTAAAGTTCGCAGATTGGAATGGCTGGGGAATGTGATGCTGATGAGCATGTCAGGTAATAGGAACAGTTAAAAATATATTTGAAACAAAATCAGAAGGGAGGGGACAAAGAAGAAGGTGTGAATTAAGATTGACGGATGAAGTTGAGGATGTCCTCAGAAAATTAGGAGTGAAAATATTGAGGCAAAAAGTCGATGAAAGAGCTGGTGAAGGTTTCTTCTTTTGTATAGAAATATGCCTGTTTATTTACATAGATTATGTTCATGATAATTACATCTTAGTCCATCTCTTGAGGGGTCTGCCAGTTCTCTTTTCCCTTTAGGGCGTAGGTTCTTCGCTCCTTTAATAGCCCTCGTCAGATCTGTCCTTATAATTAATGTCTCAACGTCTATGATATTGCATTCCTCTCTCACATCCTTGTTCTTGACTCTGTCAACTCTTGTTTTGTTTACTATAGCTCGTACTCATTTCTGCTGCCCTCATAAGTTATTTGGTGTGGGCATCGATCGTTAAGGAGGTTATGATCAAACTCTAAGGGACATTACGCCAAATGAGGAAGAAGAAGAACTATTCTTTTTCAAAATGCTGAGATGAGAACTGTGTAATTTTAATTCCCGTATGGAGGGCTTACGTCCCCGCGGCCATGAACTTACGGGTTCGATAGTGCCTTTGAGTTAGTTAATTATTCTTCATAAATTGTATTTTGTCCTCTGTAAATTTATACTCAATTACACAGTTTACGTCACGCGCCGAACCGAGTGGTTAAGGCAAGATGCCTTGGCGCAGAGCTATGAGACTTACACTGCTGGTTCGAGTCACTATGGGGGATGAAATTTTCTCATAGAATTTCAATCAGTATGGGATCGGTGTACAGGGACTCTTGTCGTCCCAACCCCTTTCAAAAAAACATTAAACTGAAAATATATAAAATTGTTATTCTACCAGTTATATTATATGGATGCAAAACATGGACTCTTACTTTAAGGCAGGAAAAGAATTTGAGAACAAAGTTCTTAGAAACATTTTTGAACCAAAGAGAGATAAACAGACAGGCGAATGGAGAAGACTACATAACAGTGAACTACATTTTTATAGGAAGCCAGATATAATAAGAACAGTTAAGTCTAATAGACTGTGATGGCAGGACATGGGGCACGAATGTGCATGGAAGCCCAGTTGGTAGACCAAGAATGAAGTGGGAAAATAACATTAATCAAGATTTGATGAAAATAGATTATACAGGGAATGATTGGAAAACATTGGCTCAGGATAGGGATGTATGGAGAGCTTACGTCCTCGCAGACATGAACCTACGGGTTCGATGGCGCCAGTGAGTTGGTTAGTTAGTATCGTGGGGAATTTGGGTAACTACAATAAGTAGCGACTCCAGGTTGTTAAAACCAGCTATAACGACTGGGGGACCTGATATGCTGACCACATGTAACCCATACACTGGCAAGGTTGTCTAACTCTGTGATTAACATATGTATATGTAGGCCAAGGCCCTTCTATTCTGCCTTAGTTTATGTTGTACTGTAAACAAAGTCACAAAAGGTATCCTCTCGCAGGTATCTGTGATTGGTGGAGCGATGGTACTATTTTACGCGTCATTTTATGTTTAACGTATTCAATACGAGAGGACATGTTGAAATAACTGCATTTCCCTCTTCGTCAACTGACATGCGCGAAATGGTTCTATATTTAAATTTATATAAATTTATACTACCTACTGTTCACTATTTTCATTTTTTTTCATACTATTGTGTTATATTACTTTATTATTATTTTTTGTGACTATTTAACTCATGCCCCAAATGGGAGTCAATGACCAATCACATTTCAATGATTTTTTATTTACAATCAATCACAGTCGTGTTTCGCTTCGAATTTATCAACCAAACATTATGATATTAAAGAGAACACCTCCTTTCTAACATTCTGAATAGGTCATAGCATTATTTTGCATTGACTGACTGTCCAAGAAATACGGCTACCAGATTGTATATATACTGCATGAATGTTAACAGATAGAGCATGCGGGATATAATATAAACATTTGTAGCAATTGATTATACCACAAAAAAACGCTGTTCACACTTTCTTAAACGAAATATTTTCCAGGAAATGACGGTGCAGAAAAATATAATTGATATATTTATCCAGGAAATGACGGTGCAGAAAAATATAATTGATATATTTACATCATAAGACATCAGAAATTAATTAATATCTATAAGTAGTAGTAGTATTCAAATGTTCTAAAGCTCTTGATTTGTCATCATTCACTTGTTAATACATATAATAATGGTTATAAATGTTTCCACTAGGGTACATTCTTACAATATTGCGATCCTTTGGCAATAAGTAATATGATCTGGTTGCAGTGATGAACAAAAGAAACAAAAGAAGCGTACCAATCGTTTCTCATTTGTTTTCAAACATCGCCGTTTACATTAAATATATAAATATTTTAAAATAACTATAGTTAAATAATGATTTGTGAGTAAACAGCTTAATTTTATTCGTTAAATAGTCCTAACAAATGCCACTCTTGATTTCCAAATTCTCTAGACAAATTCACTCCTCACTTCATGGGTCGTGAATTTATGGATACTTTGGAAATCATTCTTGGCATTACTTATGATAATTTTGTTCATACATAGTAGTTATATTATTTAAAATGTGGATGGATCAGGAAACTATGTTTTCATCTACGCCGCTAGACAAAGACGTAATTAGGTTCGTGTGACTAATGAATCATGCTTAACCACGTGCTTCTATTTACATTACAACATAAACTAAGGCCGAAACCTGTATAGGACTGTCGCGCCAAGGAGTTTATTACACCATTTACATACGAAAAATTAATATTGTGTAAAAATGCTTCAACATATGTACCGGTTCCATATGTGTTTTAAAACCATTTAGTTTTGACATTCCGAACACGTATTATAAGCATGCACAATCACAAAATGAGTGTTTACCAATTTTAGAGTCGCCGTACTACTGGAGCATGCAGGACACCCAACCCCTGTACTTAAGTATATAGATAACCGGAATTGATCCCCCCTGTGGGATCGGCATTATGTTGTAAATGCCTGCTTACAAGTAAATAATTTACATACAGCATTGAACTAGAAACTTTAAATATTTTGAAGAAATGATGTATATGATTAAGGGAATGCGGAAGATCCTACATTCTTAACGTTAAAATATTGTTTTTTTCTAAAGTGTTTTTTTTATAATCTTCTAAATGAGTTCAGTTCCAATTTTAACGGGATATTTAATAAATCCTTAAGCATAGCTTAATACAGGGATTTATTTTACAAGTGTTTATCACAAGTAATGACACGAATGATTTCCAATTTATCTAGAGAAATTGGAAACAAGAGTGGCATTTGTTAGGACTATTTAAGGAATAAATTAAGCTGTTTACTCACAAATCATTATTTAAATATAGTTATTTTAAAATATTTATATATTTAATGTAAACGGCGATATTTAAAAACAAATGATAAATGTTTGGTTATGCTTTATTTGTTCATCACTGCAACTTGATCATACAATTTATTGCCAAATAGAATCCACCCTAGTGGAGAAAAAATAAAACACATCAAACTGTATATTTAACCAACATTATAGATTAATTATTAATTCATTTTTTTCGGAAACAACTATGTAAAATCAATATTTAAAAACACAATTATTGGAGACACAATCATCAAACGTGTAGGTCGAAGGAATATATACATTATTTGCTATATTCTACGTATTTATTACAAAGTCAGTCACTGCAAAATAATGCTGTGACGTGTTCAGAATATTAAAACGGAGGAACCTACTTTATTTTGGTAATCAAAATTCGATAATTACCAAGATAAAACACGACTAAAATTTGTTGTAGAACAAAATTAATTGAAACGTGATTGGTAATTGACTCTCACTTGGGGCATAAGTTAAATAGTCACTATTATTTATTGCTTTATTTAAGATGGCAGTGTTAAGGTCATTCAACAAGTGAATAATAAAATTATACAAATTTTATTACAATTTTAAAACGTTAAAATACAAACCAGTAGTAGGATTTTATTAGACTAAAAGTAAGTTACATAGAATGTTACTTACAAATATGGATCGAACGGGCAGTAAGCCGTACGTGCTGTTGATAATTCGTGTAAATATAAATAATAGTTTAAAAACCGAATTAAAAAATGAAAAATAATTTTAATTTCCAATATCCTTGCGATAAAATTAAAGTGGTCAACAAAAAAATCATCTTGAACACATATAGAATAAAACTAGAGTTATCTACAAAAAAAAATAATTTTTCCATCAAAAGCGTGGGATGTTTTTTTTATGGTTTTTACGTTTTCTTCTTAGATACTTTACTTTTACCAATATCTGTTTATTATCAAATATATTAATTGATAAAGAGCACCAAATGCTTTTGATGGTAGAATATTTTTTATAGATAACTCTAGTTTTATTTTAGATATGTTGGAGATGATTTTTTTGTGACCACTTTCATTTTATCCCAAGTGTGTTGGAAATTAAAATTATTTTTCATTTTTTAGTTCGGTTTTCTAATAAAGCGTGTTGTTTTAGTTTTTTAAACTATATTTTTTTTTTTTTGTTTTTTAGTTTGGTTTTCTAAAAATATAAATATCTTTAAATTCGATACTATTGTAGTATGAGCTAAAAGTAATACGCTTCTAAAAAAATCCTTCGGGCCGGATTTGAACCTGCGACCTAATGGATTGCTGAAATTATATACCACTACAGTCCACCACTCTATCAACTGAGCTACCAGAGGATATAATATTAATTTCTTACAACGATGGACTAAAAAGTCGATAAGTCCGCAACCTATTACATATTATTTATGAAATTATTGTATTGTCATTTGTCCTTTACAAGCATACAAAGTTTCAAGTCAATCCAATTATTTTTAAGTGGGTGAAAATCGTGTTGAAAAATTAAGTTACATAGATAGAAACAAGTCAAGTTAATATAAAGCGTGTAAAAATTGTGTCTAGTCTTATTTTTCTGTTCGTGTATTTGTCACTGAACTCCTCCTAAACGACTAGACCGATTTTGATAACATTTATTGCATGTGTTTGAGTGGGTCTCTCGATTGTTTAGATTCATAATTGGATCCTCTAAAACCATTAGGTGTAGGAGTCCTCCTGAAGTGAAAATTTATAAATCGCTCTAGCGGTCACAATTTTCGATGTTTCACAACGAAACTCAGTATATCCTATTAACATAAACTGGGTTATGTATTATAACAAAGAGCAAAATCCGAAAATTCGAAGTGGAGGTTTACTTGAAATCCGAAATTAAAAACTGCCAAACGACTAGACCGAATTTGACGATTTTTTTTTTTTTTTTGTATGTTTGAGTAGGTCCCTGGATGGTTCAGATTCAAATTGGACCCGGTAGGTGGCGCTGCGATTGGGTTATAGGATTTTTTTATGTCAGATGTGTAGTAATGTGCATTACCCAATATTTTGCGAGACAACAATGTGACGTCATCATGCACACTCCTTGTGTAGTGAGGAGTTTTCTTGCGAACTTTTTAATAATATCTAACTACGTCTTAATTAGTGAATTTTATGGTAAAAAGATGCATATTTTTATCGCCCGGCCACGACAAGAGAATTGAATGTTCGGGCAGGACAACGTCTGCTGGATCCGCTAGTAATAATATAAAGTAGAACAAAACAAAAAAATAAAAAACAGCACACTAGATAGCAATACAGTTACATTATACATAAATTAGGTTACGTAAATTACATATTTATTTATTCACGAATGTGTGTTGTTCTTATTTTGTCCAGAAATTTACTCATGTTTATCCAATTTTCTTAGTATACCATTAACTCGTAGCATGTCATTCTTTCACAATTTTAATTTAGAAATATTTACGGTAACAACTGACACCTCTAATATAAACAACTGCATCACATTTCTCCATTATTCCACGAATTTTCATGGCTACATCTAAAAGAGAGAAGCAAATCGCACTGTCTAATTCTCTTATTTAAGATCCTACATACCTCGATTCCCAATTATTTATCATCTGTTCCCAGCATCTATCCTCAAACCATAGTCTCTTGCTTAATATACCGCAACATAGGACATCACATCTCTAAATCAAAAGAAGGTTAAAATATGCTGGCAGATTTGTAACGTTGAAGACTATATAAAAGTTAGAAGATGTTACAAATGTTCCAGATTTAACCATAGAGCCCAAGAATGTAACAGCAGCGATACTTGTCCACTTTGTGCGGGTAATCATAAACTGGCAGACTGTACTGCAAGAGCAAATGAATATAAATGTATAAATTGTGTGACTCATAACAAATTCAATAGAGAACAAGTAAACGAATGCCACTCATCCCTCGACAAAAACTGCCCATGCATGCTAGCAATGCTAAAGAAATATAAACAAAACACTGAATATTAAAATGGCAGGTTCAACCAATCACAGTTGCAATGCTAGTCAAACCATTAAGCTCAGAGGGAAAACACACATTAAATGCCTTCAAATAAATTTAAAACATTCCAAGGCGGCTACTAGTAATCTCATGCATATGATAGAATCACACAAAATTGACATAATCTTCATTCAGGAACCATATGTTATCCAGAACAAAGTGGCTAGAATTTCCAGGAAGTATAGGACCTTTTCTAAAGGAGAAAATAGGATTAGGGCAGCCGTTGTCGTAGCAAATAGACAAATAGATGCTGTACTAATAAACCAAATATCTGACGAAGATGCCGTAGTTGTCGAAATTTTATACAATAAATTAAAATTCAATGTAGTTAGTATGTATATGGATATCAGAGCAGATATTAATGATGATTTCATTAAGCTGGACCATATACTAGAAGTTACGAGGAAGGAGGATGGAATAATAGTAGGCGTGGACAGTAATTCTAGGTCAATAATGTGGCATGATACTATCACCAACACTAGAGGCAGAAAAGTAGAAGAATATCTGAGTTCAAAGCGGCTGTATGTTATGAATGAATCTAGTGAATATACAACTTTCGAGAGTGCAACAGGAAAGAGCAATAACGACCTCACCATAACTAATGACCGGTTAGTAACCATGGTGAGCGAGTGGAAGTGTGAGGAAGAAGAGAGTTGCTCTGATCACCGATTTATTACATTCAACATATCTAAAAATAACGCGAATACTTCCAAAAATTTTCAAGGAATAAAATATATAGTAAAAGAAAACAGACTTGAGAACTTCAGTAATGACATCATAAGAATGTTTTCAGAAAGATTACTAAACAAAACGATAATGAACACTGTTGAAGAACTGGACAAGGGGCTGAGCAGCATAGCTAGGGAAGAACCGGACTCACAAAAAACTAGTCAGGGAGTTTGAAGATATCATCACAGCGGCATGCAGTAGGCACTTCAGAATATCAAACAGAGCACAAAAGTTACACCGGAATAAATCTCTCCCATGGTGGACAGAAGAATTAACCATATTGCGGAAAAGAGCGAATGCTACAAGAAGGAGATATCAGAGAACTAGAAACAACGAAGAGCTGAGAGAACAACGAAAGCATCAATATTTAGAAGCCAAAAGAAAATATGAAAGAACTATTACAAAGGAAAAAATTATGTCTTGGAAAAACTACTGTAGTTTGACTCCGTCAAACAACCCATGGAACGCAGTCTACCGCATAGTGTCTGGAAAAGCCAGAAACGCAACACCTTTAACTACTCTAAAGAAAGCAGACGGCTCTCATACGTCCGACCTACAAGAAACACTGCAGCATATGATAGATCATTTTGCACCAGACGATGACCAGACAGCGGAAAACAACTACCACAAGCTAGTCAGAGAAGATAATAAACGTCCCATGGAAACTGAAGATGATTCCGATTTTACCCAACAAGAAATAGCACACATTTTAGAAAATATGGACCCAAATAAATCCCCAGGTGAAGACGGATTTACGAGCAGAATTTTACTTCAAGTTATGAACATCCTACCAAGCTTTGTAACAGCGATATACAATAACTGTCTCAGGAGAGGTAATTTTCCCCAACAGTGGAAGAAAGCAAGATTAATTCCTATCATAAAGCCAGGAAAGAGTATTACCAGGAGGTTACTAAATTCCGTCCCAATAAGCCTCCTAAACACAGGAGGAAAAGTACTGGAGAAGTTGTTAATAAAACAGAATTATGCATCATGTCAACTCAAAAGACCTAAGTCAGACAAACAGTTCGGTTTCACTCCTCAAACTAGCACGGTGGACGCAGCGATGACACTAAAAGAATACATCGAGGAAAATCTAAAAGAAAATATGTATTTGGTGCTAGTAAGCTTGGATATCCAAGGAGCTTTTGACTCGGCCTGGTGGCCGGGGATCATGAAGCTCTGCGGGAATTCCAGTGCCCAAGGAACTTGTATAATCTTGCAAACAATTATTTTAACCAAAGAACAGCTACATTAGCAGTAAACAATGCTAAAGTAGACAAAAATGTAACGAGAGGCTGCCCACAAGGATCTTGCTGCGGGGCCGGGGGTTTCGGGGACATCAAGTACAAAAACTCCATACTTCGATTAGATTACACCGAACATACTAAAGTAATAGCATTTGCAGACGACCTGATAGTAATAACAAAGGGAAAATCAGTTCTCGAAGCTGAGAATTATGCAAATATTGAAATGAGAAAGATCACATCCTGGGCCCACAACAATAAATCCAAATTCAATGAATGCAAATCAAAAACTATTCTAATAACAAGAAGAAAACGAAGGGAAAACAAACAAATACATATATTTCTAAATAATAAGCAGTTAGAACAGGTCGACCAGATTAAATATCTTGGCATAATAATCGACAAGAGATTTACGTTCAACCAGCATATCGAATATGTAGCAGAGAGATGCAAAAAACTCATTAATGCTCTCTCGAAGACAGCAAAAATAAGCTGGGGTTTAAGTGACAAAGCCGTGTGCACAATTTATAACGGTGCAATTCTGCCACTGTTATCCTACGCGGCACCAGTATGGATAAGTGCACTGGACAAGAAATATAATATCCGAAAGTTTAAACAGGTACAGAGATTGATCAGCATACGAATGGCAAAGGCATATCGCACTGCATCCTACGAAGCTCTCTGCATTCTGACGGGATTAACACCTATACATCTAAAAATACAAGAAATTTCGGCTATTCACCAAATAAGAGGAAGTTCCAAATACGAAACTCTTAACGTTGATCAGACAGTTAGTTACAAAAACTGGACACATCCGGCAAAATTCATAAAAATCCAGGATACAAGAGAAAACAAAGAATACACTTATGAAATATACACAGATGGAAGCAGAAGCAATGATGGAGTTGGATCGGGAATAGTTATATTCAAAAAACATGTATTAACAAACCAGCTGAAATTTAAGTTGTACAAAGAATGTTCAAATAACCAGGCTGAGCAACTTGCCATCATGAAAGCACTAGACACCTTAAAAGGACTTAACACCAGCGAAATACCGATTGACGAACGTAATGTGGCAATCTACACTGACAGCAAGATCACGTTAGACTCCCTAAGGAACAGAAATAATCGCAACAATTTAATTGAAGGAATTAGGAATAAGCTGAAATCTCTAGAAGGCGACAATTGGACAGTGGAATTCAGCTGGGTCAAGGCACATGCTGGAATCTACGGCAACGAGATAGCGGATCGCCTAGCGAAGCAAGCAGCGTGCGACGGCGGCCTACAAACGAGTTACGACAGGATTCCAGTAAGTGCTGTGAAGAAACACCTGACAACTATTAGTGAAGAAAAATGGGAAAGGGAATGGCAATCAACCACCAATGGGAATTTGACGAAATCGTTCTTCCCGAAAGTCAGCGACAGACTACAGACAAGAATTCAGATATCTCCCAATCTCACAACGCTGGTGACCGGACACGGGAATATAAACGCCTACTTCCATCGCTTCAAGATAAAGGACATAAAGGACAGTGCAATGTGTGCATGCGGCGCTGGTGAGCAGACAGTGGACCATGTCATATATAACTGTATAGAATTTAAAAACGAAAGACAAACTCTTATAAATTTTGTAAATAGAGGTAGTGAAAGGTGGCCCATAAATAAGAGTAAATTAGCTTTTAAGTATACTAAACAATTCACCAAATTCGTAAATAGCATAGACTTAAAAAAATTACAATAGAACATTACTTGGACAGTATACTTTAAGGAACTGTAAATCATAAAGTGATAGAACTAGATAATAAGTGTTAGGATAAGAACATTATTTTAAGGAAGTGTAAATATTGATCATGACTTGTTAGGATTAGTCAGTGCTATAAGTGTAAATAGGAACCTAATAGCCTAATTTTTTAGAACTTGTAAGGACAGTAAAATATTTTTCAATAGTAGATTACTCATAAAATGTTAGAATTAGTCCGTAACTTAAGTGTAAATAGGAGCTATATCTTCTTAGATTAGTAATGGATAGAATATTAACTTAGCGTGTAAATATAGATTATAGCTTGATAGGATTAGTCAATTTAAATGTAAACAGGAACCATATTTTGTTAGGAATAGTAATGAAGAATGCACTAATTTAACCCTTAACTTACAATGTATCTTATAAGAAACATTGATTTAATTTAATTGTTATAATATTTAATTTTAGGAAGTTATATTTTGAGGTTATTTTAATTATATTATTTTTGGTCTAGACATCTTACCTCAATATTAATGTTGATTTGTTCTTGAACATGTTTCAAAACAATTCTGTTTTATCTTCAGCTTTCCCAGACTGGTTTTATTTATGTTGCATATGTGCAACATAATGCAACATAAATAAAACCAGTCTGGGAAAGCTGAAGATAAAACAGAATTGTTTTGAAACATGTTCAAGAACAAATCAACATTAATATTGAGGTAAGATGTCTAGACCAAAAATAATATAATTATTTGTTATAGTTTATTAAACAGTAAAAATAAAACAAATTATCATACATTACCTAAGATTGTGTCAAATTACGTTAAAAATACAGTAATAACTTACTTTTACATGATTTTATTTTCTTTGCGGTCCGAAACACTTGAATGACGGGCACTAGAAAGTATTGTTTCGCCAATTTAAGGGTTAAGTAAGTGCTAATAGGAACAATATCAAGCAACTGTAAATATTAATCATAACTTGTTAGTGCCAAGAGGAACCATAACTTGCTTAAGTATAATTAACAGAGAGCATTGTTTGAAATGCAAATAACAACCACAACGAAATAGAACAATTTAGCGTCACAATAACTCAAAATTATATTTTAAGGAATCGAAAGTATAAAATATTTTCACACATTAGAACTAGTAAATAACACTATAAATGCATAGTCAGGAACATCAACACACATAAAATGATAGAGATATTTTAATATTGCTAAACCAAAGCATGTAGTACTGCAGAAAACTGTAGTGGAGCATGCTGTCATATGAAGACTCTTATAATAATAAAAAAAATAGGACATCACATCACTCCATGTCATATACTATCTTCACTTCTCGCAACTGGAATTCCCTATCACAAGAAATCAGGGGCTGCCGGACATTGGCATCTTTTAAATTAAATCTTCTTCTTCACGGTTTAGGCTTATTTACTAACCTGTTCTGGCTCCAAATTGCTGCTCTTTCCATCTTTTCTTTGGTCTTTCCAAACTTCTTCCTCGTGGTGAATAGCTATATGCTGCTTTTGGTATTCTATTCTCAGTCATCCTTGCCAAGTGTTCTTTCCAGTTTGTTCTGTATTTCTCTATTGTTGTGTTTAATTCCTCTACTTTTAGTTGTATTATTTCTGTGTTATGTTTTTTTGACATCCTGCTATTGGTCTGAGGAATCTCATTTCAGTAGCTTGTATTTTGGCAGATTGTTGTGTTGTCATTGTCCATGTTTCGGATCCATAAATAATAATAGGCATAGCCATTGTCTTGTATAATTTCATTATGGAGTCTTTCCTGGCTTTATTTTTTCAATGTTCTTTTTAGTGTCCCTGTTACATAATTAAACTGAAGTTATATTTGCTCTAACCTCGACTTCATCATTACCCAGTGTAAGGTACATATACTATTTGGTGTTTCTCACATCATTTATCATATTTATACTATTGTTATTATTATAATTATTATTATCATTATCATTACAATATTATTATTGTTGTTATCATTATCGTAAATATTAGTATTGTTATTATCGTATAAAATGTTGTTTGTATATGAAATTTACACTACTACATTTAATATATCTTTAACTCTTTACAATTAGTGTAGTGTATATCTATACAGTCATATTTTTTTTTGTAACTGTGCTGGTTGAGTGGAAGAGAAGGCCTTATGGCCTTAACTCTGCCAGAATAAACAAAACTATTATTAATCAATTGAGTTGGTGTTTACTTGATGAAAATCCACATTTAATTAAAACTATTATTATTATTATTATTATTATTATTATTATTATTATTATTATTATTATTATTATTATTATGAACTAAGCAAAGCGCAATGCGGATGTGATCTAATATTAGCTGAAACTAGTGTTTTGATATAAGGAGCCCATGATCTCTGGTGACTGATTACCAAGTAAGTTCATTGTTTTCGTTTTGTGCAAAGCCCTCCTAGACACTCATGATTCGCAAGCGCTAATTGGGATCAACGTACGTAGGTAGTAATTTTATTAACAGGCTCGACAGAAACCTTTAGTACAAACTTGTGATTCGAGAAAAGTTTCACGATTAAAAAGCAAGAAAGAAGAAAATGTTTATAGTATATACACACCCAAACACACACATCTACATTTATACGTAATAAGCTGGTATAATGTATCCTCCCTTCCTCTCCCCCATCCAAAGTATCGTCTCTATATGTCTCACGTTACGGTATAGTTCCGACTGAATCCTTTGAGCAATTAGAATACATCCTACGTAACAGGACTCAAACGAACACACGCAGTAAATACGTAGGCTGTATGATAGTTCAACTAAAGCAAGTTAGTATATAGTAGAATTTATACTAATAAAATTCATATCGAACTCCGATGAGATGAATAGTCATAAGATAAAAATTAAAATATTGAAATTTTTTGGCAGGTGCCGTCGTCCTCAACTGCGTTAAAATGTTGTATTTAAATTACACTGAGCAACAAAAAAGAAACTGTTTTGTCTCAGAATGAAAAATATGTGATTATTATAATATTTTTTCTCCTGAATTCAAATATGATATCGGTTTTTCTCCATCACGCAAGGTTTCCGAGAGACAGGAATTTATAATTTGAAACACTTTAATATTTCCTACATTCGTAACTACACAATATTCGAACATTCGGATTCACCTAGAAATTAAAAAATGACGATTTTCTGTTATATTTCGCCAGCGGAGCATCCCTCTTGATGGTTCAACAATAATCGGCCAGCATATTAGGATTTCATTTGCCTTGATATCTCTTTTCCATAGCTGAAAACCATTTGAGTTAGCTCATTTGCTTTTACTTTACAATGAACAAATGGACGAAAAAACGATTATTAAAAAATAATTATTTAAATCCATTAATTCAAATTAAAAAAAAAAACTGTGGGTGATGGAGAAATTCCGAATACATATCTGAAAACACGATAAAAAAAACTGCATCAAGTACAACTATTGGTACTCATGAGACAAAAATCATGTTGACCAGTGTAATTAACTGTAGGCTTTTCGAAAGTTAACTTCCATCATCTTGAAGTGTCGTTGGTAGCAACTGACTGGTTTTTAGCGATCTCATATAATGGGTTGATATCGTTAAAAACCAGCCAGTTGCTACCGACAACACATCACGACCACCAAAGTCTACAACGTCGTAAAACAATAGCAACAGCCAGTAGCACATGCTCATCCTGCTGATGATGGAAGTTAACATCCGAAAGGCCTCAGTTAATATTTTAAATATAATATTTATACACAGTTGAGAACGACGACACCTGCAAAAACGGTATATTTTAATTTTCATCTTATAATAAAATTGAATACTAAACAAAAATTCCCATAGAGAATTTTAAACTACGAATATAAATATCTTCACAGAGACCTAAAGTTGTCCTCTCTCAATTATCGTACTCTATCTAAGAATATCACGTCTTCTCTTCATTCTCGACCCTATTAGTAGACCCCAAGATGCCTATCTATCTATATCTATACCTACCTATATATATATATATACCTATCTATCTATATCTATACCTATCTATATATCTATACCTGTCCACCGCTGTGGTCTCGAGGTAGCGTGCTGCCTTGTCACGCAGCGGGCCCGGGTTCGATCCCCGGTCGGGGCAGTTTTTCTGGGTGAGGTTTTTATCGGGGTTTTTCCTCACCTGTAAGACAAATGTCAGGAAAACTTTAAGGCCCAAACGGTCCCCGAAATCATATGGCCATCATCCTTACCATCCTGGTTGAGTGGTAGACAAGGCCTTAAGGCCTTAACTCTGCCAGGTAAAATAAAGCTATTATTATTTATTATATCTATATATATCTATACCTATCTATCTCTATACCTATCTATCTCTATCTATACCTATATCTATCTATATCTACCTCTATATATATATATATATTTGTCTATCTATCTACATGTGTCTATCTATCTATCTATCTATCTATCTATATCTGTCAGTATATCTAGCTATCTCTGCCTATCTTTGTCTATTTATCTATCTATATCTATCTGTCTATCTATTTATCTATATATGTATGCTGTCTGTCTGTCTGCCTGCCTGCCTATATGTCTATCTATCTATCTATCTATGTCTGCCTGTCCATCTATCTATCTATCTATCTATGTCTGCCTGTCCATCTATCTATCTATCTATATCTGTCTGCCTGTCCATCTATCTATCTATCTATATATGTCTGTCTGTCTATCTATCTATCTATCTATATATGTCTGTCTGTCTATCTATCTATCTATCTATATATGTCTGTCTGTCTATCTATCTATCTATCTATATATGTCTGTCTGTCTATCTATCTATCTATCTATATATGTCTGTCTGTCTATCTATCTATCTATCTATATATGTCTATCTATCTATATGTCTATCTATATGTCTATCTATCTATCTATCTATCTATCTATCTATCTATCTATCTATCTATCTATCTATCTATCTATCTATCTATCTATCTATCTATCTATCTATCTATCTATCTATCTATCTATCTATCTATCTATCTATCTATCTATCTATCTATCTATCTATCTATCTATCTATCTATCTATCTATCTATATCTGTCTGTCTGTATGTCATCTATCTATCTATCTATCTATCTATATCTGTCTGTCTATCTATCCATCCATCCATCCATCCATCCATCTACAATGGCATAAGAGCCTA
The DNA here is from genome assembly GCA_030220185.1 of Diploptera punctata. Classification (NCBI taxonomy): domain Eukaryota; kingdom Metazoa; phylum Arthropoda; class Insecta; order Blattodea; family Blaberidae; genus Diploptera; species Diploptera punctata. Next base: position 674,148 of record JASPKZ010003053.1, read on the forward strand.
AAATTGGACCTTTTTCTCTCCTTTGTTAAGAGTGAATAGACCAAGTTAATTTAGTTACGCTTATTTTCCTACATATGTCATGAATGATATGCGGTCAACATACCACCCAATGAGACATTTATTAGACAACTAAAGTATAGCAATTGGCTCTAGCGGGCACGTGTGTTATCAAATAGGTTAACATGACACTAGTAGTCACTTTTTCTCCAATCGAATATTCACAGTATAAACGGTAGTATAGAATAGCCTAAATTAATTCTAATATTACATCATCGAACCCGGATCGCTGGAGTGCATAGTAGGGTCTCTACCACTACAACAAGGCGCTGGATAATAAGAGTAGAAATCAAAACAGCAAGAAAACCCCCAGGATACATGTTTTGAATTTCTCTGATGTAGTTTTTTATTTTAATATTTCTTTCATGTGAAAGGCCTGGGTGTATTCTTGAATTGGTGGTAATGCAGAGCGCATCACGAATGATTCTGAATAGACCACCGAGAAATAATAAACAAGTATTGATTGCGGACGTCATAGAGTAATCAATCTTCCAGCTCTATTAATCCCAATTCTCATCCGGTAATACATCACCAGTCCACCTGACAACCTTCCCACCACCATTTTAAACTTGGCGAGCTTTTTAGAAAATGAGACTGGGGCGCTTTGAACCACCTGTTCGCCAGTTAATTACTGTCACTTACAAACTGCTACAATCACTGCTGTCGTGTGTAAGTAATTCTATTCAAAACACGACTTTAATATTGTCGTTACCTAATTTTATTCTGGAGAACATAAAACAAGGAGAGATAGAATAAGGAACGACACAATCAGGGAGATATTAACTATGCAAAAATTAACGACATAGAAAATATAGACTAAATGTTATTAAAAGATTCCGGGCTATGTGGCCGTGGTCTATAACTGGCGTTTCTTCCAGACGTTTCTCCCTCAACTGCGGAGGGCATCTTCAGTGGCGAGCGCTTCCAGCTGATGTTTCCCTGTCGTAGACTCGCAGTCGAGTCTACGACAGGGAAACAACAGCTGGAAGCGCTCGCCACTGAAGATGCCCTCCGCAGTTGAGGGAGAAACGTCTGGAAGAAACGCCAGTTATAGACCACGGCCACATAGCCCGGAATCTTTTAATACCATGATTACCGGCTGTGAAATCCTGCATTCTACAATATAGACTAAATGTTTTGGGAATCTAAAAAAATGGAAAATAAAGACTATTACAAGGACTGTTAAATCTCAAGATACAAGGAAAATGACCACGAGAAATATGGGTTAACCAAGTGAAGAAAAGTTTATAAGAAAGAGGATACGTTTGGGAAGAACTAAAAAGAAGGAAAGGATGTGAAGATAGAGACGGTTTAGGCATATTTGGAATCGACCTTCGGAAAGGACGACATAAGAGCATGATGATAATGACGAGTTAACCATCATATATAGCAGAGCCTCCAAACTATTTGTATCGCGAGCAAAATGAAAGAAACATCAAGGTGGTGCAGGCCATAGGCCCTATTACAGCGGTTGTGGATTATTATTAGTTTTATTATTATTATTATTATTATTATTATTATTATTATTATTATTATTATTATTATTATTATTATTATTATTTCTAGAAGAGATAAAATCAGAAAGAATGTAATTCAATAAAATATTAATGTTTAAACACCAACTGTGAATTTCATGATAAACAAAGAATTAAAATGGCATGATCATGTAAAAAGAATGACGGAAAATGATCCTCAAGAAGAACACTAGAATAGGTACCACTTGGTAAAAGAAGGGACGGCAACAAATAACGTGGATTGATGATGTTTTGAGCACCATGGGTGGAAAATGAATTAAATGATGGAGATTGGGACAATAGAGATATGGTGGAGAATGACAGTAGAAGAATTGGGCACAGGAAAATGTGAAATATTGAGAAACCTGTTAAAATAATAATAATAATAATAATAATAATAATAATAATAATAATAATCTCAACTCGTGTGCAACTCGGGGGTGGGTTGAGGGATGGGATGAGACGACGTCCCTATATTTATAGAGGTCTGTGAACTACAAGGGTGCCGACCTACCACTCCTGACGCACCGTCACAGGGTCGGATGAAATGAAATGAAACGAAATGGATGTGATGAGTATGGAGAAATGGTGGATAGAAATTTGTGGCAGGGGAAAACGGGAGAAAACCCCGAGAAAAACCTGCTCAAGCTCCGTTTCGTCCACCACGAAACTCACATGGAGTGAACGAGATTCGATCTCGGGACCCCAGCGGTGATAGGCGAGCGTCTAACAGTATGCGCCACGTAGCCAAAATAAATAATAGTAGGCCTAATTATAATATTATTTATTATTTATCATTATCATTATCATTATCATTATCATTATCATTATCATTATCATTATCATTATCATTATCATTATTAATATAGTAAGCGTGTGTTGATTTGCTACTTTCCTTGTTATCTTGTTATAATATATTTCATGAGTTCTTGTTCCATTACTGAGAGACTAATATTTTAAACCTATCCTTAACATAATTTAATTTATTAAAGTACTACAGATACTACTAGCGTACTACATCCTTCTGCTGAAGACGAAAGTCGGTATCCGAAAGACCTACAGTTATTAAATGTTTTAAAAATGTAACCTAGTTGAGGACACGGCACCTGCCAGGTATCTATTTGAATATTGTACTTTCTCAAATTACTACTTTGGGATCATATATATATATATATATATATATATATATATATATATATATATATATATGCAGAATATTCTTAATATTTCTTACTTAATGTGAGTCATCAAACGCTATTTTAGTTTTTTATGTAATTATGAAAGGCGCATGTGGTAAAGAGTTTGAGAACTTTATTAGTTTATCTTTCACACACATTTTTAGAACGTAAATATATTAAATTCGTCATAAAACGGAATAAAAATGACTAACGTTGCTCACTTTATTGCCGTATGCCCTTTAACTACTAAAATTTTTAACCCCTTCGTGCTGCAGAATTACGACGTGTTTGGTGGTCTTCTCAAGATATATTGGCTGCTAACTGAAGAACATTGTTCAGTGGCCAATAGAATGGAAGCAATATAAATCATATAGACATTCTTGTAGGTACTTAATTCTCTATATACAGTACTATATTTCAGAGGTCTCAAATCGAATTAACACGTTATTAATTAATTTTTTCTCAACGAACACTCCCAATACTTGTTAATTGATTTTGTTAATCCTTAAATTGACAAAGCACCAATTTATCGTGTCAGTTATTTGAATGTTTCGGACCGCACTGAAAACAATATCATACATCTAGCCTATATATTGTTACGTGAAGAAAAAACGTTGTACCCTTTTTACTCCTGTGTTTGTCAACCGATTTTCTTCTTTTTTTTGTTTAGTAACTATTGATGAGATTTATTTAGTGTTATCAATAAAAAATACAAACAGTTCTGCCGTTTTTAACTGCAAGGCAGAGTATATGGAAAATCTCCATTGTGCAAGAGTTAAATATCCTCTAAAGAAGCTTGTGATGTACAGTATAAAGGCCATGTTAAAAAAAATCTGCCGTTTATAACTGCAAGACACTAAAATCCAGCGCCAAAACTCCAATTTAAATTACAGGGAACTTTTATATACATATATATATATATATATCCATCCATCCATAGTAATTCTGCCCGAGGGCTGGTCCTTCACTGCAATCATAGCATTTGCATGCTATGCTTCCATCTTTACTAGGGAATTGTAGGTGTGGTAGCTTCCCGTTGCTTTCCACACCGGTGAAGGCCATATGATTTCGGGGACCGTTTGGGCCTTAAAGTTTTCCTGACATTTGTCTTACAGGTGAGGAAAAACCCCGATAAAAACCTCACCCATAAAAAATGTCCCGCATGTGTTAATCCCAAAGGTAGACGATCATCCTGCCAGAGTAGGGGTGACATGTGATCAGCATGTCGGGTCCACCAGCCGTTATAGCTGGTTTCCTCAACGTGGAGCCGCACCTCATTGTAGCTACCCAAATTCCTCACAGTGCTGGTTGCTAATTTAGAATACTATCACCTCCATCATCAGTTTCACTCCGACATAAATATATACCCTGCATTTTTTATGATTATGAACTAATACAATTTAAAACTAACAGTGTCTAATATAAAGTGACGTGTTATTTATGGTCGAATTTCGACCACTTGGCGAACACTAGTAACTATTAATATTGGTAATAAAAGATTCCGGGCTATGTGGCCGTGGTCTATAACTGGCGTTTCTTCCAGACGTTTCTCCCTCAACTGCGGAGGGCATCTTCAGTTGCGAGCGCTTCCAGCTGTTGCTTCCCTGTCGTAGACTCGACTGCATCGTGGTCTATAACTGGCGTTTCTTCCAGACGTTTCTCCCTCAACTGCGGAGGGCATCTTCAGTGGCGAGCGCTTCCAGCTGTTGCTTCCCTGTCGTAGACTCGACTGCATCGTGGTCTATAACTGGCGTTTCTTCCAGACGTTTCTCCCTCAACTGCGGAGGGCATCTTCAGTTGCGAGCGCTTCCAGCTGTTGCTTCCCTGTCGTAGACTCGACTGCATCGTGGTCTATAACTGGCGTTTCTTCCAGACGTTTCTCCCTCAACTGCGGAGGGCATCTTCAGTTGCGAGCGCTTCCAGCTGTTGCTTCCCTGTCGTAGACTCGACTGCATCGTGGTCTATACCTGGCCGTTTCTTCCAGAAGTTTCTCCCTCAAACTGCGGAGGGCATCTTCAGTGCGAGCGTTCCAGCTGTTGCTTCCCTTGTCGTAGACTCGACTGCATCGTGGTCTATAACTGGCGTTTCTTCCAGAGGTTTCTCCCCTCAAACTGCGGAGGGCATCTTCAGTTTGCGAGCGCTTCCAGCTGTTGCTTCCCTGTCGTAGACTCGACTGCATCGTGGTCTATAACTGGCGTTCTTCCAGACGTTTCTCCCTCAACTGCGAGAGTGCATCTCTCAGTTGCGAGCGCTTCCAGCTGTTGATTCCCTGTCGTAGACTCGATCGAGTCTACGACAGGGAAGCAACAGCTGGAAGCGCTCGCAACTGAAGATGCCCTCCGCAGTTGAGGGAGAAACGTCTGGAAGAAACGCCAGTTATAGACCACGGCCACATAGCCCGGAATCTTTTATTACCATGATTACCGGCCGTGAAAGCCTGCATTCCACAACTATAAATATTGTTTCACCAGCCTCATGGGCTAGTGGTCAGCGTTTCTTACTATCTCTTATGAGATCCCGGATTCGAGTCCCGGTCAAAACCGTAGGCATTTTTCCTTAAAGGGAGTTATTCATGTGGTTGCCCCTGGTCTGGAATTTAGGTTAAGAACTCTCCTGGCGCTTCATTATCATTTATCACCCAGCCTATTCATCGGGGTAACGTAACTTCGCATTCTAGGCGCCCCAAATTCAGACAGTGGGGATACAGGAGAGAATACCAGAAATGTCGAAATGATAACCCGGGGCATTGAATAAAATATGTGTGTTTCGACACACAATTAAGTAATTTCTACTTGTACGTTTTACCTAGGAACAATAATCACAAATAAGAAGGGAGATGCACAAAGAAATTAAACATAGGCTCAATTCTGAGGAAAGCGTGCTATTATGCATTGCAGAGACTCTTGACGTCACGACACTACTTTCAAAAACGTTGAAGTGAAAAAATATAAAACTATAATTCTACCAGTTTATAATACGGATGTGAAACATGGACTCTTGCTTTAAGGGAGGAAAGAAGATTACGAGTATTTGAGAATAAAGTTCTTAGAAAAATGTTTGGGCCGAAAAGAGATGATCAGACAGTTGAATGGAGAAAAATACATAATAGTGAATTACATATGTACAGGAAGCTAGATACAATAAGAACAGTTAAGTCTCGTAGACTGCAATGGGCAAGACATGTGGCACGAATGGGTAATGAAAGAGTGCACGGAAGCTTCCTGTAAGAAAACAAGAGGGAAAACATCCAGTTGGTAGACCAAGAATGAGGTGGGAGAATAGCATTAACTATGAATTGAAGGAAGTAGATTATACAGGGAATGATTGGAAAACATTAGCTCAGGATAGGGATGTATGGAGAGCTTATTTTTGCGTGTACATGAACCTACGGGTTCGATAGTGCCAGTGAGTTAGTTACGTTTTCTTCTGTATTATTTAAAATGTTAAATAAAATAAACCAATTGATGTTTCCTGTAGGAAATATTGCCAATTTAAGGATTCAGTAATTTCTAGCTCTTAAAAATCCCTGGTATTTATTTAGCAGGTTTCACAATATCTTCCTGCACCCAATTAATCTACTGTCATTATCCTCCACATCTCTCTTCATTCAATTTTCCATCGTACAATCATTTTTCCCTCATGCTGTTCAAAACACCATCAGTCCACGTTATTTTTGACCGTTCTCTTCTTTTCTACCAGCTGACGCCCATTTATTCTTGGGAATCTATCTTCTGTCATTCTTTTTTCATGACCATACAAATTTAATTTTTATTTATGAAATCCACGATTGAAGTTTGAACATTCATATTTTGAATTATAAGAATAAATCACTATGAGGTTTAATTTAAGATAAATTAAAATGTTTCATACCTCTTCTCATAACCAATCTTCTAAATAGATCGCGATTTCAGGGTTTTGGCGACCCCATCCTCATTACACTCTTGACGATAGATGTTATGTCGATCGGAAGAACCACTTTCCCTCTGTCAAAAATGGTGAAGTGGTAAAGTCAGCAGTAGGTGCTCATGCTTGGTCCGAAAAAGTCTAATTGAATAAAAAGCTAGTCTAATTAAAGAAATAGCAAAAGAAAGAAAAAAAAAGAGAAACTCACGATTTGGAAAAAAATCTACATTCAGAAAAACAAGAAAAACTTATGAACTTCGAAATTCCTGCAGATTCTGGCCTGATTCGGAGGTTTATCGTTCCATCAATAGAGGGAAGAAGAAGTGGTTCTTCCGATCGACATAACATCAATCGTTAACTTATTCGCCTCAAAAGACGAGGTAGACTCGCCGGCAGTTAAATGGCCTTCAACTCAGAAGACGAGGTACACTCGCTTAACTCTGCTGTTATCTATTTTGTCAATATTTTGTAATCCAATGGCAGGGTAATCTTCTGTTAACATTTATGAATAGTAGAGGAATGTGTTTTGGCCTTCACCCGTATTGTGATCTCAAGTACCGTTATCGTTTGCTTGTTTTGAATGTCTGAAAATAGACAATATAATTTACGGTAACTTAAATCCAGTTTCTGGGGAAATTCATTGCGCATTTAAACCTGAAGCGACTGGGTTAAGAGTGTACTGTGGATGGGGTTGCCAAGACCCTGAAATCGCGATCTACTTAAAAGATTGATTATGAGGAGAGGTATGAAACATTTTAATCTATATTTTGTTTAATTATACTGTTTTTATTTTATAAACTAAATTAGTACAAAAATCCACAAGAATAAAAATATGTAATACTTTAGCAATGCTCTCTCTTTTATACAGAAGTGAGAAGCCTCAAATCACGCAGTAAAACCTCGATTTGAAACCTTATAACATAAATAAATAATATTGTAACAATATATTAACACCTAAATTTTCTCTCGTCTTTAAATTTCTAGGAACGAATGCTAGACTATATCATAACATGGAGCCATCATACACGAAAAATCTCTGAAAGCTTCTCCGTTACTACTCTGTATTGTGTGAACTACGTGATTTGAAAGTTATTTTAGCTCCAACTGTTCTATATTATGTTTATAACCCGTTTGCCGCTCAATTCATTCCTGTTAGCTGTTTCCTTCATCTAAAGCATTAGCCATATTGCTGCTTGTGCTCGTTCAATGTAAAAATGCAGGGAAACTCTGCTTTAAAAATCAATTATTTGAATACAACTTCCTACATACCGCGCATCAACGCTCATTTCGTTAACTAGCGAGTTTTTAAAACCCCTTTCAATTCATTTTAATATTACTTTTCCTGTTAAAAACAGCGTTAAAATCTGGAATGCAGACTTAGTTCAGTTAAGAGATAACAAAAAAAGAGCCTGCGCAATGCATATGTATTAGGGCATTCGATAGTAATGGCAAAACAGCTTTAACATATATATATATATATATATATATATATATATATATATTTAGGTTACTTTTGACATTACAAACTTAATTTAGAGTTCTTGCTAAGTCAACTATATGTTACCCAATCCTTGGAATACGACGAACGCCATCTGCAGCACAATTTCAGGATATCTCTTTCATTTGATCGATCTAGAATTTTCTGCATATCAACTCTTGATTGAAATCAAATGCTCCTTAGAGGTTCTTTGATCTTTGTCAATAAGTTATAGTTATAAATACTCGTGTCTGATGAATTTGGTGTATGTTCGAGTACTTCCTAATTCCACCTTCTAAAAATATTCTACTGGAAATATTTTTTTTTTTTTGGGCGGTGTTAATTACTAAATGTGAAAAAAAAGATTTTCAGGCTCGTAAAAAATCCTTAAGCCTGAATGAAAATACCTCTAAGCAAAATTTACCGAATTTTCCCACCTTGGTTTCCTAGATGTCAGTATGAGGCGGAATGCTGCCCACGGACCACTCAAATGATATCTATACGAAAACAAGTGTAACTAAATTAGTATGGTTCAAATTCTTCCCTGTAGGGGGAGAGCGCCTAAATCTCTGTAAAGGGAAAACATGGGCTTACAAAAAAATATTTTAATAAAGTTGAGGACGACGGAACCTACCAACAGGTACAATTTAATTCGTAACTTTCATCACTTTAATATCGTTGCTAAATTCTGATTTGTGGTATTTATATATGCATTTTGAACCCTCTACACAAAATTCTGAAAACTACCCATTTATTAGCAGGTAATGAAACATATGTTTCCGAAAAGTCTCCAGAATATTTACAGCATTTCATCTAGTTGAGGATGACATAGATCTGAGGTACCAATTTCATAACTTTAACTTCTAATGAATTTTCGAGCTAGCATTTACACTGGCAACTAAAGAAACCATGAAAAAATCTCAGGTTGGTCGCGCATGGGAACAGTTGATCTCACTTCAGATAGATTATGTTAATATGAAGCAAGAAGTTGGTGATGTGAGGTTTACATGTGGACAGTGAGTAAACACGAGATGGATATGTCATTTGCCAGAAAATAAATGTGTTTGTAGCGAATAAGTTTCATGAATAACGTAGAAAAGCAAGATGTGTAGGACAGAAATACGTTCATTACTAAGTCAGGAGCTCTGCTACTTGTAATACGTACACAAGTATTTGTGCTCTCTGGCAAATGTTGGTTTCAAAATGTGTCTGTGTGTAAACACCACATACATCATATCATCGCGTCAGGGAATGCCATTATTTTAACTGTTCTCACATTTTTATAAAGAAATAAGTCACAAATATAATGTAATATATCTCGTTTGTACACCGCTGTGGCCTCGAGGTAGCGTGCTGCCTTGTCACGCAGCGGGCCCGGGTTCGATCCCCAGTCGGGGCAGTTTTTCTGGGTGAGGCTTTTATCGGGGTTTTTCCTCACCTGTAAGACAAATGTCAGGAAAACTTTAAGGCCCAAACGGTCCCCGAAATCATATGGCCATCATCATCATCCTTATCATTATCATCATCGTCCTTAACCGGTGTGGAAAGCAACGGGAAGCTACCACACCTATAATTTCCTAGTAAAGCTGCAAAGCATAGCATGAAAATGCTATGATTACACTGAAAGACCTGCCCTTGGGCAGAATTACTATGGATGGATATCTCGTTTAAATCTTTGGGCAGACTACACTACAAAATAAGTAAAATTATCTATACTAACTATAACTCAGTAACACTATCGAATCGGTAGGTTCATGGCCGCACGGACATAAGCTCTCAATACATCCCTATCCTGAGCTAATGTTTTCCAATCATTCCCTGTATAATCTACTTCCCTCAAATCATAGTTAATGTTATATCTCCACCTCATTTCTTGGTCTACCAACTGGGCGTTATCCCTCTGGCTTTCCTACAAGAAGCTTCCATGCATGTCTTTCATTCCCCATTCGTGCCACGTGTCCTGCCCATCGCAGTCTACAAGACTTAACAGTTCTTACTACATCTGCTTCCTATAAAGACCATGTAGTTCACAGTTATGTAGTCTTCTCCATCCACCTGTATGTTCATCTCTCTTTGGTCCAAAATTTTTCCTAAGAACTTTATTTTTAGTAACATTTTTGGACCAAACGATCTATACAAGAAACAAAACTATCTGAGAGTCGTAGTATTTATTATTATTGTGATTGTAACGCATTTGTGCAGGTGATTGGGGGGGAAAAAAAACACACACACACACACCATGGGTCTTGCCATCAGGCTAAATAAATAGATATAGGATACATAAATATGTAAAATTGTTCGCTTCCACGGCAAGTGTCTTGATTCCTGTTGGGTTTGTCTTTCGGGCTAAATTGCCGTTTTCTGGTTTTCTTAGAACTCAACGTTTTGTCTACTACTGTGGTAAACATCCTCAGGGGATTCTGCGTGATCTATGAACTCGTAACTCTTCAACTGTCTGCAGCTGACATTTGAAGAGTTAGGAGATCATAGAGCACGAGAACCTCCTGAGGATGTTTACCACAGTAGTAGACGAAACGTCGAGTTCTAAGAAAACCAGACAACGGCAAATTAGTCCGAATGACAAACCCAACAATATACATATATAGTTTTTTATTTATTCAGCCTCGTAGAGTTAAGTCCATGTGTCCCTAGTAATGAAATTAAAAACTAGAATTTGTCTTGGTGAACGAGAAAAATCAGAGACAATCAAAGTGAGTCGGTCGGTCCCGGTGTTTGAAGGCAGATCATTCCGGATAATATATATATATATATATATATATATATATATATATATATATATTATTCGAAATGATCTGCCTTCAATTTCAGGCATTGGATTTTCTCTGATTTTCCTCGGTCACCACGAAAATTTTCATTAGTAATTTCAATAATAAGGTCATTTTTCGATAATCATTTTATATACATGGTGATTCAGAATTAGTATTACAGACGACTGGGGGTTGTAGAGGGGACTTAGTAAATGTTTTGATGAGGAACACATGTCCGGAAACGTACAATTTCGATGTAAAATAAGTTTGAAGATCGAAACAAAATGGGTTGATATCGAGTGTCTTGTGTTTCAGAATAAGTATTACAGACTTCTACGGGTTGTAGTATGCATGTCGAGTCGGAGGAAGATATTCTTGCACGAATTCTGGCGGCAGCAGAAATTTTATTGAGCACATAATAGGTCTTGTGGGATGTGTGTATTAAAGCATGCGTTGCAGGTACACTTTGTGCAACGAACAACAGGTCGGCACGTGGAACCACATTTGTAGTAAAACTCCTAGAAGTATGTAATACTTATTCTGAAACACAAGACACGATGTAAGCCCATTGTGTCTCGATCTTCAAACTTATTTTACATCGAAATGGTAAGTTTTCGGACATGGGTTCCTTATCAAACTTTATCTACTAAGTCCACTCTACAACCCCTACAAGTCTGTAATACTTATTCTGAATCACCCTGTATAACTAATTTATTTTCGGAATGATCTGCCTTTAATCCTTGTGACTGGCCTGTTGGATTTTCTCTCATTTTCCTCAGCCACCAAGCAAATTTTCGTTTGTAATTTCAATACTACGTAACCATTTTTGATAACATATTTAAATAAATTTCTCAACTTTTACACAGAACAAATGAATTTTATGAAAAGGTAATATTTCTGCTAGTCTTGTTTATGTGCTGGTATGTAAAAAAAAAGTAAAGTGATCCCACTACAGGCCTCAGGAGGCCCTTAGGGTACTAGGAGGTGTTAAGGCTCCCATTTTTTCTGAACAATCGGCACTTGATGTCAGCCGGATTGTCAGTCCTGCGTGATGGCCGCCTGTCCCCTAGAACAAACGCCTGGTACTCATTTCCGTTAGAGGCTGAGTCGACCCCAGAGCCATAGTGCCGCCACAAGGTTTGGGTCAGTTTTTTAAAAATCCTGACCCCACCGGATCTCGAACCCTCGACCTTCCGCCTTGTAGCGTAGTGCCTTTAACCACTACGCTACGGCGGTATGTACACCTATAAATTATACAGGACCTTTGCATGTAAATATGTATAAAACATTAAGAAAATAATAGCTTTGTAACATTTTTGTGTCATAATTTTCATATTTTGTTATTATGATTTCATATTTTGGTATAATTTTCTTCATATAATGGAAATGCGTGCTATTATGCATTGCAGAGACTCTTGATGTCCCAACTCCTTTCAAAAAACGTTAAACTTAAAATATATAACTATATTCTACCAGTTATATTATATGGGTGCGAAACATGGACTCTTACTTTAAGGGAGGAAAAGAGATTACAAGTATTTGAGAATAAAGTTCTTAGGAACATTTTTGGACCAAGGAGAGATGAACAGACAGGTGAATGGAGAAGACTACATAACAATGAACTACATGGTCTTTATAGGAAGCCAGATATAATAAGAACAGTTAAGTCTCGTAGACTGCGATGGGCAGGACATGTTGCGCGTATGGGGAATGAAAGACTTGCAAGGAAGCTTCTTGTAGGAAAGCCAGAGGGAAAACGCCCAGTTGGTAGACCAAGAATGAGCTGGGAGAATAGCATTAACTATGATTTGAGGGAAGTAGATTATACAGGGAATGATTGGAAAGGATTAGCTCAGGATAGGGATGTATGGAGAGCTTATGTCCGCGCGGCCATGAACCTACGGGTTCGATAGTGCCAGTGAGTAAGTAAGTAATAATAACTATAGTCTAACTCTCTTAATATTTTGGGAAAATTTTTGGGTTTTAAACACTAAACATTCTGAATAAATAGATTCAATTACAAGCAATCATGATATTCATTTTTTTTTCACACTCTGTGATGTGTAACAAACCTTCTTAAAAAGTAACACATTATCAGGTGGTTTCGAAAAAGAGATGGAGCGAAACAGAGACAAGTTAACACAACAAAGCAATGTGGGACCTACACATGTAGCATAATCATTCTAATTGTTCTTTAGCCTCTGTCATGCCAGATGGACACAAACCGCACAAATATATACAATCAACCCCAAACCACCCCGTCATCACCCTCACATCCCGAAACATTTACCAACATCGAGTACAAAAAATTTAAAACGAAAAAAAAAACAACTAACACACAATATGACCACTCTTTACTACATAAGCCGACGTGATATCTTTTTCATCCATTTTATTCCTCGAAAACTCGTACACAGTAGCATTTATATCGATTAGTTTATTGCAGTATTCCGACATCACGCCTGCAGAACCTTGATTAGGTAACCCTTTCGTTCTGTACGTCGTTTGGTTGCCTATGCACCAGGTAGTTAAAGAGTTACAGCTTGCGGCGAAATGGAACCAATAAAATTGTATACAGTAGCCAGTCTCTGTCGTTATTACCGCCATAAAAATGATAAAATAAAAACAAATGCCCTTCATAATAAGAGGATAAATTTTCCAGAAAAATCTCATAAAGTAAAAACACATATTTAAGAGTTAATCTTACTGTAAATTAAAGGTAATTGCAATATAGTCATGATTATTCCCAACTGAGAGCAACTTTGCAATAATAATTTGAATTATAACCTGAAACAACATAATTCTTAAGATAAAAATAATAAATACTCTTGTACACTCCCCAATTTGCAAAACAGGCCAGAAAGTAGTGATATATAAAAGCATGTAGTTTATTTCATATAAAAAGGTATCAAAGAAGCAAATTAAACAATATTTTTGCGGGATAGTGTGTTTGTCGTACTTACCAGCAATGGCGACCATTATTGAAAGTTCAACTTCCTACATTTCGAGGTTGCCAACCTAAATAACTATACTGTAATATTGCATTTACACTTACGTGCGGGAAGTAAAACCACTGCCTTCTATGTATGCTACGTACAATGTATAAACAAAAAAATATCTAAAAGGTAGTGTTAATATACATTATACGAAACAAATCATTGCATTTTAAATGAAGTGAACTTTAATTGAAACAATATAAAACAATAAATACGTACCTGCCGCCATGTTATCAATAATTTTATTGTTCTCAAGGCCTCCTGTTGTTTCAACTAATAAACATTGCCTACGCTGTTAACATTAGTCAATTGTTTATAATAACGCAAATGTTTCCAACAAATATATTATTTTACTATTATTTATTATTTTGAAAACACCATTGCGCAAAAAATAATGTACAACGCACGTTTGTGAAGTGTTTCACAGAATCTCGGAAATTAAAAACCTGACTATTGCTCGGTTTTTTTTTTTTAATTTTCCTCCTTTCTGTAAAAACCACTTCCCAATCTTCGTATCGTAATATACTGTTAATATAATTTAAATTAATAAAAATATAACTATAAACCATCGGCAGATATGCATTTATATCTATCCTTAACGATTAGCGTATGTGATTACTATAATATATGGGATAAAATTTCTCGTGGAATTTCGTCCAGTACGGTTCACAGTCAGCATGATGAGAAATGTTAATAGCTACAATAAATAGCGACTGCTTGTGAGCAAATCAGGGGGAGGATCCGACTATATGCTACCGCTAAATTGGCTGGATCATTATCCACGTCTGTAAATGGCATTTGTGGATGTATGAATAACAGCTGACCAATGGGAGTTTGGCTCATTCGCGCCATGGAGTATAATATTTTTTTACTAAAATCAAAATTGAGATATACAGAGTGTTGCAAAAAAACACCGACAACGGAGGTGAGGTAGTATATTGTGACATGTTGATCATTTCTAATAAGGTACTAACGTCCGGAAATTACGCGTTTTCACACTATAAGTAGCTAACTTCTCGATAGTTTCGTTAGTTGGATTTCAAGACTCAATACTTGACAGTACTGTCAAAATCACATCAAGTGTTCAAAATATCCACTTCCCATCTCGTTTGAGAGCGTACATAGGCGGCGTAGTGATTGGTGCACATGTAAAAATGCGCCTGTCCTCGTCTGAATTATTTCTGCAGCAGCGTAGATTTGGGCTATAATATCCATACGTGACTGGATTGGAGTCTGATAAACAGACTGTTTCATGTCGCCCCACAAAAAATAGCCGAGAGGGTTAAGATCAGCTGATCTCGGAAGCCATGGGACTGGCCCCCTCTGCCATTCCATCGATCTGGATATGCTGGATATGTGGTATCCAAACGTTTCCTCACATTGGTATCGAAGTGAGCTGGAGCTCCGTTGTGTTGCAGCCACATTCCGTTGCGAAGCAGCAACGGCACTTCTTCAAGTAGTGTCGGTAAAATTTCCACTACAAATGTATCGAGTTCAATGTATGTGCGTGTCGACCCTACGTCACGTAATGAATCTTCAAATCCTTCGAACTAACACTAGTCTTGAGACATAATTAACTACTCATAATGTGAAAACACATCATTTCCGAACACTTGTACCTTATTAAAAATGGTCGACATTATCTCTATATAGTCCACCGCTGTGGTCTCGAGGAAGCGTGCTGCCTTGTCCCCGGTCGGGGCAGATTTTCTGGGTGAGGTTTTTATCGGAGTTTTTCCTCACCTGTAAGACAAATGTCAGTAAAACTTTAAGGCCCAATCGGTCCCGGAAATCATATGGCTATCATCATCATCATCATCCTCCTCCTTCATCGGTGTGGAAAGCAACGGGATGCTACCACACCTACAATTCCCTAGTAAAGCTACAAGCATAGCATGAAAATGCTACGATTGCAGTGAAGGACCTGCCTTCGGGCAGAATTACAGAATTACTATGGATGGATCTCTATATATTACCTCACCTCCATTGTTGTTTTTTGCAACTTACTTACTCACTGGCAATATCGAAACCGTAGGTTCATGACCGCGCGGACATAAGCTCTCCATACATCCCTATCCTGAGCTAATGCTTTCCAATCATTCCCTGTATAATCTACTTCCCTCAAATCATAGTTAATGTTATTCTCCCACCTCATTTTCGGTCTACCAATTGGGCATTTCCCTCTGGTTTTCCTACAAGAAGATTCCATGAACGCCTTTTATTCCCCATACGTGCCACATGTCCTGCCCATCGCAGTCTACGGGACTTAACTGTTCTTATTATATCTGGCTTCCTATAAAGACCATGTAGTTCATTGTTATGTAGTCTTCTCCATTTACCTGTCTGTTCATCTCTCTTTGGTCCAAAATTTTTTCAAAGTACTTTATTCTCAAATACTTGTAATCTCCTTTCCTCCCTTAAAGCCTATGTTTAATTTCTTTTTGCATCTCGTTCCTATTTGTGATTATTGTATATATATATATATATATATATATATATATATATATATATATATATATATATATATATAATAAAAATATTAAAACTCATGTTTCCAGTTGAAGTATTAAGTATATGTTAAAACAGTTGTATAATAGAATAAACGTGATATTATTTTTTATATTTAGTCTGATTGTACACTATAAACGCCAGTTTAAAAGTTCCGTAAAATAATAATTGATTTATGTAATTACTTTAGGCGTATTTTACAAATCTCCTTGAAAGTGAACAGAAGGTTTTGAACAGTCGATCTTTCAGTTTCCTGCACGTTATGAATTCGCAGATCACGTCATAAACGAGAGGATAGCAGATAATTTCCTGGTTGTTTTGAAAAACATAACTACCCCAAGGCTACAAGAGAGCAAGGGGAGAATTTTCCATATCCCTTCATTACAGCTGATACTATTTTTACTGGGGTTATCACATTACTACTCTATTCCTGCCCGGCCATTAGTCTCTGTTCAACATGATACATGTCTCCTCGGTTATACAATACTCTATCAGTATTTACTGTAATAATTAGCACTCCATTGTTGTATTTTCCTCTTCGTTTTGTTTTTAGAACATTTGATAAATAATTCTTAAATAAGTAACTCACTGCCAATATTGAACCTGGATGTTATTGTTCGCGCGGATATAAGCTGTCCATACATCCTTATCCTGAGCTATGTTGTCCAATCATCTCCTGTATAACCCATATTCTCAAATCATGGCTAATGTTATTCTCCTATCTTTTTATTATTTTGCTACCTTAAGGGTACTTCTCATAACTATATCAATGGCATTAGTGAACCCGGAGATACATGGTAGCGCGGACATAAACTCTCCACACATCCGTATCCCGAGTTTTTTCCCAATCATCTTCTATCCAATGTGCGGGAGCTTTGAAGACGAGATACATATATTAGGAAAATGTAACGATTTAGAATATTGGAGGCATCAGTTATTACCGGAAAGATTTCTAAATTCAAATCGTGGAACATTGGCCTTGATACGAGTTACTGGCAAACCCAGAAAATTGGATAAATGTGGGTAGATTTCTGGACAAAACGCGGAAAATAAGAACACTTATTCAGGAATAAATAAATATGTTAGCAAATTGCAATGTCATTAATTCTTAATAATTATACATAACTAAGTTAATGTATAATGTAATTGTATTGATATCTAATTGTAATATTATTGTGTTTTCTTTTTTTGTTTTTGTTTTTAAACATCAACTTATTGTAACGGACTGTCGACAGCACGTACGGCTTTCTGCCCGTGCGATCCATATTTGTAAATAACATTGTATGTATCTTACTTTTAGTTTAATAAAGTCCTTATGTATGTATATAACTAACATCCTCCAAATCGTGGCTAATGTTATTATCCTATCTTATTATTCTTACCCTATCTTAAATGTATTTCTCTTAACTAACTCAATGGAATTATTGAACCCGGAGATTCATGGTAGCGCGGACAAATTCTCCATACATCCGTATCCTGAGCTATATTTTCCAATCATCTCCTCATAACTCTCATTCCTCCAATTATGATGAACATTATTTTCTCAACATACACCGTGTTCCATAATGATGTACGGGGTTTTAAGTAGTTGGTACAGCTTTACAAACGAAATTGGATGCGTGATTATTTGCTATAATTAAAAGAAAAACTGTGAAAGTTTCATATCCTGTATACAGTAATTTGTTTCTTGACATTATTACGTCGTCAGCGTTAAATTTGTGAAAATGGCGATTCCTGTACAGAAGTCATTCTGTGTGTTGCATTTTGCGAGGTCTGGTTCAAATGTTGCAGAGCAGCGAGCTTTCCGACGGCAATTTGGAATTGATCCTCCGACAGATGAAATTAACCGTCGACGGTATAAACGCTTAAAAACAACTAGATGTATCAGTAAAAGGAAAAGTCCCGGACGTCCACGAACACCAAATGATGCGTCGATCCGGATGACATGATGCATTCCCATACCCTCCCCGGTCTCCCGATCTCACACCTTGTGATTTATTCCTGTGGGGGTATGTGAAGGACCATGTGTACGTACCATCACATGCGGTCAAGTTTTGAGACTTGAGAAGAAGGATTGTTGCTGCTGTTTAATCCATTACTCCAATATGCTGACCAAAGTTTGGGAGGAATTCGACTATCGGCTAGATGTGTGCCTTTTGACGAAAGGTGTTCACATCGAACACTTTTAAAGTATGTTATGAAAACTCGAAGAGTTTATCTTTAATCCCATGTAACTTTTGTTCTTATATATATATATATATATAATATATATATAATGTAAGAGAAATTAAATAACTTTGAAACCCCGTTCATCATTTTGGAAACATCCTACATTATTCTACCTTATTTTAAGTGTGGATTTCCTATAAAATGTTCCCATACACCTCTTTCATTCCTCATTAGTGCTACATGTTCTGCCACCGCAGCCTATTAAACTTAACTTCATATTTAATCTGATTTACCATAAATGTATTGTGATTAACTTATGTAATTTTAACTCCATTCACTGTCACGGGTAGTATTTTTTATACTAGGGCATTCGATAAGTAATGGCAACGCTGTTGTAAATCAGCGCTGCTATTGGTGACCACTTTAATATTTTAGTATATTGTGACAATTGTAATCTTATAGTATATAGTTGAATAGTCTCTTTTTTTTTGTATAAATCTGTAATATTGAAAGTCTCGAAATAGCAATATTTTACGAGTATACTAATGTTTCTCACATTTAGTAAGTAATACCGTCTTAAAAAGATGTTCAGTAGAATTTGTTTGGAAGGTGGAATTGGGAAGTACTCGAACATGCACCAAATTCGTCAGACAGGAGCCCTTGTGACTATAACTTATTCTCAAAGACGAAAGAACCTCTATGAAGCATCCGATTCAATGAAGAGATGATATCCGGAAAGTTTTAGATTTATCAATGAAACATAACTAGTAAAGGTGCTGCAGATGGAGTGCAACGTATAGTTGACTTAGCAGGAAACTATAAATCAAGTTATTAATGTCAAAATAACCTAAATAGTATATTGCGATACAAGCACTTGTTACTAATCGAGAAAAAGTTTGAAAAAAAAACGAGGCCCTTGCGCCGAGTTATTTCAATTTTCGAGGTCTGTTACGTGCTTACCTCATGTATTGCATACAATTTTTTGGTTGATGTGACTAATTTTTATTAAATATAGTATTAAATGAATTAAAATATTGGTTGGATGTAAATGACTTCTATGAGAAAGAAACATTTGGTGATCGTTGCTGTGTAACTTTTCATTTGTTTTATTATAAGCAAGGATTGTTGGTTGTTGAGACATTTTTATATGTAGTACCGTGATTAGAATCTGTTTGATAATTTTATTATGGAAGGAGTCATGGTAGACGATAGAGAAATTGAAGAAGCCTGGAGAGTGGAATGCTCTGCATTAATTCCGGAAAAATCTAAAGAAAGGTACGAGTTAGTCTACAAAACATTCAAGAATGTTTTTATTTTACTTACCGAACGTGTGCTTTTTACACGCTTTATATTAGCTTGACCTGTATCTATCTATCTATCTATCTATGTAACGGAATCTTTCAACGCGATTTTTCACCCACTTAAAATCGTCGGATCGACTTGAAACTTTGTATACTTGTAGAGGACCCGTGACAATACAATAATTTCATATTATTTTTTAAATACTTTTCTTTGTCGTTTTCTTTCGTTTACACTGTTCTTCCTTTTTGTTTACCTTTGTTAACCTTTTTATCGTATTCACCCATACCAACACAAGACAAGACACACACCCAGACCCAAGGTGGAGATTTAAAATCCCCTACCCCGCCGGGAATCGAACCCGGGTCGCCGGAGTGGAAGGTAGGGACTCTACCGACTACACCACGGCGACGGACCTATAACTTAGAAAGTTGCCAACAACACGTGGTGTTCCTAAGCGGTCACCCATCCAAGTACTAACCACGCCCAATGTTGATTGACTGAGGTGATCGGACGAGAACCGGTATTTTCAACATGGTATGGCCGTTGGCATTTTGAGTCCATATCAGCATTGCGATTTTTTTGTTTACATAGCAACCAGGTTAGATGTGGGGACATTGACTTACAGTAACAACAATATTGGTAAGTATAAGAAATTAGTCACATCGACCAAAATAATTATTTATGATGTATAGCAGTGTCACTATTACTTATTAAGCCCTAGTAGGAACGTTTCGAACTCGGTCACACAATATAGGAGTAAATATAGTAAATGTACTGTAAACTTAGCGAACGATGGGGTATGCCCTGGCACTGTATTTATGATCATATCGCTGCAGGGACAATCTGTGTATTTTATGAAAGTTAGTGCAATAACAGTGACCAGTTGTCGTAAAGTTTGGATTGACAACAGTCACATTAGAACGTCACTTAAAACAATTTACGCTCGATTTGAAAGCACAAAGGGGGACTGTGACAGAGGGAATGACACACAGATGGGGTAAAATTAGGGGATTTGAGGCTCTGGGGATCTCAGTGGTGATGACATGCCTCAGGGGCTGTCACAACAAACAAACATACATCACTTCAAAACTAATGACTATCTTGTTGCACTGCACACAGTTTCAAAGTTTCCCCACTTGTGTTTAATTCCCCAGTGTCGTTCCTTTTATACACATTACAATTATAGTCTACATGCCTATAAAATCAACGGTTTACAGAATCGATTCGAATTCCAAGTTCTGCTTATATATACAGGGTGTAACTATATTCCCAGTACAGACTTTGTGGACGTATAGTGGGGACAAAGCCGGTTACGATTATCATAGGAACTCATGTCCGGAAACAAATCGTTTTCTCGCTACAAAAAAAAAAAATACGTTGCTCTTTCTGACGCCAGCTGTTTACAATCTGTCTCCACCTACAAGTGGAGCTCGATGTGACGACCATCGAGGTCAACACAGATACGGTACCACCGCAGCCATAACCTGCTCCACTAGATCTTCCTCGGGTGCCACAGGGGTCTCGTAAATCATGGATGTTATGTAACCCACAGGTAGTAGTCTAGCGCGGTCAAGTCGGGAGAACGTGCAGGCCAATGAATCGGGTCACCACGACCTATCCACTGTTGCCCAAATCGTTGGTCGAGATGATCTCCCATTGCACCGAGCTTCGCCGTACAATAACACCATGTCGGCGAATTCCACAAATGAGTAAGTCCACTATGGTCAACAACACACTACAAATGTAGAGTATGAACAAAGACCACATCTCTGGACGGGTTACAAAGTCAACTGAATGGCATGTAAGCAGACATGTAGTTAGCATGGAACATCCGATAATCGGTGAATGATGTACGTAATATTCCAGTCTTTGATGCTGAAAATGCGGGAGAGTTGAACGTGTGTTGTGGAACTTTGGGTGTAGCGGTACGTTTCTGGATACAAGTTCTTATGCTATACTTAATTATCTTGGTCCACACCACACTTCCTCAAAGCCTGTAATGGGAATTTATTTACACCCTGTATATATATATATATATATACACACACACACTTAACTGTCTTGGTCCCCACTACACGACCTCAAAGTATAAAATGAGAATTTATTTACACCCTGTATATAAGTTACATATATCCATCCATAGTAATTCTGCCCAAGGGCAGGTCTTTCACTACATCATAGCATTTTCATGCTATGCTTTGCAGCTTTACTAGATAATTATAGGTGTAGTAGCTTCCTTTTGCTTTCCACACCGGTGATGGATGATGATGATGATGATATCCGGATGATTTTCGGGGATCGTTTGGCCCTAAGCTTCCTGGCATTTGTCTTACAGGTGAGGAAAAACCCCGAAAAAACCTCATCCAGGAGCCTGTCCCGACCGGGAATCGAATCCGGGCCCGCTGCGTGACAAGGCAGCACGCTACCTCGAGACCACAGCGATGGACATTATATATACATATCAAGAAAAGAAAAATATATGCTTGTACGGGGATTTGAACCCAGACCTATGAATTGATACTTCAGTGCGCTGCCAGTTACGCTATACAAGAATCCTCGTACAAACATTTATTTTTCATTATATATATATATATATATATATATATATATATTATATATTATAATTCTATTACGAGAGGTAGCGAGAACTCAACCTCACTGACGTCTGGTAGCCATTATAACGAGTAAGCAAATTAAAGAGAATTTTTACTTTATATCAGTGACGCTTCTTTATTTTGATGTTATAATTAAATTTTTAACATTGAGCAATGCAAGCTTAATATGACATGAAAAGAAAATAGATGCTTAGACGGGGAAAGAAATAAAAGAAATTATATATATATAATATATATATGTTATAATTAAATCTTTAACATTGAGGAATGCAAGCTTAATATGGTATGATAAGAAAAATAAATGCCTGGACGGGATTCGAACCCGGATCTCTGAGTCTGTACCTCAGCGTGATATCCATTACACTACCAGGCGAATCCAATTCAAACACTTATTTTTCTTATATATGTATTATACTCTCCGTTATATATATAATGCATATCACGCTGAAGTACAGACTCAGAGATCCGGGTTCGAATCCCGTCCAGGCATTTATTTTTCTTATCATACCATATTAAGCTTGCATTGCTCAATGTTAAAGATTTAATTATAACATCGATAAAGCGTCACTGCTATAAAGTAAAATAAATATTCTCTTTAATTTGCTTACTTGATATAGTCAGCTACTAGATGGCAGTGAAGACAGTGTTCTCGCGACATCTAGTAATAATGGAGAGCATAATACATATATAAGAAAAAAAAATAAGTGTTTGAATTGGATTCGCCTGGTAGTGTAATGGATATCACGCTGAGGTACAGACTCAGAGATCCGGGTTCGAATCTCGTCCAGGCATTTATTTTTCTTATCATACCATATATATATATATATATATATATATATATATATATGTTATAACTATAATTTTGATATTTGGCAATGAAGGCAAATATGATATGAAAAGAAAATGAATGCTTGAGTCGAGATTGAAACCGAGTCTCTAAACTCTGTACGTTAGCGCTCTAACGACCTGAGCAACCCAAGTATTCCAACACAAACATACATTTTTCTTATATATATGTAGTATTCTCAATACACACAAGACTCAAGCATTCTTTTTTCTTTTCATATCATATTTGCATTCATTGCCAAATGTAAAAAAAATATAGTTATAACATCTAAATATACAAACGTTACTGCTATAAAGTAAATATTCTCTTTAAAAATTGTTTAACTGTTATGTTGGCTACAAGATGTCAGTCGGAACGATTTTCCGCTACCTCTTGTGTGAATTGAGAATACTACATATATAAGAAAAATGTATGTTGTGTTGGAATACTTGGATAACTCAGGTCATTAGAGCGCTAAACGTAAAGAGTGTAGAGACTCGGGTTCAAATCCCGACTCAAGCATTCATTTTTCTTTTCATATATATATATATATATATATGTGTGTGTGTGTGTGTGTGTGTGTGTGTGTGTTGTGTACAGTTGATACATAATTCGATTTTCACACGTCCAGAAGCTATAGTATTTGTTTATAAAGGAACTTCTGTATGTCAGCCTCATTAAATTGGCACATTGGATGTGAGACCAGCAGTCGAATGATAAAGTCATGAGCCTAAGACCTGTCACGTCATGGAGTTCAAGAGTTTAATAATCTTGTAAAATTGCTAAATTTAGACAACCCGTATATTCCTGTAAAAATGGTGTGCGAAAACCACATATATTACAAATCTGTTGAATAAAACTAAGTGACGTTATCATTAGGGTGAAATATCTCTACTAATTTTCTTCACAGTGGAACTCACATGAAGTCAAGAAAAGTTCTGCAGTAACAGGGATTCTGCCGAAGTTATAGGCCTGCAAGTTCAACACAATGAGTCAATGTCGGTTGATGACATTGACACTGTACTGGATGCAACTACAAACTTCTCTTTTTTTTTTATCTGTTAAAAGCCACACTTACTCTTACAGACGTGCACTAATTTATACCAGACTCTGCGGGCGCATGTGCGGTTGCAGCTTAATATTCCATGTACATTTAAGAGGATGAAAATAGTACAATAGTGTCCAAAATTAAAGCAACAAACTGGTATTTCTCCTTCCTATGTCTAATTCACTATATATTCATATAAAACGTAAACATATGTCAGTATAATCCTGTTCTGAATTGCAGATGGCATTCCGGCCATCTTACAACCATGCAAATGATGACATCAGTGCACCTATCAAACAGGGCACTGCAGTATAGTGTTTATTGCTTAGTCCAACATCAATGTTTGCTGTGTAAACATTTACTAGGTAGAGTATGGTACAGAGAAGCCGCCTAGAAGATTCTCTTTGTTGGAGGGCCATAGGAAGAATGGAAGCAGAACAGAGTCAAGCTGATGTGGCCACATGGCTTATTGTGAATCGTTCTGTTGTTTCTCGGATGTGGCAACAGTTTTTAGAGTCCGAAAATGTATCCCGAAGACCAGGGCAAGGACGACCAAGAGTGACATCGTAAAGAGACGACCGTTATTTGGCTCTAAGGGCAAGACGGTACCGCCGTAGTACTGCACTACAACTGGCATCTGACCTCACAGCATCCACTGGAACAGTTTGTATCGAGGCAAACTGTGTACATACAGCTTCGGCGGAGAGGCCTTTATTGTCGGAGACCTGCTGTATGTGTACCTCTGACGCGTAATCAGAGAGAGAGACGTCTAGAGTGGAGTAATCAACATGCCAACTGAACAATCGAACACTGGGCCAATGTTCTCTTCACAGACGAGTCCAGATTTAGTCTTGGAAATGATTCTCGACGAATTCGCATCTGGAGAGAACCTGGAACACGATTTCGAGACTCAAACATTGTGGAAAGAGACCAATTTGGAGGTGGCTCAATAATGGTGCGAGCAGGAATTCTGTTGACTACTCGAACACCTCTTCATGAAATTTTACGGGTACATCGACAAGGTTTAACTGCTGTCAGGTATCGTGACGAGATCTTGGCACCTCATGTGCGGTTGTTTCACTGTGCTGTGCGCCCAGACCTCTTACTGATGGACGATAATGCTCGTCCTCATAGAGCACAGGTGGTTGACGAGTTCCTGGAAAATGAAGATATTGCACGCATGGATTGGCCTGGTCATTCTCCCGATTTGAATCCTATAGAGCATGTCTGGGATGCTTCACGTGAACATCCACTAACCACTCACCAGACCTTGCCAGTTGCTCTGCAGGAAGAATGGGCGTTATTGCCTCAAAATGAGATTGATAACATAGATGCCATAGATGGTCACACCCAATACTGAACACACTAACCTGTTTTCTGGATGTGTTTGATATTCACTAATTTTGAAAAAAAGTACATTTTGTTTTACTGGTATGCACAAATGTTGCGGTTGTTTACTTTCTTTATTCTTCTGGTTGTTCATACTTTCGTATCACTTGTTTAGACTATTTTCTGGCAAAATAAACCAACAAAGATGAAATTTCAGTTTGTTGCTTTAATTTTGGACACTAGTGCATATTACGATACGAAGTTGGGAAGTGGTTTTTACAGAAGCGAGGAAAATGTTTAAAAACCGAGCGATAGCAAGGTAAAGGTATCCCACTACAGGCCCTCAAAAGGCCCTTGGGGTAGTGGGAAGTTAAGGCTCCCACTTTTCTGGACAATCGGCACTTGATGTCAGCCGGGTTGTCAGCCCTGCGTAACGACCATCTTTACCCCCAGAACAAGCGTCCGGTACTCATTTCAGTTAGAGGCTGAGTCGACCCCAGGGCCATGGTGCCGCCAGAAGGTTTGGGTCAGTTTAAAAATCCTAACCCCACCTGGACTCAAACCCTCGACCTTCCGACTTATAGCGCAGTGCCTTAACCACTACGTTACGTACGGCGTGCCCTACTTTCAATTATTGTCGTCATTTCTGTAATTACGACAGAACGTACTATCGTGCAAAAACATAAATTAACGTTTTATATTTGAGGGGGTAGAATTTGAATTGTAATATTATAGGCTATCAAAATTGCAGTCTTAAATAAAACATTGTGAGTAGTAAATTGATTTATGAATACCCTAAAAAAATGCATAACACAATTCTTAATATTCTCTGTTCTTTCAACATGTATACTTACTTACTTACTGGCACTATCGAACCCGTAGGTTCATGGTCGCACGGACATAAGCTCTCCATACATCCCTATCCTGAGCTAATGCTTTCCAATCATTCCCTGTATAATCTACTTCCCTCAAATCATAGTTAATGTTATTCTCCTACCTCATTCTTGGTCTACCAACTGGGCGTTTTTCCTCTGGTTTTCCTACAAGAAGCTTCCATGCAAGTCTTTCATTCCCCATACGTGCAACATGTCCTGCCCATCGCAGTCTACGAGACTTAACTGTTCTTATTATATCTGGCTTCCTATAAAGACCATGTAGTTCACTGTTATGAAGTCTTCTCCATTCACCTGTCTGTTCATCTCTCTTTGGTCCAAAAATTTTGCTAAGTACTTTATTCTCAAATACTTGTAATCTCCTTTCTCCCTTAAAGTAAGAGTCCATGTTTCGCACCCATACAATATAACTGGTAGAATAATAGTTTTATATATTTTCAGTTTAACGTTTTTTGAAAGGAGTTGGGACATCAAGAGTCTCTGCGACATGTATATCGAAAGGAAATGATTAAATATTCTGAATGATTCTACAATCCAGAGATGTTATACGCTGTTTACATTTTCTTCTTCTTCTTCACTTCACGGGCTAGGCAAAATGCCTGTTCCGCCTCACGGTTGTTCTATCCATCTTTTCACTGGCCTTCCTACATTTCTTGAACTTCTTGGCTTGTAGTTAAACGCTGCTTTTGGTTATCTTGTTACGTTCATTCTTTCTACGTGTCTATTATATCTACAATAATGGTGGAAAAATAAGCCGAAAAATGACCAAATTAAGTAAAATATAAGTAAAATATGATATCTCCCAAACCTTCTGTGCTCACTATGAAGAATCAACACTAATAAAAAAACTCCAAGTGCAACAGGCCTAGAATGTCCTTGACCTACTAGTTGGCTGCTGGTCTCGCATCCACATGTGTTAATCACAGAGGTAGACGATTATCTAGCCAGCGTAGGGGTGACATGTGGTCAGCATGTCGGGTCTTCCAGCCGTTATAGCTCGTCATCTCAACCTGGAGCTGCTACTTATTGTAGCTATCCAAATGCCTAACGATGCTGAGTGGGCAACGGTCCCATACTGGACGAAGTTCCATTATAAAATTTTCTTCCCCCATGGAGACTCGAACCAGCGCAAGTTCCGTATCTCTACGCCAAGGCTTCCTGCCTTAACCACTCGGCTACGGCGCGGCAACACCAACATAAAAAATTTACTTCGTTGAGGACGACTGATATATTAGGTAGATATTTTATTACTTTAATCTTTTACGGTTTATTATATAATTCCATACATTATATCAATACTTAAGGCCAATACCATAATGTATTACATTATGCCTCATTTGAGATTTGACATTATTTATTGTTCATCACTCACTTTATGATAAACAAGTTTTAGTCCAAGATCCGGCTGCAAGATTGCTACGTTCGTGGAGTGTATGAACAAAATTATTGTTTTCATAAAATTGTGAATTGTTGAAAACATTTTTGCCTATTAAAATTCGGCCGCCCGTATGTTTAATTAAAATATAATTAATGTATTTATTCGAAACAAAATAAATAAATTTAATCTAATGTGTGACACTATTAAAAGAACCCTTAAAAACACAAGAAAAGAAACAAAAATTAAATTTTATAAAGTAATGGCTATTCCTGTATTGATGTATGGATCAGAATGTTGGATGATCACTAAAAGACAAGAACAAAGATTGGAAGCAGCTGAGTTGCGATTTTTAAGAAATATAGCAGGATATACTCTACTGGATAAGAAACGAAATGAAGATATAAGAAAGGAACTAAATATTTTCAAACTTACAGACCGAATAATTAAATATAGGAACGACTGGAAAGAACATATTGATAGAATGCCAGAAGGAAGATTTCCAAAATTATTTAAAATTATAAACCGCACGGAAGGACAAATGTTGGTCGCCCACACAGAGGAATTTTAACAATTCTAGCTTTCATGAAACCGGAACAAGCCAACAGGCTTAATCCCTGGATGATGATGATTATTTATTCGAAATAATTTGATTCACTTGTCATTAAAATAAATTATAATCCAGTTCACAGAAATCGATGTATAGAGCCTGAAACGTTTTGGTTGCCATTGCACACTTGGCCGTAAATCTCCTCGCGGCTGCAGCAGGCTGTGACACCAATCAGTAATAAAATGGCGGCAAGTACGTACTTATTGTTTTATATTGTTTCAAATAAAATTGAGTTCATTTCAAATGCTGTGATTTGTTTCTTATAATGTATATTAACACTGCCTTTTGAATATATTTTTGTATATACATTGTATGTAGTAGGCCTATACATAAAGGTCAGTGGTTTTACTTCCAGCTGCGAGGTAACAATATAAAACAATAAATACGTACTTACCGCCATTTTATTACTGATTGGTGTCACAGCCTGCTGTAGCCGCGAGGAGGTTTACGGCCAAGTGTGTAATGGTAACCAAAACTTTTCAAGCTCTATACATCGATTTCTGCGAACTGGATTATAATTTATTTTAACAAGTGAATCAAATTATTTCGAATAAATAAATAAATTATATTTTAATTAAAGTGTCCACCGCTGTGGTCTCGAGGTAGCGTACTGCCTTGTCACGCAGCGGGCCCGGGTTCGATTCCCGGTCGGGACAGTTTTTCTGGGTGAGGTTTTTATCGGAGTTTTTCCTCGCCTGTAAGACAAATGTCAGGAAAACTTTAAAGCCCAAACGGTCCCGGAAATCATATGGCCATCGCAATCATCATCATTAATATTCATCTTAGATTAAGCTTAGGATTAGGGACTCTCCTGGCGCACCACTATCATCGGGGCAATGTAACCCCGTCTTCCAGGCGCCTCAACCTCAGAAGTGGGTTACAAGTACGCCATGTCAGGAGAGAAACCAGGAATGTCGAAAGACAACCTGGGGCATTTGCAAAATATATATATTTTTTTTAATTAAACATACTGGCGGCCGAATTTTAATAGGCGACTCGGCAAAAATATATTCGGTCATTCACAATTTTATGAAAAAAATAATAATTTTGTTCATACACTCGATGAACGTAGTAATCTTGCAGCCGGATCTTGGACTATTAGTTTTTCCACAACAGCCCTTTATGTAGGTCAAATACGGAGTTTCCAGGCATCGGATTACACGTAACCACTGTAAATGCAATGCAAGCTAATATTATTGACTAAGTAGTAAATGGCTGTTAGTACCGCCCGTTGAGAAGCTTAGTTACCCGCAACCCTAGCGTTTGACCTTCTTCGAATACCTAACTCAGAGGGATATTAGTCGCTGTAAAACATTTTACTGTACTCCATATTAAACTCTACTGCTTATTTGCTTTGGCTTGGTACAGGTATAATAAAACGGGATAATTCCAGAGACATTTAATTATTTGAATACAGAGAATGGATAAACGAGTTCACAGTGGACGAAACCACAAATTACACTGAACAAAACAAAAAAAAAAAACTTTTTTTTTTGTCTCAGAAAGAAAAATATGTGATTCTGATAGTATTTTTTCTCCTGAATTCAAATATGATATCGGTTTTCTCCATCACGCAAGGTTTTCAAGAGACAGGTTTTTATAATTTCAAACACTTTAACAGTTTCTACATTCGCAACTACACAATATTCGAACATTCGGAATCACCTAGAAAGTAAGAAATGTCGATTTTCTGCTATATTTCGCCTGTGGAGCATCCCCCTTGATGGTCCAACAATAATCGGTCTGCATATTAGGATTCCATTTGCCTTGATATCTCTTTTCCATAGCTGAAATCTCCTGATGAAAGTGTTCCCCGTGCTCATCGCTCACTGTGCCAAGATTTTTAAGGAAGAAATCTAGGTTTATTAAAATATAATTATTTAAATCCATTAATTGAAATTGAAATGAAATGAAATAAAACTGTGGGTGATGGAGGAATTCGGAATACATATTTGAAAGCACGATAAAAAAAAACTACACTAAGTACAACTATTACTCATTACATAAGACAAAAATCATGTTGACCAGTGTTATTCTTTTAAAATATAAGAGAGAAGATAAACTATATATTTCTTGTTTTGACAGTGAGACAACATAAAGCAAATTATTGTCCTCCTCTGACGAGTTTACTGCTGGGAGGTAGAGTATTCTTGCCATTCGGTTTACTACTCTTGCAGGTAGTTTCTTTTGTTCCTACAGCCGAATCGAAGGGAAGTATTATTAATTTACAAATATGCAATTTTTAGTTTGCGGTTTTCTATGACTGTGTATTTCGTAAATAGGGCGAATGTTTTCAAAATGATCGTACTTCCTTCCTGACTGGTGTTGTCATCAATTATCCATCTCCACACCACATTTCTTTGAGCGCTAAACTCGTGGGAGGAGGACAGTAGGTATAATGTGGGCAAATGAAGCGAGGTCTGGGGTCAGGTAGCGCTATTGTGAGCGAAATATTAGTTTTAAAAAAATAAAAACTCTATGCAATATGAGGAGGATAGTTCATTTTGGCGAATCGCATATTGTTTAGGTGAAACAAGGGTTATAATTTCGACTGGTCTCCGACAGATGACTGGGCGAGTGTTCAGGTATATGGTAGATGGCATTGGTAGAGGACTTGTCCCTTAGATTTTCCCACCCTAAAAATCCACTTGTCCCCAGGCCGGTTTTGGACCCGCAAGTTACTCGGGACTAAAGGCAAGGAACATAAGCAGTAGACCACCGTGGCCTACTGTTATACGGGATATATTGATTAATTTTTAATAATTTTATCATTAATTTGTATTAATGGATTCGAAACCGAAAATGTTAAAAACTCACTTTCGTTATATAATAAAGAGTTAATAATCGATATATATATATATATATATATATATATATATATATATATGATATGAAAAGAAAAATGAATGCTTGAGTCGGGATTTGAACTCGAGTCTCTAAAGTCTGTACCTTTAGCGCTCTAACCAACTGAGCTACCCAAGAATTCCAAGACAAACATACAATTTTCTTATACATGTAGTATTCTCAATTCACACAAGAGGTAGCGGAAATATCATTCAACTACCATCTAGCGGCTAACCTAACAGTTAAGCAAATTATTAAAGAGAATATTTACTTTATAGCATTAAACGCACATTTATAATATATATATATTGTTTTAACGATGTGCTATATGTTTTAATAAATCTCTTGAATATATTAATATACACAGTGTCCCATTCAAACCTTCCACATTTTAATAAAACATAACTCTCAAAGTATGCGGAATTATAAAATGAAATTGGTATTAAAAGAAAGAGAAACTCAAAGAATTTTTGTTTTCATTGTTGCAGTTAATTCATCTGTCGCTTGTTGGACAACAATGACATAAAACAAAATGGCGAGCACAAACTGTTTTCTGATATGCAGAGACGAAGTCGATAATTACAGTGCAAAGAAATTACCGGAGAGAAGATGGAGGAAATGGACCTGATGGGAAGACCATTAAGACATGACTTGAGAAGTTTCTGGCGACTGGAAGCGTTAAAAAAAGAATCAGGATGTGCTCGTATATGTATTTCAGAAGAAAAGATTGAAGAAATGATGCATATATAGAGGGGTTTTAATGTGTGGCAATGAAAATTCTTTGAGTTTCTGTTTCGTTTAATACTGACCTTATTTCATAATTCCGCATACTTTGTTAGTTATGATTAATTAAAATGTGGAAGGTTTGAATGGGACACCCTGTATATTATTTGTTTATGTCATTTTTCATTTCAGACACTACAAAAATCTTATTAATCGCGTATTGGTCCTTGTCCCTCCATGGTATCTTTACCTTGTCGTGGTGGAGTGGCTTGCGTGCTTAAATGATCCTGAGAGCTATGCCGGCGGTAGCATTGCTGCCGATAGGGTTACCCATGCCGGACTGGTCGAAGGTGGATAAGCCAGACGAAAAAAGTACCTTGGGCGAAAGAGTGACGATCTTTCACCGTAAAAATACAACCGTCAAGAAATGCGGACATGGGTTCATCTGGGGTAAAATTTTCCGGAGGTCAAATAGTCCCCCATTCGGTTCTCCGGGCGGGGACTACTTCAGGGAACCCATGCCAAAGGCTCAAACACAGGGACATGTTCCTAGGAACATGGAATGTTAAAACTGATTGCAACAACTACAGGGGCATCTCATTACTTTCAACTTCGTACAAAATTCTAACAAATATATTAGTAAGCAGACTTACTCCCTATATTGATGACATTCTAGGAGATCATCAATGTGCATTTAGAAGAAACAGGTCTACAACAGATCAGATTTTCAGTATAAGACAGATTTTAGAGAAGAAATGGGAATATAATGGTACTGTACATCAACTATATGTAGACTTCAAAAAAGCATATGATTCAATTAAGAGGGAGAAGTTATATAGTATCCTGCTGGAGTTCGGAATTCCTAAAAAGTTGGTTAGACTTATACGAATGTGTCTAAATGGCTCAAAGAGTAGGGTGCGTGTAGGCAAACAGTTTTCAGACACTTTTGAAATCCAGAATGGGTTGAAGCAAGGAGATGCACTATCTCCTCTACTATTTAATTTTGTACTAGAGCATGCCATTAAATCTTTAGAGAATGAGGAAGGCTTACAACTCAATGGTATTAATAAGCTGTTAGTTTATGCTGATGATGTAGTACTACTTGGCCGATAGCGAGGAGATACTAAAGGCCAACACGCACACACTATTGAGTAACACTAAGAAATTGGGACTGGAAGTAAATATCAGTAAAACTAAATATATGGTCACACGTAGAAATTCAGTATATAATGGAAATGGACAGCTAATGACAAATGAGGGAAATTTTGAGGAAGTGGCTGAATTCAAATACCTAGGAACAATAATCACAAATAGGAATGAGATGCACAAAGAAATTAAACATAGGCTCAATTCTGGAAATGCTTGCTATTATGCATTGCAGAGACTTTTGATGTCCCAACTCCTTTCAAAAAACGTTAAGCTGAAAATATATAAAACTATTATTCTACCAGTTATATTATATGGGTGCGAAACATGGACTCTTACTTTAAGGGAGGAAAGGAGATTACGAGTATTTGAGAATAAAGTTCTTAGGAAAATTTTTGGACCAAAGAGAGATGAACAGACAGGTGAATGGAGAAGACTACATAACAATGAACTACATGGTCTTTATAGGAAGCCAGATATAATAAGAACAGTTAAGTCTCGTAGACTGCGATGGGCAGGACATGTTGCACGTATGGGGAATGAAAGACGTGCATGGAAGCTTCTTGTAGGAAAGCCAGAGGGAAAACGCCCAGTTGGTAGGCCAAGAATGAGGTGGGAGAACAACATTAAGTATGATTTGAGGGAAGTAGATTATACAGGGAATGATTGGAAAGCATTAGCTCAGGATAGGGATGTATGGAGAGCTTATGTCCGCGCGGCCATGAACCTTCGGGTTCGATAGTGCCAGTGAGTAAGTAAGTAAGTAAGTAAGTATTGGTCCTTGTAGGTTTTGTATTGTTATATTTATTGCTTTTATTCGACTGAAACCACATTTAATAAATTGCTAAATAACTTTTGATGAAATGGATTCTAGTAATGAAATTCAAACCAAGAATTTATTTTGATGTCTGGGAAAAATCTCAAACAATGATCATTACTGATATATCAGCATCAAACAATGCTGTCTGAGCCAACTCGTTCCGCAACTTAGAATTTGCTGGATTAACTTTTTAAATATATTAACTAATGCTTTTTAATGTAAATGTATCTGGATCTTACATTGCTCAAAGGTTTTATAACTTGCCTAAATTTGTATTTTATATTTATCTGTCCTACAAATTCAGTCTATTTTTCTGTTCTTGAACTCGTACTACCAGAATAAATGTCATACTTGGGAACATTAGTACATACCCCAGGTTGTTGCCACTCATCAATTTCAATGTCCAAAAACAGCGTCACCACGTGTTCATTTGGACGTGACGCTCTTCATTTGTTTCATTACACTTGTACGGTTAATTTGCGTGGGAAGAAGTCTTAAATATCCCTTCATTTGCTGTCAGTTTGAAACATGGCTATCTTTTTACCAGATATTTCTTGTTCTCTGTTCATTTATTTTTTCTACTTCAATTTTATTTTGAGACGCTTTGGTCTTACAGCTTCTGGAATCCCTACTGTATTTATACGCCTATACCAGCGTGTCAATCGTGTTCATACATATTTTGTGCAACTGGTCCGTATTATATTGCATCGAACCACGCTCTGCAACAAAAATTTGCACCGTTTACCACACTGACCGCTACCAAAAATTGAACCACGCGATCTGTTACCAAAAATTGAATCGTGTCGGTGCTGGATCATACCAATGTTGTTGATAAATACCTTGAGTTGAAAACTTAGATTGCTCAAATTAACATATCTTTGCCCGGGTCCATAAAAGACAAAGATCAATTCACCTTTCCTTAATAAATTGTTAAGCATGTAATATATTGTAAGCTATATAGATTATAATCGTGGAAGCTTTAGGGAAAGAGGAAATCATATTAGCTTGAGAAAGCTTTGGAAGTTTACACTCATATCTGATATTGACTAGCTACTAAATCAATAGGCAGAAGTTAATTAAAAGCAGATAACTAAAGTTTAATGAGAGTCAAAAAAGAGTCAGATATAACATTAAAATAAATAAAAGATAGTTAGCTTAACATTGAAAATAAATTGACAAAAGAAAACAATAATCTCATCGATCATCTAAACCAAAACAATAACGATAATAAAACATACGTACACTATTACATTCACACTAGTCCCGCCAAGGGCTAGGGTACACGATCCATGTGGCCCCACCCTGGCCTAAGGGACTAATAAACAAAACAAGCTCTCCGAGCTATATCGACTTGACTCCTTTGGTTGACAAACAGATGGTCATCTGATGTTAGTAAGCACAGCTTTATTTGAGAGTTCGCTAGGAGAGGGGAGTATGCGCGATAGCACACGGCGCGTAAAGGAAAGGAGGGGGATACGTAGGAGAGAATTTGGCACTGTTCACTAAGATCATAGAAGAAATGGAGACACGATGACGTATAGTTGCGCAGCATGACGTAGTCCATGTATCGAAAACTTGATTTCGGTACAGTATTTAATGAATTATGGTGGGAAAGAGTGTAGAATGCTGAGTTTGCAGTGAACCTGCTCTTGGGCATAACGCTACGAAAAATGAAAAATTATGATGGTTAATGGTTACATGGATATAATCGAGCTTTACTTTGACTGAGGAAAACAATGAAAAAGTCTGAATCAAGTACGTGGGCAAACCGAAACCTCTCCAATATTTCTCCTTCGCCATGACGTAATCGGTACAGTCCCTACCTCCTACTCAGGCGATCCATATTCGAGATTCTCGGCATAATAGGTGTTCGTAATTTGCGCATTGGGTCTGAATGTATGTCTTGTGCTTACGCGTACAAAAGTGTAAAAACAGGTGAACAATGTGAAAGCAAAAAAAAAAAAAAAAGAGGAAAAAGCGGTAAAACGAAGAAAAACAAAGAAAATCATAAATATCGGATCAAAAGAAGAATATGTTAGCCTAAAATGGAGAAGGCCAAGATAAACTAAAAAATTATGAAGCGCTAATATCTGACCAACTCGTTACTTACTCACTGGCACCATCGAACCCGTAGGTTCATGGCCGCACGGACATAAGCTCTCCATACATCCCTATCCTGAGCTAATCCTTTCCAATCATTCCCTGTATAATCTACTTCCCTCAAATCATAGTTAATGTTGTTCTCCCACCTCATTCTTGGTCTACCAACTGGGCGTTATCTCTCTGGCTTTCCTACAAGAAGCTTCCATGCATGTCTTTTATTCCCCATACGTGCAACATGTCCTCCCCATCGCAGTCTACGAGACTTAACTGTTCTTATTATATCTGGCTTCCTATAAAGACCATGTAGTTCATTGTTATGTAGTCTTCTCCATTCACCTGTCTGTTCATCTCTCTTTGGTCCAAAAATTTTCCTAAGAACTTTATTCTCAAATACTCGTAATCTCCTTTCCTCCCTTAAAGTAAGAGTCCATGTTTCGCACCCATATAATATAACTGGTAGAATAATAGTTTTTATATATTTTCAGCATAACGTTTTTTGAAAGGAGTTGGGACATCAAAAGTCTCTCTGCAATGCATAATAGCATGCATTTCCAGAATTGAGTCTATGTTTAATTTCTTTGTACATCTCATTCCTATTTGTGATTATTGTTCCTAGGTATTTGAATTCAGCCACTTCCTCAAAATTTCCCTCATTTGTCATTAGCTGTCCATTTCCATTATATATTGAATTTCTACGTGTGACCATATATTTAGTTTCACTGATATTTACTTCCAGTCCCAATTTCTTAGTGTTACTCAATAGTGTGTGCGTGTTGGCCTTTAGTATCTCCTCGCTATCGGCCAATAGTACTACATCATCAGCATAAACTAACAGCTTATTAATACCATTCAGTTGTAAGCAACCAACTCGTTAGGTCTGTTAATCATTGCTTATTACATAATTTAGTAATCAATTGAGTTGGTGTTTACTTGATGAAAATCCATATTTATTAATTAAATAAAAAATAAAACATAGTTTTATTTGATTTTCATATTTATTATATAATTCAGTGACAGCTGTTTCGGTACACTATACCTTCTTCAGACATGTTAACAAATTATGAATTGTGTTCCAACTGATCTAAGCAACAATACAACAATATTTATTTAAATTTTTAAATTTAACAAAGGGGATTCATTCAAATCAAGTTGAGAATTTAACAGTTTTTTACTACTTTTAAAGTTATTAATTTCTACAGCCTCCAAAAGATCTAACTTCTTACTCTTATCACAAATATGTAAAATTTCAAAATTTGGATCGAAACAATGATTTGGATCCTATTCCAATTTAATCATTGTTTCGATCCAAATTTTAAAATTTTACATATTTGTGATAAGGGTAAGAAGTTAGATCTTTTGGAGGCTGTAGAAATTAATAAGTTTAAAAGTAGTAAAAAACTGTTAAATTCTCAACTTGATTTGAATGAATCCCCTTTGTTAAATTTAAAAATTTAAATAAATATTGTTGTATTGTTGCTTAGATCAGTTGGAACACAATTCATAATTTGTTAACATGTCTGAAGAAGGTATAGTGTACCGAAACAGCTGTCACTGAATTATATAATAAATATGAAAATCAAATAAAACTATGTTTTATTTTTATTTAATTAATACATAATTTAGTGTTTATTTATCTAAATCAGACAGGACCAGAAACAGTATTATCCGAGAAAAAATTGACTATAACGAAACAACTATACAATTTGTGTGAAACAAACAATTACTCGTACAATGGTTTAGACACGTGAAGAGGTTGAATGAAGATATATTGCAAATAATGAGTTTGGAGTGGATTCCAATTCGGAGGAGGAAAAGAAGAGGGAGACATAAGATGACATGGATAGAGAGAATATTATGTGATTGACGAAGGACAGGGAACTGCACAATGATAACTGGAATGATAGAGATGAATGGAGGAAGAGAATCAAAGCTTAATATTGGACACGGGGATATGTTGTATACATTTAAATCCTGCTAAATTAATTAATATATCACAGTATTTATTTAGAATGAAAAATCTCTGCGGTTAAAAATAAATAAAATAGGCTATTTAACTCATGCCACAAATGGGAGTCAATGATCAGTCACGTTTCAATGAATTTTGTTTTACAACCAATCACAGTCGTATTTCACCTCGATATGTATCTACTTCTGTTTATCATATTAAAGAAAGCTCCTTCTTTTCAATATTCTGAACAGGTCAGACCGTTATTTTGCAGTGACTGACTCTCCAACAAATACGTTGAATATAGCAAATAATGAGTAGATTTCTTCGAACTACACATTTGATAATTGTGTGTTCAAATATTGATTTTACGGGAGTTGTTTCCTAAAAATATTTAATAAATAACCTGTAATATTATAATGTACAGTTACATGTGTCTTTTTTTTTCACTCTTGCACTCTGACAATATTGCGATCCTGTTTGGCAATAAATAATATGATACAGTTGCAGTGAATGAACAAATGAAACATAACCAAACATTTCAAATTTGTTTTCAAACATCACCGTTTACATTAAATATATACATATTTTAAAAGAACTATATTTAAATAATGATTTGTGAGTAAAGAGCTTAATTTTATTCATCAAATAGTCCTAATAAATGCCACTCTTGATTTCCAAATCCTCTAGATAAATTGGAAATCACTCGTGGCATTACTTATGATCCATCCATCCATCCATCGCAATTCTGCCCGAGAGCAGGTCTTCCACTGCAATTATAGCATTTTCATGCTATGTTTGCAGCTTTACTAGGGAATTTTAAGTGTGGTAGCTTGCCATTGCTTTCCACACCGGTGAAGGATGGTGATGATAATGATAAGGAGGATGATGATGATGTCCGGATGATTTTCTGGAACCGTTGGGCCCTAAG
Organism: Diploptera punctata; assembly: GCA_030220185.1. Taxonomy (NCBI): domain Eukaryota; kingdom Metazoa; phylum Arthropoda; class Insecta; order Blattodea; family Blaberidae; genus Diploptera; species Diploptera punctata. The sequence continues at coordinate 713,228 of JASPKZ010003053.1, forward strand.
CTTCCTGACATTTGTCTTACAGGTGAGGAAAAACCCCGACAAAAGCCTCTGGCCGGGGATCGAACCCGGGCCCTCTGCGTGACAAGGCAGCACGCTACCTCGAGACCACAGCGGTGGACTTACTTAAGATAACTTCTAGGAAAAACATTAACTCTATCGGCAAATCCAGGATTCACTTAGCAATTTGAACTAACAGTAATACATAATTCATTATTTGCCCATAAATAACTACATAAATGCAAGGTTTATAAAAGAGAGCTAACAAAACCGAGACAATAGTGGTGCTTGTTCTGTTCTTTTGAATGTTTAAAAAGCAAATCTATACGTGATTTTCATATATATACAACATGCCTTGTTTGTTTATCTTCAAAATGTTGTTCATAGGATTCAACTCAACTTGTTCCGAGTGTTATTGTACTTCTAATTGGTATAACATGACTCTTAAGATAGAAAAAAAAAATATAGTGGCTACAATTACACAACTTTATTGTAAGTAATATTTACATTTCGAACAGCGATAGCTTGTGTATACATACGTGTTAAGTGCAAATGGTGGAAGAAATGTGCTGAATACATAAAGCAATACTGTAGTCTACGGGAAATATTCTGCATATGGTATTTACCAATAGAGAAATGCCTTGTGGCTACATCCTCACTCGGACGTTGAGTGCGAGAAGACATCGCGACGGAGAAAAGAAATTCGATAACACATCGTGTTGACAAATGCTATTCTCCATAACAAAAACATCGACTTTTTATCTTGTCTTGTTCCTGTAATCATGTAGATAAAGTTAAACTAGTGTTTTATGAGTAGTTAATAGAATAATCTGCCTCGGTGGTCTGTAATGGTCCTTGCCTCTACTTCCGAGAATCGCGAGTTCAAACTCGCCAAAGGTAGATTGATTTTTAAAATAAAAAAACATTCTGATGAATCCCTTCACGAAATGTCATGTTTAATCTTACTAGTTGAGAGCAATATCAGAATACCAAACGACCGATAAAAAGAAAAACGAAGATATAAGAACATAGGTAGCTTTTTTTTTTTATGTAAGCCCATGTTTTCCCTTTACTGAGATTTAGGCGCTCTCCCCCTACAGGAAGAATTTGAACCATACTAATTTAGTTACACTTGTTTTCGTATAGATGTCATTTTGAGTGGTCCGTGGTCAGCGTTCCGCCTCATACTGACATCTAGGAAACCAAGTAGTACTAGGACGGGAAAATTCAGTAAATTTTGCTTAGAGGCCTTTTCATTCAGGCTTAAGGATTTTTTACGAGCCTGAAAATCTTCAGACTCGGGACCCATGGCTTAAAGTCCCTCCCGGAGGACTTGCTCCTTGGATTTATCCGTCCTAAAAAGTCCAGCGATCCCGACCGGGTTTGAACCCGCGACCCTCGGGACCAGAGGCAAGGGGCATAACCACTAGTCCACCGCGGCAGATAGAACATAACTTAATATATTTAATCTCTGTGAAAGAATAAAATACTATCAAAATGCATACCTTCAGCACGTATTACGAATGAATGAACAACACATACCAAGAAGAATGTATAATTATAAACCAAAAGGGACAAGATTGTTGGGAAGACCATTGAAGAGATGAAAGGACCAACTCGACCTATAATGAGATCGGAACAGGCCATTGGGCCTAATCCTTGTTGTTGTTGTTGATGATGATCTTACTAGTCCTTCATAAAGAATTTTTTTAAATAATTGTCATCATCATCTGCATTCATGGATTAGGTCTGTTGATCCGTTCCGACTTCAGCCCATCTCTTTCTAGGTCTGCCCACATCTCGGGTGCCTTTAGGTTTTATAGGGTAACAGAGTGGAACCCTTGATAGAGGTCCACTCCAGGGAGTAGGCGCCCCTGCCCTTTTGTGAGCTCCAGGTCCCACTCGCCCAGTGGGTAGTACCTGGGTAGGGCCCCGTCCACAGGGTTACGTGGGGAGAAGAGAAGTCCCCAAAGTCGTAGTGAAGGCAACTTCTCTAGGAGACGAACAATCCGAAATTCCAGTTCCCTGCCCTCCAGGAAGAGGGGTTTGGCTAGAGGCTGGTAACCTCTACTAGTAAAAAATAACTTACTCATAAACTTCAGCAGAAGAAAATCCGGATTAAATAATTGTATATAAGAATATTAATGAAGGGGCATTTGTTTTATCTCATTATTTTCAATTATTATATTTAAAAGTGTTTTAGGGTTCTGGGGCAAGTCCTCCGGGAGAGGCTTTAAGCAGTGGGCTTCGAGTCTGAAGATTTTCGGGCACATAAAAGAACCTCAAGCCTAATTTAGTGTCTCTCAGCAAATTTTAACCGATATTCCTCATCCAAGAAATACTTTAGTTGCCTACTAGATGTCTCATTAAGGCGATGTGCTGACCACATGACACTCTACCTCTGTAATGAAATAAGTATAACTAAAATAGTTAGTTGAAGAAACTTCCGCTAGAGAGCATCCATGCCCCTTCACGGGAAGTAAGGGGCACAGGCTATACATACAATTACACCCGGGTGAGTCCTTGTGTACCCACAAGGAGATCATTCTGGCATGTGTCATCTGAATATATCTCTCTAAAGTCATTAATATTGTATCTTTCTCTTTTTTACATATCGGATTGTCGGTATATATAAGCTTATGATAGTGGGATTGAAGCCATTAGAGTTGCTGTGATGCAACTCGCACTCCAAACGTACTAATAAGAACTTTTTTTATAAATAAAAAACTAATATGTTTATCGTAATGTTGTTTATTGTAATACATAGATAAACTCGACAAATTTCATGGCCACAACAACGAAATTACGTAATTTTTAAGTTTTGTGGTGACAATGAAATTATGTAAATTATGATTTTTATTCGATTTGTTGTTTGTTTGACGTCTCCCAACAATATGGAGCTCCCCCAAATTATGGAAAGAAACTATGCCCAGAGTTTTTAAGCCGTGAAAAATCGTCTCTAAACGGGTTTGAACCCGCAAATCTCGAAATCACAGGTCGTTCCCTCCGGTAGACTCGATTCTCCCTGCTAGAAACAGTCTGTATGAAGCGATGCAGTACTCCAGGACTGACTTGTATATTGAAATTAGATATTAACTTGACATAGTTTAAAGTTATCAGGTGCCTTTTGCATTAGTTGTGGAAATAAACAATATTGTCATGCCTTGTGTTTGGCTATTTAACTAATGCCCCAAATGGGAGTCAATGACCAATCACATTTCAATGACTTTCGATTTACAACCAATCACAGTCGTGTTTCACCTAGAATTTACCAACTAAAGTTTATCATAATAAAGAAAGCACCTCCTTTTTAACATTCTGAATAGGTCATAGCATTATTTTGCAGTGATTGACTCTGCAAAAAATATGGCTACCAGATTGTATATATAGTGCATGAATGTCAACACGTAGCGCATACGAGAGATAATATAAAAACAATTGTAACAATTGATTATACCACAAAAAAAAAGAAACCACTGTTTGCACTTTTTTAAACGAATTATTTTCCAGGAAATGACGCAGAAAAATATAATTGACATACTTACATCATAGGACATCAGAAATTAATTAATATATATATAACGTTGGTTATAAATTTCTCCACTAGGGTGCATTCTTACAACATTACGATCTTTTGGCAATAAATACTAATATCTGGTTGCAGTGATCGAACTAAGAAGCAAATGAAGCGTACCAATCGTTTCTCATTTGTTTTCTAACATCGCCGTTTACATTAAATATATAAATATTTTAAAATAACTAGTTAAATAACGATTTGTGAGTATACAGCTTAATTTTATTCGTTAAATAGCCCTAAAAAATGCCACTCTTGATTTCCAAATTCTGTAGATAAATTGGAAATCACTCGTGGCATTACTTATGATAAACGAAGTATTGAAAGATCGTTATTCATTTTCTACATATGACCAGTTTCCTTTAATTAATCGATTTCACTACATATACAAATGTATGTATTTAATGTACCATGGTAACGCGTAAGCATTATGAAAATTAACGATGTTATTTTAAAAAACCCTCCATCCTGTTCCAGGATCGAACCTGGGCCCGGGTCGTTGCAAGAGAGCATTTTACCGACTGCTCCACTGAAGCAAATGATAGGATTACTGCTTGAAGAAAGAATTCCTAAATTTCATTTTCAAAATTGAAAATACCGCATCGATTAGCTTAACCTGAAATGGGTACTTTCTGGTAGGGTTTGCGATCCTCCCGGCATTGTCTCTGCAGGAATTGGCGGCGCCCATGGCGGTTGCGGTCTTTCTCTTGGCGTCCTAGGATGACAAAAACTTACGATAAACTGAAAACAGGCTTGTTAATGCTATTTGACCTGATCTCTATCTCCTGATCTACGGCTGGTTATGACTGGCGGCTGGATTTTCGCTCAAACATCAACTAGAAATGCTATTAATGGGCTGAAGATGCACTGAAGACCCTTATAGCAGCCGGAAGAGACAGGCCACGGGCCCTGCATGTTGATTCCTTCTGGCTGTGAGTATGTACTAGGGTCAAACTGAGTGTACGCTCGGCGGGCCCGGGGGACAATGCGTATGGGTATATAAAGCGTGACTCTACTCTTCCAACCCCTTTGCCTTGTCTATTTACGCCGCCCGCTTTGTACTCGAACGAGACAGCATACGTAACAACGTATTGGTGTGAATCGCTCTTCAAAACTCTTTAACTTTCCATCACCAACAGCCATAAATTTTTTCACAGGCTGTACATTCTACAAGCCTTACACTTTGAATGTACGCCTGTACATTACATGTGAAAAATAATTAAATGTATACTTAGTTTTGTAAATAAAATGTACTCCGACATTTGTGTGTTTAGAATTTACAACAATTTATTTCCAAGCGAAATTGTTAATGAAATTATAGATTTATTATTATGCGGTTTCCTTTCATCTACCAATAAATAAAAATATCAGACTATGGTTGGTCGGTACGGAATAAATTATTATTTATGTAAAAGGTTAAAACAGTCGATTGTATTTAATTGTATTTACGCCGTTTAGAAAAATGTAAATATCTGCATACTAATTTTCAAGCGATAGTTTATAAAATTATATAAACTGTGATTATCTTTTCAACTTCATTTAGTATTTACCCATTGAGAAATTTATTTTAAAAAAAGGCTACTTTTTAAAATACTTTAAATTGATAGATCTATTATTCTTTAATTACAGGATATCAAACTGAGACCTGAAATTCAGTTTAGGTGTTCAATGCACCGTAACGTTTTACTATAAATCAATTATATCAAATATATTGAAGATGCGAGTTCAGTTTTTATTTATTTGCCGATTTCATAAGAATTAACCTTTAAACGTATTATAGATGATGATGATGATGATTATGATAATAATAATAATATAATAATAATAATAATAATAACAATAATAATAACAATAATAACAATAATAATCATAATAATTATAATCAATATAATCATAATAACAATAATAATCATAATGATAATCATAATCATTTTAATTGTGATCATAATAACATAGGGGGCACGCCGTAGCGTAGTGGTTAAGGCACTGCGCTACAAGTCGGAAGGTCGAGGGTTCAAGTCCCGGTGGGGTCAGGATTTTTAAACTGACCAAAACCTTCTGGCGGCACTATGGCCTTGGGGTCGACTCAGCCTCTAACTGAAATGAGTACCAGACGCTTGTTCTGGGGTAAAGGCGGCCGTCACGCAGGGCTGACAACCCGGCTGACATCAAGTGCCGATTGTCTAGAAAAAGTGGGAGCCTTAACCTCCTACTACCCCAAGGGCCTCCCGAGGCCTGTTGTGGGAATACTTTACTTTACTTTACATAATAACATAGAACATAATCATAATAACGATAGAACAGTTTACGTGTTTTTTGCTTTTCAAAAGTTTATATATATATATATATATATATATATATATATATATATAATATATATATATATATATAATTTTTTTTTCATTTTTATGATTTAAAAAATCTCAATTTTCATTTCCCTTTTTATGTGAGGCATTATAAAGTGAATTAAAAATCTTTTGGTGGAGCTACTTTTATTACTTAACAGATTAACCTGATTGTATAAATTTAATTTGAACTGACAGATAAATACATTAAATGAAATCGTGTAAATACAGGCATTGAAGAGAGTTTTGAGTATAAATTGTTGATTTCCATTACTGAAAACTTTTTCTCCCTCAGATTAAATTAAAATGCTGGATTACATTTTCAGTTATTACACGATAAAGTTATATCTGCCAAATGATGCGGATGAATACTTTTGATACCCACTGTTTATATGATAAGATTGACTTTTATTACCGGCTGTTCTCTTCGCGATGTCAGAACCGTAGTACAAGGTCAGACTTGGAAATACAATAACAACCTACGTAAGTGTGATAGCCAAACTTAGCAAGATCCCGCGTGATCGACTATTCCGATTGAGGTTTTAAGCGGTTTTCCTCAATCCAAGAACAAATGCTGGAATAGAACCCCAAAAGGTCGCTTCCGACTTCACTCTGCTACCATCTGTCATAAACTTCTTCTTCGCGGTTTAGGCTTATTTACTAGCCTGTTCCGGCTCCAAATTGCTGCTCTTTCCATCTTTTCCTTGGTCTTCCCAAACTTCTTCTTCCTCGTGCTGAATAGTTGTATACTGCTTTTGGTATTCTATTCTCAGTCATCCTTGCCAAGTCTTCTTTCCAGTTTGTTCTGTATTTCTCTATTGTTGTGTTTAATTCCTCTACTTTTAGTTGTCTTATTTCTGTAGCCGAGCGGTTAAGGTAGGTTAAGGTAGGAAGCTTTGGCGCAGAGCTACGGGATTTGCGCTGGTTCGAGTCTCCATGGGGCAAGAAATTTTCTCATGGTATTTCGGCCAGTATGGGACCGGTGCTCACCCAGCATCGTGAGGCAATTGGGTAGCTACAATAAGTAGCGGCTCCAGGTTGAGGAACCAGCTATAACGGCTGGGGGACTCGACATGCTAACCACATGTCATCCCTACACTGGCTGTTGATCATCTACCTCTGTGATTGACACGTGTGGATGTGAAGGGCCAGCAGCCGGCTGGTAAAAGGGCAACCGCTGAAAAGTGGAAAGACCCTCAATCGGATCGGATGTTCTTTGTCTGTTCTTTGATATCCAGCTATTGGTCTGAGGAATCTCATTTCAGCAGCTTGTATTCCGGCAGATTGTTGTGTTGTCACTGTCCATGTTTCAGATCCATAAGTAATAATAGAAACTGCCATTGTCTCCTGGCTTTATTTTTCAAAGTTCTTTTTAGAGTTCCTGTTATATAATTAAACTTATTTAGTTTGTTATTTATATCTGTTTCCGCTGTGTATGATATTTCGCAACCTAGGAAGTTATATCTTACCACTTGTTCTATTGGTTTATTTTCTAATATTATCTTTGTCCGAACTAGATGAGCGCCCTGAAGGCCATTGTTTTTTTTTTTTTAGTTTTGTGAGGATATTTCCATGTTGTATTTTTTTTTATATTTCATTTAGTTTATATAGCATTCTTTGTAGTTCGTCCTCTGTTTTTGCTATTAAAATCTGGTCATCTGTAAAGGCTACTGTTTTTATTACTATATATGTCGTAAGTTAATTCCCCCAGTCGTCATTTGCTTCCATGATCTCATCATGTCGTCGAAATAAATTTTAAAAAGAGTGGTTGATAGTGGAAAAGCGTGTCTAACTCCTCCTGTTATATGTATTGGTTCCCTTTGATTTATTATTATTTTTGTTTTCTGTCATAAACTTCAAATTTAAATTCAAAATTTGAACCGGGACTAATGTACTTTACAGGAACACGGAGTTTTACCTATAAAGGAGAACCAAAAACGGATCTCTCACCGCCAACACTTAAGTGATGGCCGCAGAACTTTCCATCTATGTATCTCTATCTCTGTGTCTGTGACGCGTGACAACAACCAGTGTCAGTGAAACAGTCAGTTGACCAAAAGCTGTCGGATGATACGCTGCCGGAAACAAGACCGGTTCTACTGTAGTGGCCGCACTCCCTTTCAGCCGCTCTCGTTTACGAGAAAGAGCGGAAGTAAGAGTTTGACCGCCTTCATTGGTGTTTCTTCACGAGCCTCGCCTTATCTGTCATGAAAAATTGCATTTCCTGTTTCTAGCTATACGAAATTATACGACTTCCATTCACAATGGAGAGAATTCTTTGAAGGTCATTTATACGATATTTGCCAATAATTTAAATTAAATAAATTTGTGACTGTAATAATTATTGAATCCGAAGTTCATGGCCGCGCGGACATAAACTCTCCATGCATCTATACCCTGAGTTAATAGTTTCCAATCATCGCCTGTATAATTCACCTCTCTCAAATCATGGTTAATGTTATTCTCCCACCTCATTCTTGGCGTACCTACTAGATATTTCCTTCTGGTTTTCCTACGTGGATTGTCCATGTTCCTCTTTCTTTCCTCATACGAACGACATGTACTGTCCTTCGCAGTCTATGAGACTTAACTATTCTTATTATATCTGGTTTCCCTTAAGTATTCTGTACCGGTAGCTCACTCTTCTCTAGTTTGTTCGTCTACTTTTTGTCCAAAAATTTTCGTAAGAATGTTATTCTCAAATACTCGTAATTGGTTCTCCTCCTTTAAAACGAGAAAAAAATTTGGACCAAAGAGAGATGAACAGACAGGTGAATGGAGAAGACTTCTTAACAGTGAACTACATGGTCTTTACAGGAAGCCAGATATAACAAGAGCAGTTAAGTCTCGTAGACTGCGATGGGCAGGACATGTGGCATGGATGGGGAATGAAAGACGTGCATGGACACTTCTTGTAGGAAAGCCAGAGGGAAAACGCCCAGTTGGTAAACCAAGAATGAGGTGGGGGAATAACATTAACTATGATTTGAGGAAAGTAGATTATACAGGGAATGATTGGAAAATATTAGCTCAGAATAGGGATGTATGGAGAGCTTATGTCCGCGCGGCTATGAACCTACGGGTTCGATAGTGCCAGTGAGTTAGTTATTTTTTAAAATTAAAACTAGAGTTTATTTTTCTCTCGTGCCTCACTTCTGTTTTCAATTGCTGTTCATAGGTATATGAATTCTGCCACTTGTTCATAATATCGCTCATCTGTCATTATGTGTCCATTTTAATTATACAATGAATTCCTGTGCATGACCAAAGGCTATATTCAGTTATAGTGACATAATTGCTTTTAGTCCCAGTTTCTTAATGTTACTCAATTGAATGTGGTGTTGGCCTTTTGTATATTTTCGCTATCGTCTGATAATACTATAGCATCAGCATAAACTAACAGCTTATTAATACCATTGACTTGTATGCTTTCTTTATTCTTTAAAGATTTGATGGTCTCCTTCAGTACGAAATTAGATAGTTGAGGAGATAATAATGCATCTCTTTCTTTAACTCGTTCCGAATATCTAAAATGAAAATGTTTGCACCTTAAACTTTGTGCCATTTAGACACATTCGAATAAGTCTACTTTTTTTTTTTTTTTGGAATTTCAAAGTTCAGCTGGATACTACACAACTTCTCCGTCTTAATAAAATAATATTATACCTTTTTTAAGTCTACATAAAGTTGATTTACAGTGCCGTTATATTCCCATTTTTTTTTTAATCTGTCTTTTGCTAAAATATTATGTATTTTATACCAATTTCTTCTAAATCTTCATTGGTGATCACTAGGGCCCGGATTTTGATTAAATGTTATTTTTTTACGAATTGTCAGAGACGGTGCAGAATAATAATTAAGTGCATTGTGCAATAAATATGTTAGATATATTAGGTTTTTATAGGTCATTAAAATTCATTTTTTTCCACGTCTCTCTGATAAAGTCATTTTACAAATTTTATTTGTAATTTTAGGTCATTTTATTTACTTTTCGTATTTTTATACGTCTGTTTTTAAATAATCTACGGTTAAAATTTAACCGTTAAATGTTCATTGGAAAAGTAAATAGAGTTAATCAATAGTGCTGAAAATTGTATAAACAATGTAAATGGAGAGATTGGGGAAGCAGTTAGAAATTGAAAATTACGTTAGATAAAAATAAAGGATATCAGACAATGCATCAAATAGCCTGTATTTTGCCAGGTAAAGAATTCGGAATACATATTTTTGACGAATGTTTAATAGCCAGTGACATAGTGTTTTTCAAATACGTACCCATTACATCTGTGGAAGTAGAGAGAGATGTGTCAAGTATATAACAGTGTTGTCTGATAACCGCCGATCCTTCACTTTTGATAACTTAAGGATCATTATGATGGTGTATTACAATGCCAACTAAGGTATGTTTAGTTAATAGCTTTTCATATTAGTTTAATAGAAATGAGATTGACCTAGTGATATTTATTAATGTTTTAATTATTTTATCTTACAGCTAAGAACATGAATTGTTTTAGAACAGTTATCCAATAAATAATAATTATTTGCCTTAGATCATTTCTAATTAATACATCAATAATTATTAATTAGTTAATTATTACGAAATGTATTTTTTTCGTTAGGTCATTTCTTTACAGTTTTAGGTCATTTTAAGAGAAATTTAAGGGAATGTTATAGGTCATTTTTTAAACAGTTTGAGGTTATAAATATCCAGGCCCTAATGATCACCTATTACGATATATCGTTGTCAATATAGGGAGTTAGTCTGAATGCTAATATATTTGTTAAAATATTGTTCAAAGTAATGAGATGCTCCTGTATTTATTGCAATCAGTTGCATCTCCTTACTTATAGATTGACATTATGATAGATTATTTCCATTCATTTAGAAGAGAGTCTTTTTCCTTAATCATTCTAAGCAATTGATGTATCTTCACCAACGTTTATCCTCCTGATTTTATGAGTTCTGCCTGGCTCTCATATTTTAAACCACATGCTTTATACACCTTAATTTTTCTACTGTCATTTCAACTTCTACAAGGCTTGGCTCTGTGACAAATATTTATGCTGTGTGTAAATCATTCTATTCAATACCCGAGTGAGTGACAGTAAATAATTTTAGCATGAAAATAACATCTCTGTCAGCTATGCAGAATTCATTTGCTGTTTCTATACACGCAGTTTGCGTAACATCGTAGAGTTGGTATTAGGGGAGGATGGTGAAAGCGCAATTTAGATTCTCCTACCCCTGTCGGCTATTAAACAGTTTGCGAATTAAAACAAGCGCGAGGGTGGAAACGTCTTGTTTCTTGAGACAATATTTATCAACCGAGCTGAGGGTGAAATTTGCCTTTTCAAACACCCATATTCCCTCCACTTTAAAACAGATTTCAATACGAGAATAAACTTTTATAAGATTCATGATGTGTTGCGTTGAGGTATTATTCAAAATTCTTCTTCTTCTTCACTTCCTGGTTTAGGCAAGAGCTGGCTGTTCCGTTCTTCACTAATAGATCTAAGACCATCTCTTCCGAGGACGTCCGACATCTCTTCTTCCTCTTGGAAAATAATGGAAGATTTTATTTGGTAATCTTTTTTCTTCCATTCTTTCTACATGTTCTTTCCACTGTATCTTGTTGTTAAATATCTTTTCTTTTATGGTGTAGATCTGCAGTTCTTCACGGATATCCTCGTTTCTTATCTGGTCCATTCTAGTGCAGCCTTTTACTCTTCTTAAAAATTTCATCTCGGCTGCTTGGATTTTACTTTCTTGTTTGGTAGTGATAATCCAAGATTCACTCCCATACAAAAGGACAGGGCCAGCCATTGTTTTATAAAATTTTAATTTTGTTTGTTTATGGGCTTTATTAATTATTCAAAATTAAAATATAACATTATGGAATTTTCACCTGAAAGTTCCGTCTCCTCAACTTAATTAATTATGTAACTGTAGCGCTTTCGGGACTTGTCCCATCATCGGCAGGATTCAAAACTGGTGTTTCACTGAAGACCCCCTCTACCAGATCTTCAGTGAAACATCAGTTTTGAATCCTGCCGATGATGGGACGAGTCTCGAAAGCGCTACAGTTACACAATTAATTGAGGAGACGGATCTTTCAGGTGAAAATTCCATAATTTTATATTTTAATACGAGAATACTATAATAAGAGCTACGTCCACCGCCTGTGGTCTCGGGGTAGCGTGCTGCCTTGTCACGCAGCGGGCCTGGGTTCGATCCCCGGTCGGGACAGTTTTTCTGGGTGAGGTTTTTATCGGGGTTTTTCCTCACCTGTAACGCAAATGTCAGGAAAACTTTAAGGCCCAAAACCTCCCCGAGATCATACGGCAATCATCATTCATATTCGTGTTAGATTAAGCTTAGGATTAGGGACTCTCCTGGCGCACCACTATCATTATCATCACCCATCATATCATCGGGGCATTGTAACCCCCCCTTCCAGGCGCCCCAACCTAAGAAGTGGGTTACAAGTACGCCATGCCAGGAGAGAACATCAGGAATGTCGAAAGACAACCTGGGCATTTGCAAAAAAATAAAAAAAATAATAATAATAATAATAATAATAATAATAGTAAGAGCTACAGAATTGTAAATTGTTAAATCTAATGGACAGAATCGTGGTTAAAGCAAGAGGCTTGGCGCAGAGCTACGGGACTTCCGCTGGATCGACTCCCCATGGGGAAGACATTTTTCTCATGGAATTTCGGCCAGTATGGGACCGGTGCCCACCCAGCATAGTGAGGCTACAATAAGTAGCGACTCCATGTTGTCGTGCCACTGTAAGGCCCGGATGGTGTTAATGCAATTGAATTAAAATATATAATGACAAATAAAGGTATTCCACAACATTTGATTATGGCTATACAAAATTTGTATGTAAATAATAAAATTGTAATAGACAGGGGTTTTAAATCTAACATAAAAATGGTAACAATAAATCGTGGTGTCAGACAAGGGTGTCCTATATCACCTAATCTTTTTAATTTATATATAGATGAAGTTATGTTAAAGTGACAGATTAATTTTAAATAAACATTTTAAAATAAATAATAAACTGTTGGATAAAATATTATTTGCTGATGATCAAGTAGTGACTTCCAGTTCAGAAGATGATCTACAAAGAGCTACTTTAATTTGGCAAAAATAAGTGCCAATTACAATTTAAACATTTCAAAGACTAAAACTAAAATTTTAGCATTTAAAGGACATGATAGCTTAAGAGCAAAAATAGTAATTGATAATAAAATTTTAGAGCAAGTGAACAGTTTTAAATATCGAGGTTTCAATTTATCATATGTTAAAATTGAAGATATTAATGACAAAATAAATGAATTTAATCTAATGTGTGGCACTATTAAAAGAACCCTTAAAAACACAAGAAAAGAAACAAAAATTAAATTTTATAAAGTAATGGCTGTTCCTGTATTGATGTATGGATCAGAATGTTGGACGATCACTAAAAGACAAGAACAAAGATTGGAAGCAGCTGAGATGTGATTTTTTAAGAAATATAGCAGGATATACTGTGCTGGATAAGAAAAGAAATGAAGATATAAGAAAGGAACTACATATTTTCAAACTTACAGACCGAATAATTAAATATAGGAACGACTGGAAACAACATATTGATAGAATTCCAGAAGGAAGATTTCCAAAATTATTGCTAAATTATAAACCGCGCGGAAGGAGAAATGTTGGTCACCCACACAGAAGATGGTCTGAACAATTTTAATAAAGCTAGCTTTCATGAAACCGGAACGAGCCAACAGGCTTAATCCCTGGATGATGATGATGATGATGAATTAAAAGAAGCCTAACTGAAATAACTGTGAACGCTTACTAAAAACTAAGATTAAGAGTTAATTAAAAATATAGGTAAGTTGTTAGATAAAAAATCCATACATTCTTCGCATTCATCAATCTTCTATCTCATTTTATATCTTTCTCCATTATGGAAGAAACATGTTATTTTATTAATTTCGAATATACAGATTGTAATTCCAGGAATTCGAGGAAGTTATCTCAATAATTTAAATATAAATATAAAGATGTACGTCTGCAAACTTCCGCAAGTTAATTTTTTTGCATGTGAATATTTTGACTGAATACGTAGATGTAGGTGTAATTAAATTAAATGTTGGATAAATCTTGTACATATTTTATAAATTCTCTACAATTCCATGAAATTGTTTACAAGACCAAAAGCACAGATACAAGAAATGTGATTAAATATGCAGATTACTGCCTTATTTATAGCACTGAACGTTCATCTAAACTTTTAGTGGAGTCACCGCTCATATAAATACATCATGTACCAGGCTCCTACTGTAAATTCAAAATACGAACAGTTTATACAAACGCAGAATACAGGATATCAAGGTGAGTTTTAACGAACTTTAATAATATGTAATAACGTTTTATTTATAATTGTAGGCTTTCACGGCCGGCGTCTTGATCTATATTTGGTTCGTCTTCCGGGCTTATAGGCCGTGGTCCGGTTGTCTTCATACTCGACGTTTTGTCTACTGCTGCGGTAGACCTCATCAGGAGATACTGCGTGCTCTCTGTGAACTCCTCAACAGTCGGCTGCAAACTGGCTGGCCGTTGGAAACCGTCTCTCTATTTATAGGTAAACCCCGGTGGGAGTTCACAGAGAGCACGCAGTATCTCCTGATGAGGTCTACCGCAGCAGTAGACGAAACGTCGAGTATGAAGACAACGGGACCACGGCCTATAAGCCCGGAAGACGAATCAAAAACGTTTTATTTATTCTGGCACAGTTAAGGCCATAAGGCTTTCTCTTTCACTCAACCAGCATATATGTACAAATACATGTTTACAGTATAGATTATCTATATAGTATATATGTTAATTATAAAGAGTTAGAAAAGGACATTAAAAGTTTCAGTGTACATTTCATGTACAAACAACAACTTATCTTCTTGTATCTTGTAAGCCCATGTTTCCCTTAACAGAGATTTAGGCGCTCTCCTCTACAGGGAAGAATTTGAACCATACTAATTTAGTTACACTTGTTTTCGTATAGATGTCATTTGAGTGGTCCATGGTCAGCGTTCCGCCTCATACTGACATCTAGGAAACCAAGGAAGCACTAGAACGGGAAAATTCGGTAAATTTTGCTTAGAGGCCTTTTCATTCAGGCTTAAGGATCTTTTACGAGTCTGAAAATCTTCTGACTCGTGACCCACGGCTTAAAGTCCCTCCCGGAGGACTTGCTCCTTGGATTTTTCCATCCTAAAAAATCCATCGACCCCTGCCGGGTTTCAACCCGCGATCCTCAGGACCAGAGGCAAGAAGCATAACCACTAGTCCACCGTGGCCGATTGACAAACTTTAATAATATGTAATAACGTTTTATTTATTCTGACACAGTTAGGGCCATAAGGCCTTCTCTTCCACTCAACAAGCACAAATATATAAATACATGTTTACAGTACAGATTATCTATATAGTATATATGCTACATATAAAGGGTTAAAAATATATTAAAAATTGCCGTGAAAATTTCATGTGCAAACTACAATTTATACTATAAATATAACTATAATAATAATAATAATAATAATAATAATAATAACAGTAATAATAATAATAATAGTGGAATGCAGGCTTTCACGGCTGGTAATCATAATTTTAAAAAATTCCGGGCTATGTGGCCGTGGTCTATAACTGGTATTTCTTCCAGACGTTTCTCCTTCAACTGCGGAGGGCATCTTCAGTGGCAAGTGCTTCTAGGTGATGTTACCTTGTCGTAGGCTGGACTGTAAGTCAAACTTCCCTGAACTATAGGCTAATGCTTGTGATTGTATTTTAAGGTAACATGTTTGGCCTGCTTGAGTAAAAGGATGGGCACATGGCCTTATTTCCCCAGAGTAAATAAATACTAAATCCTGCAATTCTATACTGAGGAACAAAGTAAGAAAGGATACGCAGCTACGACTCGAATATGGCACTACCAGTGGCGATGTATGGAAGTGAGGCCTGGGTCCTGAAGGAAAAAGAAGAAAAAAAAAAAAGAAAATACAGGCAACGGAAATGAGATTCCTACGGGCTGTGAAAGGTTGTGCAAGAGAAGAACATATTAGAAATGAGAATATTAGAGAGGAAATAAAAGTACAACCACTTATTCAACAAATAGAAGAACACAGAAACAATTGGAAGGAGCATCTGCAAAGAATGACAGAGAATAGGATACCAAAGATGGCACTGATGTATAATCCTGTAGGACGAAAAGAAAGCGTTGGGCTGAACAGATGTGAAATCGGAACAGGCAAAGACCTAATCCGTGAAGGATGGTGATGATGATGATGATGATGATCCTGCAATTCTTGTTCTTATCCACAGTAAAGTACATATGATGATGATATTAATTGTTAATTAATGATAAATAACTTGCAGAGTTTATCTTGAGGCAAACTAGGAAAAAAATAATCTATTGTGCAGGAATCGATATTTTGTATCTGTGATTTTTCGTATGCAATTTTCAAGCTCTACAGTCCATGGCAACTGTCTTTGATTGTTTCATCTTTCTTAACATGCAAAGTATTTTTCTTGTGAACAAGTTTTGTTATTTTTAGTACAACACAATAGAGATGCCAGCCTGTGTAGCAGACAAAGAATGATTGAATTCTCTCACAGAGACAATTTGCTTTTTAAGAGCACAAAGACAAAACAATAGAACGACGGACAAATAACCGTGCTTTCATGGACAGCATGAAAATCCATTTCTTCTGATTATTTCACTGATTTTACTTCATTTAATTTTCCAACATACTTCTCTATCTAAAGTAAAATAAATTATCATGCTTTTAATCTTAAAATGTAGTTTCAATATTACTAAAATTAAGTCACTGACATTATCAAACCCGAAGGTTCATGCGCAAACATAAGTTCTCCACACATCCCTATCCATAACTATGTTTTCCAATCATCTTTATATACAGTTAGTAACAATCTTGTTCATACAGCTTATATTTTTGTTAATTTTAGGTTTATTTAAGTTTTAAAATTGATACTAGGCAGCGTAATAGTATTAGCTGTGTTACGGAAATGTATGACAATTTTAATTGTAGCACGTTTAAGGGGGTGATGCGTAAAATTTATATTTTCTACATTTTTTGAGCTAGACGCTTGGTGTTTTATACAAACATTCACTGTATGATACATAATATTGTGATTAAGTTTCATTCTTGCGAGGCATTTATTTAACGAGTTATTAAATGTTATATTAAAAAAATTGCATATATTATAATTAAATGGATTCCACATTTTTTTAGTAAAATTGTTTTTTTACAATACCCCTAAAATATTTAGAAAAACATCATGCATTAGAGTTCTTATAACGTGAATACAAAGGGAGAAAAAAAAGTACTTTATCCGTGGAATTACAAAAAAAATTAATAATTGCATACATTTTATTTCTTTATTTCTTAAAATATTACTTCAATCATGTAAACCATGCACTATGTTGTTACCCATTGTTTTTAGGACATGCAGTAAAAATTTGAACCTTCTAAGACAAAATTATTGAACTTAATTACATTTTGAATATACAAAAATGCAGTGAAAATAAACGTGTGGAAAAACAAGTTTAAAGATTTGCATGCAGGTAGTATTTAACCGGCGCAGCCTTTTAATTCTGACGTAATGCAGAACACCTAGAAGCGCCATGGGTCTCTGAAACTTTGCCAACATATACATTAGAGTACAGGCTATTTTTAGTATAAAAAATAAAATATAAAAGATGCCAATTTTGATTTCAAATGGTCAATTGTTCACCCATCACCCCCCTTAAATTAATTTGGATAACCAATCATTGCTTTAGCATAGCAACATGGATGGAACTGGAATGTAAGAGTTTTGTTCATACACTCAAAGAATAATATCTATATCCTTTGTGTGTTTGTAAACTAATGTTGCGCTTCCTACTCAAGCGAACGAGTAGAGAGGGTTGTTTCATGGTATTGGTGTACTTTCTTCATTTATGTAAAAAATGGAGAAGAGATTGCAGTTAAGTTCAGAATTAAAGAGAAGTATTGTCAACCTAGCTTTAATGGGTACATCACTGAGGAAAATAGGCAATATAGTGGGCGAATCAAATGCAACTGCACAGTATATAGTTAACAAGTTCAAGTATGAAGGTACCATAGAACATTTTCAGCGTAAGGATAGAGAAAAAATAATAAATGAAAGAGAAGAACGTTTTATACTCAGACATGTTAGAGCACATCCTCTGATTAGTGCCCCGGTACTTTGGCCCATGGTGGAAGAAGTGTCTGGAAAGCAAATGAGCAATCACAGTGTTTGTCGTGTTCTGTGGTCACATAATTATCAAGACCCCAGACCGCGAAAAAGGCCATATGTAAGTGAAAAAAAATGTGCCGCAAGATTACTTTATCCAAAATAGCATGTAAGCAAATCACAGGAGTTTTGGGATCGTGTAATTTTGTCCGATGAAAGCAAAATAAATCTCTTCGGATCAGAAGATATGATAAGGGTTTGGAGGAAATCCAACACTGCTGATGATAAGGTGAATACTCTTCGACTGTGAAACACGGAAGAGGTTAAGTTAGATCTGGGCCTGTAGACTATGGCTTTCAGCGGGGTTGGAAACCTACACTTCATTAACGGAATAATGGATAAGTGGCATCACAACAGAATATTGAAGGAAAATGTAAAACAAAGTGTCATAAAAATGGGACTAGGACAGAATAACATATTCCAACAAGACAATGACAGTAAACATCCTGCAGACATTAACAAGCTTTGGTTGATCTGAAACGTTCCGAAGCTCCTGAGAACACCTCCACAGTCAGCTGATCTGAATCCAATAAAGACTCTCTGGTCGAATTGAAGGAAAATGTCCGTAAAAGGAAAGAGATTTAAAAAAAAAGAGGTAAAACGTTTAATTAGAGAAGAATGGGATAAAATCACACCTGAGACAATTAAGCAATTGATTAATTTAGTGCAACGACGATGCCAAGCAGTTATTAAAGCTAAGGGGCACTCTATTAAGGGTCGGTTTCACCAACAGAGGTAACTGTATTACACCAGTTTAAACTATGCATTATACACGGGGAAAACTGGCGTAATACAGTTACATCTGTTGGTGAAACCGGCCCTAAGTATTAAATGAAGACATTGTTTTGTGTTTTAAATGTATGAGCAGAAATGTTGCAAACAAGTGAATGTTTAATTTCGTTGGTTTTAGTTTTAATTATATTCTGAATAGAAAAAGTAGCAAAAGATAATTTATTTTATGAAGTATAGGTGTGTTAGGCTGAAATGATAATCAGAAATAAATAACATGTCGGAACATAGAACATTTAATTTATATCACAAAATCTCAGCTGTATGAACAAGAACGTTTTAAATGCATAAAAATAAGTGTCTGTGAGTCAGTCTATCTGTTCTTTATGGACTTGACCGATTTGAATGGACTTTTTTCCATCATTTAGAGAATTTTCTGGATCAACTAACGTATATAACATATTACCGTTCGTACTATAGGGCCTGAGCTAATAAAGGGCGTTTATGGAATAAAAAAGTTGCTTTTTGGATGCTTAAATGAATTACGCTGCCTAGACCATAACAGATACACCAAATTAATGTACACAGAATTGAATATCTCAAAACAAATTACAAAAAATGTCGGCGACAGCACATGGCCTATCTTTTACGAATATCTCATAATAACCATTTTTTTCTTTGAGTTCATTGATGCCAAGAAGGCCGGGATAAGAAGATTCCCGAGTAATGTCAGGTAATCAGAACGGGGTATCTAAAATAATTAGGATATAAATATATAATTATTTCTTCTTTACTTGTTGAACTAAACATAAAAGCACATTTAATTTATTTAGGCGTAATAGCGCACACCGGGTATTACCTAGTTCCCTATATAAATCACCACTATTTAATCATAATTGAGGAGTTGAATGGAATATGGGCACAATTAAAAATATATGTTTTGAGATATTAGCAATTGATATGTAACTAAATGCATACTATTGTTGTTTATTTTAATTGATACGATCAGCTGCTGAACCTACTGTAATCGAGATATCGAAACGAAACTTTTCAGGCTGACCAACTATAAAATGGCGAGCTCAAAAATACATTGAACGGAAAAAGGGCAAAATATGAGATATGCCCATATTCCATTCAACTCCTCAATTATATAATGCTATTCTTCTGCCTGATTCTTGGCATACCTACTAGACGTTTTCCTTCAGTTTTTCTACCAGACGTCCCTCATGTCCTATCCATAGTCGTCAACACGTCGATAAGTACCAGACGCCTGTTCTAGGGTTAAAGGCGGCCGTAACGCAGGACGGACTATCTGGCTCACAACTTGTGTCGATCGTCTAATAATCTCCTACTACTCAAGAGCCTCCTAAGGTCTATAGTTGGTCACTTTACCAATGGAAATTTTTTGTAGGAAAAACAGAGGAAAATTATCTAGTATTAGTAGGTAGGCAAAGAACGTGGTGGAAGAATAACATTTACAATGATTAAAACAGGTAAATTTTACAGGGCAAACATTAGATATATTTCAGAACTTTGAACAATATAATGTCAAGAAAACAGGATATTGCATTTGGTTTTAATAAAGGACTTAAAATACACTGTGACGTAGTTTTCTCGACTCACCTGCCTCTTCGTCTACTTTTAGTTCAAAAATGTTTGTCACATTATTCTGGTCAATATGATTTTTGTCTCATGAGTATCAAATGTTGTACTTAATGCAGTTTTTTTCGTGTTTACAATTATGTATTCGGAATTTCTCAATCACCCACAGTTTTTTATTTCAATTTCAATTAATGGATTTAAATAATTATTTTTTTAATAAACGTTTTTTTGTCCGTTGTAAAATAAAACCAAATGAGCTAACTCAGGAGATTTCAGCTATGGAAAAGAGATATCAAGGCAAATGGAATCACAATATGCTAGCCGATTATTGTTGGACCATCAAGAGGGATGCTCCACAGGCGAAATATAGCAGAAAATCGTCATTTCTTATATTCTAGGTGAGTCCGAATGTTCGGATATTGTGTAGTTACGAATGTAGAAAATATTAAAGTGTTTGAAATTATAAATTCCTGTCTCTCGAAAACCTTGCGTGATTGAGAAAAACCGATATGATATTTGAATTCAGGAGAAAAAAATACTATCAGAATCATATATTTTTCTTTCTGAGCCAAGAGAAAAAGTTTATTTTTTATTGCTCAGTGTTATTCTCAAATGGTCATAATCGTTTCTCATCTCTTACATTAAGTAACCACGTTACGCAACAATATAATAAGCCTATAACTGGATGAAATGCCGTTTTACATTATCTACGTTATGTAAAGAATACAGAGAAATAACCAGGTAAAACACTTTACTGCTGAAATGGAATTTGAGGTTCCATTAGATCCTCCATAAAAATCACTATTATTTACAAGTGTGAAACAGTAAAATATACTGTTACATGCTGAGATGAACAACCCGTTATAGGGATAATGTTGCACTGACGTCAGAGGTCAGATGAACGTATATAGTCAGAAGTAATAAATATTTTCAAAACATATCGAACATACAAAACAAAAAAACTGGAGGTAGGGTCTTGAAGATCAACGTATCTGGAATAATGTATACGATTTGTTTCCTGCTGTGTTCAACTCAGCGTATCAGTTAATCACAGTTTTCTTTTTTACCTCTAAATTTAGGTATATAGGTAAGGAACTATGGATTTTGTAGTGGCACCAACAACTAAAAGTATGATCTCTAGGTTTCAGGGAAAAAATGACTTGCCTAGTTCTTTCGCTGTATCTTCATATGGTTTAATGCTGCATTTTTTGTGAAGTTGGGATGACAAGTATCTCTGTAAATGCATAATATGTAGCCTGCGTTTCCAGAGTTGAGTCCATACTAAATATCTTCCCGCAGCTCTTCCCTTTGGTAATATTTTTCCTGGACTTGAATTTTTGGAAATTCAATCTGTTGTAGGCAGTATTGGCAAAATTCTTCCGATTGAGGGTCTTTCCACTTTTCAGCGGTTGCCCTTTTACCAGCCGGCTGCTGGCCCTTCACATCCACATGTGTCAATCACAGAGGTAGATGATCAACAGCCAGTGTAGGGGTGACATGTGGTTAGCATGTCGAGTCCCCCAGCCGTTATAGCTGGTTCCTCAACCTGGAGCCGCTACTTATTGTAGCTACCCAATGCCTCACGATGCTGGGTGGGCACCGGTCCCATACTGGCCGAAATACCATGAGAAAATTTCTTGCCCCATGGAGACTCGAACCAGCGCAAGTCCCGTAGCTCTGCGCCAAGGCTTCCTACCTTAACCGCTCGGCTACGGCGCGGGACGGCAAAATTCTACTAATTTTAAAAAGTCCAAAACAGTGAGATTTTTTTTTCTAACATCAAAACCTAAAAGAGGAAAGTTCACAATGTGTGAGAGACCTTAACATTGAACCTAGTGACATCAATATTAACACTCGAAGTCTTCTGCCAGATGCAAGGAAACTCAGAAAACAACTAAGAAACATAGAAGCAGTTCTCTGGAGTCAACTTCCTCATAACGGAAAAGGCGTTGTTCTCTACAATGAATATACACCGACAAATCAATGGATCCGTGACCATCAGGGATTGTCTTATTCCGAATGGAGAAAAGCGATTAAAATGCAAGCCAATGTATCAGCGGTGCGTTCTTTCCCGGGCAGGTCTAGGGACGATACCCTCTGTAGACGTTGTCGCAGAGAGCACGTCCTTGTGGCCTGTCCGTTTGGAGAATCACTGAGAAAAATTCGGCAACCACACACTATTCGAAATATGATGGCAGAAGCCTTGCGAGATTTTGGATACACAGTTTATGAGGAAGTTCATGGTGTGGCCACTAATGGGAGTAACAGACGAATAGATATTATTGCATTTAGACCATCTTCTAAAATTGGTATGATATTAGACCCCACAATTCGTTTTGAGACTCATAGTGGCCAACCTGAGGAAGTTGACTCTGAAAAGAAAGCCATATATGAGCCAACAATTGACTATTACAAAGATAAATACCAACTAGATAGTATAACTGTTACGGGATTGATGATCGGGGCAAGAGGTACTATACCAGGATCCCTAGCCAAATTTTGGAATTCCTTAGATTTGGACAGGGTGTATCTTTCTAAAATTGCCATCGCTGCCATTTGAGGATCAATTTCAATTTTAAGAAACCATTTTTACAAAATTTCTACTTTGTAGTATGTATACTTCAATTAGGCCTATATTTTAATTTTTTAATGTATTTACAAAATGTATTTCATAAATTCAAAAAAATTAATTGTCTGTATCACTTTGTCTTTGAGGCAATCCTTTAATGAGGAAAGTTGTATATAATTAATATATTATATATATATATATTGATTTTTTGCACTATTTAAAAACACTTTGCAGGAGATAAAATACTTTTAAAATAATAAAAATAGTTATTTTGTATTTTAGCAAACAAATGTAAAATGTATGTTAAATCCCAATTTAAATGCTCTATGACGCAACAGTTCTTCGAGGCCCTTGGCTATCAGCTGGCTGGTGTCCTGGAATACACATAGGCCTAATCGAATCACAAATAAGGACCATCATCCATCCACTATAATATGCCTGACATGTTATTAAGCACGTCGGGTCCCCCCGACACATTATAGCTGGTTTTCTCAATCTGGGGCCACTATTTACCCCCACCAACTATCCAAACTTCTCATGATCCTGGGTGGACACCGGTCCCATACCAGTCAGAATTCCATCTCCTTTGGGTACTCGTAGCTCAAAGCGTATACCATGGCATGAAGCTTTAGATCACTCGGTTACGGTGTGAATCATCTAGCATATAGGTACTTGAAATTTATATAATGAGAATCCATAAAGGTTTTAAGGGGGCACGCCGTAGCGTAATTGGTTAAGGCAATATGCTAGGAGCCGGAAGGTCGAGGGTCGAGTCCATTTGGGGTCAGAATTTATAAACTGATCCAAAACTTCTGGAGGCACCATGATCCTAGGGATAGACTCAGTCTCTAACAGAAATGAGTACTAGACGCTTGTATTGGGGGTAAAGGCGGCGGTCACGCAGAGCTGAAACCCCGGCTTACATGTGCCGATTATTTAGAAAAAATGGGAGCCTTAACCTCCAATTATCTTTAGGGCTCTTAAGGCCTATAGTGGGCTCACTTTTTATAAAGACCTGAACTTCCAGTGAAGATAATAACAATAATAATAATAATAATAATAATAATAATAATAATAATAATAATAATAATAATAATAATAATAATAATAATAATAATAATGACAACAAAATAATAATAATAATAATAATAATAATAATAATAATAATAATAATAATAATAATAATTGGGAAGTGGATTTTTAGGTTCTAAAAGTTAAGATTTCAACATAGTATAGTGATAAAATTAATTTAACAAGTATGTATATCCTATCAACTGATTTTTTTTTTAATAATGCAACTTGCAAAAAATGTTCTCAATTTTTGTGTGGAATCTAGCAATATTATATTTCAATTTATATTATTTATTTTTAATTTAAAAGTAAGATGTGAAATATAAATGTAACATTGCTAGATCCCACACAAATTATTGAGAATTTTTTTATAAGTTACTAGCGCACCCGGCAGATGTTGTCCTGCCCGAACGTTCAATTCTCATGTCATGGGCGGACGATAAAAATATGTTACATTTTTACCATAAAATTCAGAAATTAGGACATAATTAGATAATATTAAATAAGTTCGCAAGAAAACCTCTTACAGCCTTCTGTTGTGGCTCAAGAAGTGTGAATGATGACGTCACATAGTCATGAACATTAGAATTGTACCCTCCTTTGCATATAAGTTAAGAACCGTCATATAACAATTATATTAGAGTGAAAAAAAAATGATAAATTGATTAGAGTGAGTCAAAACAGTTATTTCATTTCTGACCCTTACTGCCCGACATTCCATGAGAACAATTTCTTTACCCGTAGAGACTCTAACCAGCGTAAGTCCCGTAGTTCTGCGCCCAAGACTTGTTGCCTTAACCACTCGGCTACGGCGCGAGACTCTTGGTATCAATGAAAGACAAAAATGGTTATTGTGACATCCGTAAGAGATAAGGGACTCTTGGTATCAATGAAAGACAAAAATGGTTTTTGTGAGTTATCCGTAAGAAATCGACATATGCTGTCGCGGACTTTTTTGTAGAGCTTTTTGAGATATTCAATTCTGTGTACATTAATGTTGTGTATTTCTTATTGTTTAGGCAGCGTAAGCCATTTAAGCGTCCAAAGAGCTACTTTTTTCACGTTTTCCACTATAAAGGGCGATTTTTAAGGGTGTAGGAGTTGAGTATCACAACTCTCTTATAGCCTATGTTCATCCCGGGAATCTCCTGAACATTTTGCAAAAAACCCCATCACAATCGGCCACGCATAAAGTACAAACAAACTAATATAAAACAAACAAACATTAATTTTTATATATATATATTTTTTTATTCCCACTACAGGCCTCAGGAGGCCCTTGGGGTAGTGGGAGGTTAAGGCTCCCACTTTTACTTGACAATCGGCACTTGATGTCAGCCGGGTTGTCAGCCCTGCGTGACGGCCGCCTTTACCCCCAGAACAAGCGTCTGGTACTCATTTCCGTTAGAGGCTGAGTCGACCCCAGGGCCATAGTGCCGCCAGAAGGTTTGGGTCAGTTTAAAATCCTGACCCCACCGGGACTTGAACCCTCGACCTTCCGGCTTGTAGCGCAGTGCCTTAACCACTACGCTACGGCGTGCCCCCTTAATTTTTATATATAAGATATGAAAATCTGTTGGTTGCATATAAAGACTTATTAAATTAATTTTATCACTATACCATGTTGCAATCTTAACTTTTTAGAACCTAAAAATCCGCTCCCTAATAATAATACAGACATAGTCAGATAAATACTCAAAATCTGCTTGTATTGAACGGTTTAGAAGTTAAATATAAATGTTTTATCTATAGAGAGAGAAACTAATCCGGTATTTAGTAAATGATGTTATCTAGTGAATTGAGCGCGCATTTTAATTAGCATGAACTCTGATCCTTCATATTGGTTCTGCTCTCTGTGAGTACATGTGTTCTGACAAAGAAATCAGAGAGTATTACACATTCCAACTGCTGTGTGATGTTCATATAAAATATAAATAACTCCGAGCAATTCGTAGAACAGTTCATCATGTGTTTCATCAATCTCAAATTCAAATTGTTTAATTATGTATTATTTGTGTAGCCTAACTGAACTACACCTGAGCAATTGCTCATTCGGGTGTTAACACTGTGTACAACATTTGCGAATAAAATGTGGATAAAAAATTATAATTCTCATAAATATGATATTAATTATACAGGGTGTACATAAAATATTATAGCGATTTTAAAGGTGTTGAATCATAATTTAACTATCTATGACAAAAACAAAACTCGTGTTAAATGTAAGAGTAACATCTCCAGTTTACATTGTAAGTGTTCAATGTGAGCCCCATTTGTTACAGGTCACACATCCAACCTGTAGGCTAATTCTTCCCATACATTAATAAGCATGTCTGGATTGATGGCAGCAACAGCTTCTCGAATTCTGTCTCTCAAATCGGGCAGGTTAGCAGGCAATGGAAGCATGTAGACTCTGTCCTTTACAAAACCCCAAAGGAAAAAATCGCATGGGGTGAGATCTAATGATCTAGGAGGCCACTGGAGATAATCCGTGTCATCTGGACCATGACGACCAATCCAGTAATGTGAGTGTGGAAGGTCTTACGAAAACGCATACATATGCGTCCCTACCGTTTACAATAATTGTTATAGGCTCTAAAGTATATTGATTATGCTGTCTTCGCGCTTGAAATTTTGCAGCAGTAACATTCTCCTCAGACACTTTTGGACGTTCCACACTTTTGCCTTTGCGCAGACAACCGGTCGTTGCGAACTGATTATGCCATCGACGGATGTTGTTGGTATTGGGGGGATCACGATTAAACTGCCTACGAAACGTACGTTGAACTATCACAACTGATCTACAACTCTCAGTCTGCAAAACAACTAAACGCTTTCTGTTGAGGAGTTGCCATCTTTGTTATTATTGTTGCCATAGAAACAAAATAAAAGAAAGCTATCCGCTCACTCACACAACTAAAACTATCTTCTTTCCTGTTTCATTTCAATCTACGCACAACTTTTTCCGCCTCATCTGAGTGATAATATTATTACTTGAAACTACTATATTATTTTATGTACACTGTATTATAAAAGCTAACTCGTTCACATATGCAAGATTCATAAGTAACATAATTGTTCGCTGCCCTATCTCTATCTGTATTATGAATGTATCTGAAGAATAAACAATCAGAAATTATCATAAATAATGCCACGAGTGATTTCTAATTTATCTAGAGATAAATCAAGACTCATGAAGTGAGGAGTGAATTTATCTAGAGAATTTGGAAATCAAGAGTGGCATTTGTTACGACTATTTAACGAATAAAATTAAGCTGTTTACTCACAAATCATTATTTAAATATAGTTATTTTAAAATATGTATATATTTAATGTAAACTGTTATATTTGAAAACAAATGAGAAATGTATCTTATGTTTCATTTGTTCATCACTGCAACCAGATCATATTATTTATTGCCAAAGGATCACAATATTGTAAGAATGCACCCTAGTGGAGAAAAAATGAAACATCAAACTGTTTATAACCAACATTATAAATTATTAATTAATTTATGATGTCCTGTGATGTAAATATGTGAATTATATTTTTCTGGAATGTAA
Source organism: Diploptera punctata (assembly GCA_030220185.1). Taxonomy (NCBI): domain Eukaryota; kingdom Metazoa; phylum Arthropoda; class Insecta; order Blattodea; family Blaberidae; genus Diploptera; species Diploptera punctata. Next base: position 741,015 of record JASPKZ010003053.1, read on the forward strand.
ATTCCTGAGAAATAATATGTTTAAGAAAGAGCAAACAGTGGTTTCTATCTTTTTTGTGGTATAATCAATAACTACGAATGTTTCTCTATTATATCTCTATTATATCTCTGGTTACATTCGTGCACTATATATACAATCTGGAAGCCACTTGATAAAATGAAAGCGATAACATGAAAGTGATAAAATCGAGGTCAAAATCTACTGTGATTGGTTGTAAATAAAAATTCATTGAAATGTGATAGGTCATTGATTGCCATTTGGGGCATGAATTAAATACTCATGTAAATATCCTGACCTTACGTAGTTATTAATATAGCTAAATTTTCGTGTTTAGATGTATGTGAAATTGATATTTTTTGTAATAAATGGGTTATATTTTATTAGATTGAATTCCTGATGATGAGCACTTCCTTATTACAAGTGAAACTGACAAACTCTACATACGGACGGAGGCCCCGACACAATAACACATGCAATGCATTATAGTTAATGCGGAAGATGGACTTGCATTACTACAATGCAACACTTCCACCAGAGTGCCCTCATGTATCCTTCACTGACAATACACGTACAAGCGTAGCCTATATACAAAGCTACAGGTGAAGCTTGAATTCATATCCACATAGCGAACAAATAATGAAGCAAACGATTATTAAAAATACACACAAAATATGACTTGATAACATATAAATTTAAATTTTATAGTAAAAATATCTCTATGAGGTTTAATTTAAGATCAAATTAAAATGTTTATTCATTCGTAATACGTGCTGAAGATAAGCATTTTGATAATATTTTATTCTTTCACAGAGATTAAATATATTAAGTTCTGTTCTTATATCTTCGTTTTTCTTTTTATCGGTCCTTTGGTATCCTGCTATTACTCTCAACATCTTCATTTCAGCAGCCTCCATCTGTTTACTATCTGCCTTTGTTAATGTCCAGGTTTCACATCCATAGATAAGAGATGGAACTGCCAATACTTTGTAAAACTTCAAAATAGTTTCTTTTCTAGTCTTATTCAATAAAGTGCGTTTAATTATGCCACATAGATAATTGAATCGTTGTATTTTAGTGTGCTTATCTAAATTTCTGTCATTGCTTAAATGACATCCCAAATAATTAAAATTCTGAACTTGGTCTATAATTACAGTATCATTATGTTTGTTCTTATTGCACATGTTCCTCTCAGAGCTAATATTTTTGTTTTAGATGTAGATACTCTTAAATTGTATTTTAGAGAGGTATTATTTAAAGTACAAAGGAATTGTTGTAATGAAGAATGTATAATTATAAACCAAAAGGGAGAAGAATGTTGGGAAGACCATTTAAGAGATGGAAGGACCAATTCGACCCATAATGAGATCGGAACAGGCCATTGGGCTTAATCCTTATTGTTGATTATGATAATGATTATTAAAATGTTTCATAACTCACTTCGTATTCAGTCTTCTAACTAGACCGGTTTCGAAGCCTGGGCAGCTTCATCTTTAGTAATTTCTCGTCAACTGATGTTGTATCGATCAGAAGAAATGCTTCTTCCTCCCTTTGTTGGTGGACACATAAACCTCCGAAATAACTCATATTCCGCGGGAATTTAGTAAGTCCATAAAGTTTTTCTTTCTTGTTTTTTTAAATGTGGTTTTTTTCCCCCCAAATCGTGAATTCTTTTTGTTTTTCTGTTTGTTTAATTGGACTAGATTGTGTATCAATTAGATGTTTTTCAGTCCAAGCGTGAGCAACTACTGCTGACTTTTCCACTTCGCCATTTTTGACATTTCTAAGATGTTCTTTCGCCCTTGTTTTCAAATTTATTTTGTTTTCGCTATGTATATTTTGTCAAAATCCCTACATTTGACCTGATAAATTCTTGATTTGTTTCCGTCTTTATTTTTTTAATTTTTATTGGTTTTAAATATCATATTTCAGCTGTATTCATTCTTCTATGCTAATCTTATATCAAACTTTTTATTTTTTTTTAACTTATGGCGTTTCAATAGATGCTAAGTAAATTTCTTGAATTTGATGTTTTCTTCTGTTTGTTTTATAAGTGTGGTTCCATTAATTGATTTTTGCCTTTTAAATGTATTTATTTATTTTCTTGTGTAATTAATGGAAAAGGCGTAAACGTCTGATTAGGTAGACCATATATAGAATATGTTATCATAAATAAGTAAGAAATTGAAGTTACTAAGTTTTCTACCAACTTATCTCGTATTCAGTCTTATTTTACGTAAAATACAATATAACCTAAGAAATAGATTTCTATCATTGATACTGCCGTACACAGTTCAGTCATATGGCGGGTAAAAGTAGCACTATGATTCGCCCAATAGATGGAGTCAGCAGAGTAATACCTTATGCAAGTTTTAATTGTTTTAAACAATACAAGTACCTGTTTTATTTATCAGTTTTCATCAATTAAATATTTTTTTGTTTAAAAATCTTCGTTAATTAGTTAAAACCATGTAGGCCTTTCAGAACATGTTCCATCATCGGCATGTTCTTTGGTACTGTACGAAATGACGTGCCATAGTTGGAACATGTTCTTAAAAGCCTACATGGTTTTAACCAACTGACGAAGATATTTTTTAAATAAATACTTACTTATTCACTGGCACTATCGAACCCGTAGGTTCATGGCCGTGCGGACATAAGCTCTCCATACATCCCTATCCTGAGCTAATCCTTTCCAATCATTCCCTGTATAATCTACTTCCCTCAAATCATAGTTGATGTTATTCTCCCACCTCATTCTTGGTCTACCAACTGGGCGTTTTCCCTCTGGCTTTCCTACAAGAAGCTTCCATGCACGTCTTTCATTCCCCATACGTGCAACATGTCGTGCCCATCGCAGTCTACGAGACTTAACTGTTTCTTATTATATCTGGCTTCCTGTAAAGACCATGTAGTTCATTGTTATGTAGTCTTCTCCATTCACCTGTCTGTTCATCTCTCTTTGGTCCAAAAATCCTCCTAAGCACTTTATTCTCAAATACCTGTAATCTCCTTTCCTCCCTTAAAGTAAGAGTCCATGTTTCGCACCCATATAATATAACTGGTAGAATAATAGTTTTATATATTTTCAGTTTAACGTTTTTTGAAAGGAGTTGGGACATCAAGAGTCTCTGCAATGCATAATAGCACGCATTTCCAGAATTGAGCCTATGTTTAATTTCTTTGTGCATCTCATTCCTATTTGTGATTATTGTTCCTAGGCATTTGAATTCAGCCACTTCCTCAAAATTTCCCTCATTTGTCATTAGCTGTCCATTTCCATTATATAATGTTTTTAAAATAAATGTCCATTTTAATTTAGGAAGACTGATACATAAAACACGTACTTATATTAATGTTTTTAAATTACACTGGTCAACATGATGTTTGTCTCACGAGTACCAATAGTTGTACTTAATGCAGTTTTTTATCGTGTTTTCAAATAAAATATTCGGAATTTCTCTATCATCCACAGTTTTTTTTATTTCAATTTCAATTAACGGATTTAAATGATTATTTTTTAATTAACGTTTTTTCGTCCATTTGTCCATTGTAAAATAAAACCAAATGTGCTAACTCAAATGGTTTCAGCTACGGAAAAGAGATATCAAGGCAAATGGAATCCTAATATGCTGGCCGATTGTTGTTGGACCATCAAGAGAGATGCTCCACAGGCGAAATATAGCAGAAAATCGTCATTTTTTACTTTATAGGTTAGTCCAAATGTTCGAATATTGTGTAGTTAGGAATGTAGAAAATATTAAAGCGTTTGAAATTATAAATTCCTGTCTCTCGGAAACCTTGCGAGATGTAGAAAAACCGATATCATATTTGAATTCAGGAGAAAAAATACTATCAGAATCGCATATTTTTCTTTCTGCGACAAAAAAAGTTTCTTTTTTTTTTTGTTCCTCAGTGTAATACTACATAAATTGTAATTACAATGAATTTTATAATTATTTATGCAAGTTTGTTTACAGTACAAAAGGAACTTAGCTCGGATACAGTGTAGCTCATCTTTAAGAGTGCAGCTTTTACTTCGGAACAACCTATACAATCAGAGTGTCGTGTTATAACGAATTGAAACAAGAAATGCGGTTTAACAATTATACAATTATATCTACTCGTCATGTTAAACACGTGATCTCGATTAAAACTACTCCTGAAGGATGTAATTAAACACCGAAACTATACAAACCTCATTAGCTGTATACTTCAACATCCCGGACCCTTAAATCTCTGAACCTTTTTTATTAGAAAATGCAGTCTTCGCATTAATCACTGCATGTCTAATTTACACTAGAAAAAAATTACGCGTTCGTTAAACTTGTTAGAAACAGGCTGCTACAAAAATTACATTACCAAACTAGAATAACTCATAACTATACATTTACCAGTAAGCTGTATTATCTTTATAGAAAGCAGATATAATAAAACCGTTAACTTTTGTACACTACGATGGACAGGACATGTAACACGAATGGGGAATGAAAGAGGTGCATGGGAGCTTCTTAAAGGAAAACCAGAGGGAAAACGTCCAGTTGGTAGACCAAGAAAGAGATGGGAGAATAATATTAACCATGATTTGAGGGAAGTAGATTATAGAGGGGATGAATGGAAAACATTAGCTCAGGATAGGGATATATGGAGAGCTTATGCCCGCGTGGCCATGAACCTACGGATTCGATAGTGCCAGTGAGATAGTTAGTTGAACTAAGAATAGTAGGGTCTAATGTTTGAGACTCGTATTTGAAGTTTTATTTTAAGGGGATAGAATTTGAATTGTAATAGAATTATATAATAATATAATAATATCTAAATTGCAATAATAATAATAATAATAATAATAATAATAATAATAATAATAATAATAATAATAATAATAATAATAATAATTGATTGTATTAGAGCTACTAAACTGTATGGAAGGGACAATTCAAAGACATTCCCCTGGTATAGTATTACCTTTTTTTAACATTTCTGGTTACTTTAATCGTGCCCGACTATACGGGAGTTATAGAGACACTACCTGTAAGGTGACTATTTCAAATTCTGGATAAAGGAAGAAATATTTATTTTAACATCGAAATATATTTATTATTTTTCGCCTGTATTTAGTTTATCAATACCTTTATTATCATTAACACACACATACTTTTTGATCACACAAGAACTTGGACGGCCTCCCCAGATGAGTGATCAGCTTAATACCATGGACACTTACGAGACAACACTAACTTTTTCAGACAAGACACGAATCACTCATATAGCCATACTAAACAATAGGGATACGATCTGGATAATTATGATAGACGGTGTTTGATGACTAACTCTTAATTTTAGGCCTACTGATTCGGCTGGTTACGAACACCGATTTGGAATGAACAGTTCCTCTCCAGTGTCTAACACCGCCAAGATCTCGTGTCTACTATTAACCCTTAAATTGGCAAAACAAGACCAAGGCCATGTGTTGGGAGTGCAGGACCACTCTCATGAGTCCATACACGCCAAAATGATCTCCGCCCGACCAGCCAAGCAAGCACTCAGTTCGACTCGTGCGCCCACCTCAGCAACCGAGAAGAATCGACATGCAGGGTTATCCTGTGGCCTGTCCCTTCCGGCTGCTTTAGGGTCTTATTTGCCCTCTTCAGCCCATTGTTATAAATATGTCGACGAGCACACTTTGGCACATTTAAGTCATGCTTATACAGTTGCCTGTTGTCTGATAATTAATTGTTTTCTCTATTTATTTAAATCTATACTATGTCATTAATAATGTTTCTCTTTTTTTATATCTTGTACATATTATATATTTAATTCGTTAAATCTAGAGTAAATCAAAATACATTATAAATATTAATTGTATTGTTTTTATGTTTATTGTAATTTAGATGTAAGACTATTTTTTGTATTTTTTAAAACCTGGTTGAGTGGCAGACAAGGCCTTTAAGTCTGCCAGGTAAAATAAAGCTATTATTATTATTATTATTATTATTATTATTATTATTTTTTATTATTATTATTATTATTATTATTATTATTATTATTGAGTGATAATTTTGCTACCGGTCGCAACTAGCCGCATATTAGGAGACAAAGGACCAGTGGTCGGACATTATCAAGCCTTAAAACGCTGGTCGCAGCTGATAGTCTTAAATTGTTGATCTAGTTTGATGTTCTAAGACGCCAAGAGGAAGACCGCCGCCGCCAGGCCCCAAAGGGACAATAACGGGAGGACGAACTGCTGGCCAAACCGAAAGCGGCTCCTTTCAGATTAAGCTGATCTGTTGCATAATTTTGAATTTTGGAAATATTATGGGAAGTCGAACTTACTTGTGGGCTCTAGGAAACCACTCCGACATTTGTCTTAAAGCTAAGGAAAACCACAGAAAACCTTAGCAGAGTGGCTGGAAGTTAGTGATGTAAAATAAAATAATTTGGAAAAAATGAATTAGTAAAATTAATTGTCGAAATGATCACTTTCTTCGGCTCTGTGGCGAATTAGCCGGCGGAATCACCTTTTAAAGGTGTGTTAATTCACGGCCTATCTTTTATATACACTCAACTAAGTAAGTTCATCAAAACACAAATTTCTTCTGTTAGTTATTTGAAAGTGGCGGATCGCAGTGAAAACGGAATCTTTTGTAACTGTTATTATTATTGTTTAATTAGACACACCATTTTAAGTGGTTTCTTTTTGTTCGTTTTCTTTTGATCTATTTAAAATATTAAATTGACTGAACCAACTGATGTATCCAAAAGGATACATTAAGAATTTAAGGGTTAATTAATAAATATGGTAATAGCATGACTTGTACTGTATATGAAACATGTAGTCAATATACCCAATTCAACAATTAAAAATTGAAAGAGTCAACATGTTTCAACAGCGAAGCTGTCATTTTTAAGACTAAATATTGAGTCAATATTTAGTCTTGAAAATGACAGCTTCGCTGTTTAAACGTGTTGACTCTTTCAATTTTTAATTGGTGAATTGGGTATATTGGCTATATGTTTTACAATTTTATCACCAAGAAGATCATTAGTTTATTAAATATACAGGATGTTCCAAATGATGGACGGGGATTTAAAGTTATTTCATTTCCTTATCAGAACAAAAGTTATAGGATTAAAGAGAACTCTTCGAGTTTTCATAACATACTTTATAAGTATTCGATGTGAGCACCTTTCGTCACAAGGCACACATCTAGCCGATTGTCGAATTCCTTCCAAACCTTTGTCAACATATTTGGAGTAATGGATTCAACCGCAGCAACATTCCTTCTTTTCAAGTCTGGAAGGTCGACCACAAGTGGTGATACGTACACATGATCCTTCACATACCCTGTAAGAGAGTTGTGATACTCAGCTCCTACACCCTTAAAAATCGCCCTTTGTAGTGGAAAACGTGAAAAAGTTGCTCTTTGGACACTTAAATGGCTTACGCTGCCTAAACCATAACAAATACACAACATTAATATGCACAGAATTAAATATCTAAAAAAAAAACTCTACAAAATCTGCGGCAGCATATGTTTATCTCTTACTCATAACTCACAACCATTTTTGTCTTTCATTGATGCCAATAAGATGAAGACAAGTACATAGATTCCTGTGCAAGCATAGCAGCACATGGCGGGTATTCTTTTACGGATAACTCACAGTTGCTGCTACAGACTCTTGGAGTCAACATCGTAGTAAACAACAACGAGTAGCAGAAGCTCATCCTGCTGATGATGGAAGTTAACTTCCGAGAAACCTCCAATTAATATTTTATATACATCATTTTAACAAATTTGAGAACGACGGCATCTGCCAACAGGTACATTTTAATTTTTAACTTGTATCTTATCACAGTAACGAATTTTGTATTTTAGCTCATTTATGCCAAGAAGATCGAGATAAGTAGATTCCCGGGCAACGCCGGGTAATCAGCATTGGGTATCTAAAAAGTATAAATTTATAATTATTTTTACTTTTATTTATTCAACTAAACATAAAAACACATTAATTTTCATTTATTTTGGCGTAGCAGCGGACGCCGGGTATTAGCTAGTTATTAATATTGTGAATGCATTAAAAGCTGGCATATTATAGGAGTTCTTCTTTAATGTAATGCGTCCTACACGAATATGAATAACAGTAAGACAATGGCAACAGAATTGGAAATTCAATTCTGGGGTTCGGATAATTTATAGAGAATAAAAAAAGATGCATCGTCATGTGGTGAACACAAAGGGTTGCGGTCTACCTCTGGCATGTTTGCATACAGCAAACGCTGCAGGCATCTGGCTGGACCCGTTATTAATCTTCGATATTCGTGTCAATTTCTGTTTGTATCCAACTTTGATATCTGGTCACTTTATCTCTCAAATGCACCACAAGTTTACCATGCCCAAATATTTTTACTTAATTTACTTCCAACATGTTAAATACTGGATGATTCATAAACCCTATTACACATTATTGGATAATGTACAGAGGACTAGGTAGATAAATGACTTGATACAAAAACCGCGTCTGGAAACATTCCATTCCCTGCAACGACGACAAGAATCAAAATTTCGAATCTTCCGATTCACGGTAGGCAATCACAGGGCTGACTGACTGACTGTTGTTGACAGCTATTTCTGCTGTCCAGTGCGCCTTTTGCTGAGACTGTTATTTGTCTCTTGACGGCGAATTCGCGTTGGTGTGTACAGTATTGGGTTTCGCTGGTTTGCCCTAGCCTATACGGCGATTATATGAGGATTGATTCTATGTTAGCATGTGCTATTGCTATTGATATAATGTGGATGTTGATTCCAAGGCAGATAGATCTCACTTGATTGGAGCTCACTAGAGTAGAGTTGCTCTTATATCCGGCAGCGAATCACACGACAGCTTTTGGTCAGCTGACTAGCTGCTTCATTAACAATGGTTGTCGTCAAGGTTACGCGTCACAGACACACGTCACACTTACGCAGGATATAACTGTATTGCCAAGTCTCCCCTTGTGCTACGGATACGTAAAAGAATATTTTTAGCTTCTTTTTAGTCACATTTTGATATGATTTTAAATGAGAATACACCCAACACATACTGAATAACCTCTTAACGGAATTATACAAAACAACAGTCAGTAGTCCATGCTCTTGTGCTGAAGAAAGAAGCCGGTTTCCAAAAGGCCTACAGATTTAAAAGAATTATCCTAGTTGGGAATGACGGCACCTGCAAAGGTACTTATTTCAATACTTTATTTTATGACTATTTACTTTAACGGAATTTTATTGTTGTCTCCCTGGCTTAATATGGCAACAAATTTGTAGAAATAGACAGCTGTAGTCACACCTCTCTCACTCGCACCAGTGTCTCGGTGTTTCTTCACCAGATGTTAATAGTGGGAAGAGGGAAGAGGAAAAATCCCAAGAATTTTTCGAAAACTAACAACAGGGTGGGTTCTTTCTTTTGTAATTGCGCGAAAGCCGTCAAGGATCTGCCCTTATATCTCCATCTCTCTCTTTGTCAAGTTAATCGAGGTATATAATAGTATTAATTTCAAGGTTGCATGGTTACTTGTTCCAAAGTAGCTTTTTATTTTTGGAAATTCCTTGAAAGACCGAACCATTACAACCATCGGTTTCATTGTGTGGTAAAAATTTGAAAAATGTACACGAATGAAAAATTTATATAAAACGATTAATAGATTCATTAAATTAGAATGTCGTATTTTTTTACTTTTTATTTCTTTTGGTCATATTTAAACACTTTTTAGATTATAAATGCAAACACATTTTATTAGTTTGCAGGTAATAGAAATTCTCCCTTCATTCATAACAGATTTGTTTCTATAATATTATCTATAATGGTGTGGACCATTGTTGAGCCATGCCTCTCGTTTGTTAGGAGTTATCAGACCAAGATAATTTAGATATCTTATTTGCCCATATATGTTATAAATGGTATGCGATCAACATACCTATCCAATGAGACATCTAGCAAGCAACTAAGGTATTACGAGGATATTGACATCGGTAAATTTTTCTTAGAGATCTTTTTACTCAGGATTAGGAATCTTTTACGTGCCTGAATATCTTCAGACTCGGGACCCAATGCTTAAAGTCCCTTCCGGAGGATTTGCTCCTTGGATTTTTCCATCTTCAAGAAAATCCTTCAACCCCGGGCAGGTCTGGGCCCCGGATCTTAGGGACCAGAGGCAAGGAGCATAACCACTAGTCAACCGTGGCAGACTTCTATAGGGTCTATTAAAAAATTGTTCATACCATTAACTCGGTTTAGCCTTACAGATACTTTTTGCGCGAAAGTGCGTTTTGTCGTACTTACCAGCAATGGCGACCAATATTGAAAGTTCAACTTCCTGCATTTCGGGGTTGCCAACCTAAATAACAATACTGTAATATTACATTTACACCCACATGCGGGAAGTAAAACCACTGCCCTCTATGTATACTACGTACAATGTATATACAACAAAAATATCCAAAAGGTAATGTTAATATACATTATACGAAACAAATGACTGCATTTTAAATGAACTGAACTTTATTTGAAACAATATAAAACAATAAATACGTACTTGCGGCCATGTTATCAATAATTGTTCTCACGGCCTCCTGTTGTTTCAACTAATAAACATTACCCACACTGTTAACGTTTGTCAATTGTTTATAATGAACGCAAATATTTCCAACAAAGATGTTTTTATTTTACTATGATTTATTATTTTGTAAACACCATCGCGCAAAAAATAATATAGGCCTACAACGCACGTTTGTGAAGTGTTTTACAGAATCTCACTATCGCTCGGTTTTCAAACATTTTCCTCGCTTCTGTAAAAACCACTTGCAAACCTCGCATCGTAATATACTATTTACATGCCAAACGCCACTCGCGCCTAATAGTGGCACAAATTGGAAAGGGATTTTAAATTGTGGATGACACACCTTTTATTTAATGACACAAGGACTTGGAGGGCCTACCCGAATGAGTTACAGCTCAATGTCAAAGTCTCCACCGAGACAACACAATATTGAAATGAAACACACCATTCACATATATGTTCATACTTCACATACCGAATATCATCATGATGATTATGATGGCGAGATTTACTTAACAACATAAATAATGAAATAAATTTAAAATCCCTGACAACGTAGTAAGTAAAGTGATCCCACAACAAGCCCGGAGTCCCTTGAGGTATAGGAGTTTAAGGCTCCCACTTTTTCTAGACGATCGGCACTTTATGTCAGCCGGGTTGTCAGCCCTGCGTGACGGCCGCCTTTACCCCAGAACAAGCGTCTGGTACTCATTTCCGTTAGAGGCTTAGTCGACCTCAGGACCATAGTGCCGCCAGAGGGTTTGGGTCAGTTTAAAAATCCTGACCCCAACGGGACTTGAACCCTCGACCCTCCGGCCTATAGCTCAGTGTCTTAACCATTACGCTACGGTGTGCCCCCGTGACAACATATATAATGTTTTTATTTGTAGACAGTTTCATAGTCAAATAAATGTATGACATGAAAAGAAAAATAAGCGCATGAACCGGGATTTGAATCCAAGACGTCTTACATTAAACGTTAGTGCACTAGCAACTGCACCACTCAGGCATTCCAGCACAAATATTTATTTTTCTCGCGTAAGATAAGATTCTCCAACATGAGAGGCAACGGGATAATCGATCGCACTGCCATCTCGTGGTTTCTATACAAGTAACCATTTTAATGAGAGTATTTACTTTATAACAGTAACGCCTTTTTAGTTCGGTGTTATAATATATGTGTGTATGTGTATATATATATATATATATATATATATATATGATATGAAAAGAAAAATGAATGCTTGAGTCGGGATTCGAACTCGAGTCTCTAAAGTCTGTACCTTTAGCGCTTTAACCAACTGAGCTACTCAAGAATTCCAATACAAGCATACAATTTTCTTATACATGTAGTATTCTCAATTCACACAAGAGGTAGCTGAAATTGTTCCAACTGCCATCTCGCGGCTAACGTAACAGTTAAGCAAATTTTTAAAGAGAATATTTACTTTATAGCAGTAACGCTTTTATATATAGATATTATAAATATATTTTTGACATTTGGCAATGAAGGCAAATATGATATGAAAAGAAAAATGAATGCTTGAGTCGGGATTCGAACTCGAGTCTCTAAAGTCTGTACCTTTAGCGCTCTAACCAACTGAGCTACTCAAGAATTCCAATACAAGCATACAATTTTCTTATACATGTAGTATTCTCAATTCACACAAGAGGTAGCTGAAATTGTTCCAACTGCCATCTCGCGGCTAACGTAACAGTTAGGTGCAAATTTTTAAAGAGAATATTTACTTTATAGCAGTAACGCTATTATATATAGATATTATAAATATATTTTTGACATTTGGCAATGAAGGCAAATATGATATGAAAAGAAAAATGAATGCTTGAGTCGGGATTCGAACTCGAGTCTCTAAAGTCTGTACCTTTAGCGCTCTAACCAACTGAGCTACTCAAGAATTCCAATACAAGCATACAATTTTCTTATACATGTTAGTATTCTCAATTCACACAAGAGGTAGCTGAAATTGTTCCAACTGCAAATTTCCCACTGCCATCTCGCGGCTAACGTAACAGTTAAGGAAATTTTTCAAAGAGAATATTTACTTTATAGCAGTAACGCTTTTAATATATAGATTTAATAAATATAATTTTTGACAATTTGGCCACTGACGTCAAATATGATATGAAAAGAAAAATGAATGCTTGAGTCGGGATTCGAACTCGAGTCTCTAAAGTCTGTACCTTTAGCGCTCTAACCAACTGAGCTACTCAAGAATTCCAATACAAGCATACAATTTTCTTATACATGTAGTATTCTCAATTCACACAAGAGGTAGCTGAAATTGTTCCAACTGCCATCTCGCGGCTAACGTAACAGTTAAGCAAATTTTTAAAGAGAATATTTACTTTATAGCAGTAACGCTTTTATATATAGATATTATAAATATATTTTTGACATTTATGTCAATTACGTTAGCCGCGAGATGGCAGTTGGAACAATTTCAGCTACCTCTTGTGTGAATTGAGAATACTACATGTATAAGAAAATTGTATGCTTGTATTGGAATTCTTGAGTAGCTCAGTTGGTTAGAGCGCTAAAGGTACAGACTTTAGAGACTCGAGTTCGAATCCCGACTCAAGCATTCATTTTTCTTTTCATATCATATTTGCCTTCATTGCCAAATGTCAAAAATATATTTATAATATCTATATATAAAAGCGTTACTGCTATAAAGTAAATATTCTCTTTAAAAATTTGCTTAACTGTTACGTTAGCCGCGAGATGGCAGTTGGAACAATTTCAGCTACCTCTTGTGTGAATTGAGAATACTACATGTATAAGAAAATTGTATGCTTGTATTGGAATTCTTGAGTAGCTCAGTTGGTTAGAGCGCTAAAGGTACAGACTTTAAAGACTCGAGTTCGAATCCCGACTCAAGCATTCATTTTTCTTTTCATATCATATTTGCCTTCATTGCCAAATGTCAAAAATATATTTATAATATCTATATATATATATATATATATATATATATATATATATATATATATATATTTGCAGGATCATTGCTATTCCCTACGCTCGTGGAAGTATTTTTATTGGTCACCATTGTTTCTATAATAACAAAATGATGTAATAACATATATTATAGAAGCAGTAAATATCAATATATAGTTCGGTGTGCCAAACTAGAGAATGGAATCTGGTAAATTTCAATAGACACAGGAAAATAATTTTATGGAATGCCAGATATTTGAATCTATGTTAACACATAACTTGTAAATTAAAAGTGGACTATAAAATAATTTACTATTACAATCCGCGTATGTTACGCTACTATAACCAACTAATGTTCTGTGAATACAAACAGTGAACACACAATAAAATTTCAACATATAATAATTCTACATTATCAAATAGAACAATCTTTATACATGAAATTGTGGCATCTTACCGAGAAATTAAATACAAAAAACATAAAAAACAAATTTCATGGCGCGACAGGTCTAGAAGGCCATTGACATATCAGCCAGTTGCTGACCTCACATCTACATGTGTTATGCACAGAGGTAGACGATCATCCTGCCAGTGTAGGGGTGACATGTGGTCAGCATGTTGGGCCCCTAGCCGTTATGGCTGGTTTACTCAATCTGGAGCCGCTACTTATTGAAGTTGCCCAAATTCCTCACGATGCTGGGTGGGCACCAGTCCCATACTGGCCGAAATTTCACCATGGAGACTCGAACCAGAGCAAGTCCTGTACCTCTGCGTCAAGGCATTTTACTTTTAACCACTCGACTACGGCGATAAGAAAAAACATAAGAAATATAAATAATAAGAATTAAATGAATCGTGATTTCTTCTTACCTCATACATCTATGTTTTTTAACACAGCACTGCAGTATCAGCGACCCATTGTCACCATCGTCCTGAATCGTGAAAACAGCTGACGATGGTAGCAATGGGTCGCTGATACTGCAGTGCTGTGTTTAAAAAAAAAACATAGAAGTATGATGTAAGAAGAAGTAACGATTCATTTAATTCTTATGAATTGAACCTCATAATGTAAGAAATTCCCAAATTTGATATATAAATATAAATAATATTTCATTATTTTATACCCTTCTTTCGCACCTCCATATGGGTCTTACAAATCGTACGCGTAGGAAGGTAACAGGAAGTATTAACTACATGTTTTAAGAAGTGACGATCCCCTTGGATCTCTACCTAACAGTATATCAGGATCACCGCCTAAGACAGCACAGATCAAATAATATAGGCTACATCCAAACCGAAGGCAGAAACTTAATTTTCCGGAATAGCTGGATTTTGGCAGGTCTTCTAGTATCGATCAAGTCATGGTGAAAGTAAAACAAAATTAAAGTACTTATACATTCGAATGCAGTAACGAACTCTAAACCTCTACCCCCCCCCGGATTCAGTTTTCTTAAAGAGTACAAAAAAAACTTAAAATCAACAGAAATACTTACAAAATCATGGTCAGGTTCAGTTCTTGTTTTTTGTAATTAATGGCGTGGATTTTCCGGTTTCTTACAGATGTCAAAGAAACGATTAAAAATTGCGAAAGTGTGATCGTGGGTCAGACTTTGTGTCTGAAGTTCACTGATTGTCTATTTAGAGAAAAAGGAAAATTATGTTAAACAAGTGTAACAATTGGCATTGCCTTCTTCGGAAATTCGTTCGATGTTAGGTCAACTGTATATCAAATATGTTTATCGTTTCCGAAGAATACAATGACGATCTTTGCACTGACTTACGCCACTTTTCTGTTTCTCTACAGAGGCTAAAGTAGAGTTTTTAACGACTTTTTAAGTATCTCGCAAGGGAACTGTCAACCATTGCATGCCGAAACCCACCTTGAAATTTCTCCCAGAGAAGCGTTGTGATGTACCCCCTTAGACAAAAAATGAGTCATCTCTTGACCGCACATTTCTTCTAAGTCCTGCTCGGCACAGCGCTGGGTTCAAACTAGGAAACTAGTCATAATTGTGCAGTCCCTGAGCTACTGCGTTATGTGGCATGAACTGAAGACACTCCTACGTGTCCTGCTAGGTCAGCGGTAAAGCATGCTGTCACTGTTTCTATTAATGAAGGTCGCAGGTTCGCGTCCTCAATTATGCAGTTTTTTTTCGTGATATTTGTATTAAAATGTTTTATGGATTAAATACATTTTATTTTGACATATTAAATTAATGTTAATGTCGTTATTGTAACAATATATATACCACATTGAAGTTTTTTTCTAGGTAACTTCAATGTATTGCATTCAATAGACTGTGATGCGCAGACGTCTGCGCAAAAGCAACAGCCTCTAACAACTTTGAAATAATGAATCATATCGAGTTTACCATGACTCAACGCACACACAAGGACATAGGCACAAGGCAATCTCTCCTTGCACTGCTAAACGTTGCAGGTCATCCTGTCCATACTTGTCAAGCGGTTTCAAATTGGTTCTCGGAGAGGTAGGATATCAGAGTGATAGACTGGTTTCCCTGTTCACCAGATTTGAATCCAAAGGAAAATGTGTGGGCTAGGATGAAAATAGAGCCGATCGTTCATGTGCATGCAGAAATTTGATCGTATCAATGCCCCGCAGATTGAGGGCGGTAATAGATTCTAAGAGTTCATACACCTGATATTGATTTTGTTTTTCTTAAAGTTTTCATTTTCGAATATATTATTTTCTTTCCTCATTTATTTATTAGAAGAAGGTTTTAATGTATGTTTTTGTGTGTTTTGTGCGTGCATTAAAGCCATAAAACTCACATATAAAATTTAATATGAAACTGTATTACAGGTGAAATGTTGTTCTAACATTCAGTTTAAAAAAAGTAGAACGGGATTCGAACGCTTGAGGTTACGAGCGCAGATGACGTCTGTTAAACCTCTCGACCACGGAAACACACGAAGCTAAGCTCTCTCTTCCATGTTGCTTGAGGGTACACTGTGATAACTAATAAACAACCCAGTACAATTACTGAAAATGTGTTGATGTGAATACGGCTTTTGCGAGCGCTCACGAAGTTCCCCGATCGGTTGATAGAATCTGCGGATGACTCATTTTTTGTCTAAGGTTGTACCTAGACCTAGTCAAAAAAACTGCCGTTTTTTAATTGCAAGGCACAGAAATCGAAGCCAGAATCCAGCGATGAAATCAACTGTGCGGAGCAGATGAACAGTCTGCTTCAGTAAGAGCAGTGTGGAGCGAGGCGGTACGTGAGGGGGACGGCAGGTAGTGAGGGTTATCCATATCTACCAATTCGGGGGTTGTATTATTTTTCTATGATATATCACAACGTTTCTTTGGAAGAAATATCAAGGTAAGGTTCGGGATGCAATAGTTGACAGTTCCCTTGTCAGATCATTTGGACCAAACCTGGGTATGAAAGAACTAAGAAATTTTGCTCTGAGGCATCGTATTTCAGAACTTATTCTTACTGTTGTGGGTATACACGTGTCTTGTGGGAATGCATTAAATATGAGTAACGATTGTTATTGACAAAACAGAAAGTTATAATGAAATTTCAACCCATAATTTGCTTGAGAGAAATAAATAATAGTTTTAAAAAACTAAAACAACACGCTTTATTAGAAAACCGAACTAAAAAATGAAAAGTAATTTTAATTTCCAACATGCTTGGGATAAAATTAAAGTGGTCAACAAAAAAAAATCGTCTCCAACAAATCCAGAATAAAACTAGAGTTATCTAAAAAAAAAAACAATTTTACCATCAAAAGTGGGTGGTGCTCTATATCAATTAATATATCTGATAATACACATATATTGGTAAAAGTAAAGTCTCTAAGAAGAAAACGTAAAAACCATAAAAAGCACCTCACGCTTTTGATGGTAAAATTATTTTATTTGTAGATAACTCTAGTTTTATTCTAGATGTGTTGGAGATGATTTTTTGGTTGACCACTTTAATTTTATCCCAAGCGTGTTGGAAATTAAAATTATTTTTCATTTTTTAGTTCGGTTTTCTAATAAAGCGTGTTGTTTTACTTTTTAATACTATTATTTATTATTTATTTCTTAGTTTGGTTTTCTAATAAAGCGTGTTGTTTTAGTTTTTTAACTATTATTTATATTTTTAATTTTTAGTTTAATTGATTGTTACAAACCGGAATCCCATGAAAATTTAATTGCTTAATACTCTTCTAAAAAATCCTCCGAGCCGGATTTGAACCAGTGACTTATGGATTACTGAAATTATATACTACTACAGTCCACCGCTCTACCAACTGAGCTCTTACAACGATTGACTAAAAAGTCGATAAGTCCGCAACCTATTATACCGGTTTTTATTTTATTTTCTTTTTTTATTTTCTGATGATTCTGGTCAGGATTTTAGAAAAAATTATGAAATTATTGTATTGTCATTGGTACTTTACAAGTGTAAAAAGTTTCAAGTCGATCCAATGTTTTTAAATGGGTGAAAATCGTGTTCAAAAATTCCGTTACATAAATACAGGTTAAGCTAATATAAAGCGTGTAAAAAAACGCCCTGTTTCAAGGCACTAAGTTTTGAAATTGAGTTCAGATCTTGATCATTTTTTCCCTAATTTGTGGATTGACTTTTCGAACTACACTGTATAGAGATTTACTGGGCATGTAATGACGTGAAAGCGGTTTTCTTGTTGAAACAGCGGATATCGAGGGTCACTCAAACTGACTGACACTTGTTATCGAACTCTGTCACGCTCCAGGGATGGACACTACACGAGGGGAAAAATGTATGTTTGTGGATAATTCTGAGCTTTCACTAACAGTTATCAGAAAAAAACTGCAGGTATGTTTAAAAATGAGAGTGCTGATGCCTACATGTCAGATTCCAAACAGTTTTACAAAAATTCTATATAATTCTGTACAAAAATTGATCAATAAAAGTGCATATTTTGGCACTACAACTTTTTACAGAGGGGCTTTAGATGAGGTTTAATTTAGATGTGAAATAAATTTTATTATTTAGTTGAAGATAAATATAAATAAGACGAAGACCATGATTATAGGAAAGAAACCAAGAAAGACAAACATGAGGATTAAAGATGAGGCCATTGAGCAAGTGGAGAGCTTCAAATACTTGGGTTGTACTATCAGTAATAACATGAACTGCGGTCAAGAAGTAAAGCAGAGGATAGCAATGGCAAAATAAACTTTTGAGAAGAAGAGAAGCATTTTCTGCGGACCTTTGGCAAAAGAATTATGGAAGAGGCTAGTGAAGAGCTTTGTGTGGAGTGTAGCATTGTATGATGCAGAGACTTGGACATTACGACGGAATGAGGAAAAGCGACTGGAAGCTTCTGAGATGTGGATATGGAGAAGAATGGAACGTATAAAATGGACAGACAAAGTAAGAAATAAAGATGTGCTAGACAGAGTGGGTGAAAGAACAATGCTGGAACTCATAAAGAAGAGGAAAAGAAATTGGATTGGCCACAGGCTAAGAAGAAACTGCCTGCTGAAGGATGCCCTAGAAGGAATGGTCAACGGAAAGAAAGTTAGAGGCAGAAAAAGACATCAGATGATAGACAATATTAATATAAATGGTTTGTATGCAGATACAAAAAAAGAATGCTGAGTTAAGGAAAGGGTGGAGAATGCTGAGTTTGCAGTGAAAGACCTGCTCTTGAGCAGAACACTATGAATGAATGAATACAGCTGTGGAACTTGGAAGGTTGCTAAACAAATTGGAAAGAAACTGCAAATATTTATAAATCGTTGCCTGAGAAATATCTTGGATATATGGTGGTCAAAAATTATAACAAATAAAGAACTTTGGAGAAGAACGAATCAAAATGAAATTTGAAAAGAAATCGAATTTAGAAAATGGAAATGGTTTGGTCACGTGTTGAGGAGAGAGAATGATAACATCACAAAAACGCATTTGATTGGAAGCCCGAAGGATTGAGAAGGCGAAGAGGAAGACCTTAGAACAACATGGAGTAATGTCATCAGATGTAATGCTGAACAGAAAGGGATGAGTTGAAATGAAATTAAGACATTGACAAACAACAGAGTGAGTTGGCGAGCTTTTATCAAAGCCCTATGCTTCCCAGTGGAGTGACCAGAACTGCTACTACTTTAGTTGAGGTATCCCGCGCCGTAACCGAGTCGTTAAGGCAAGATGCCTTGGCTCAGAGCTACGGGATTTGGCACTGGTTCGATTCTCCATGGGGGAAGAAAGTTCCTCACGAAATTTCGGCCAGTATGGGACCAGTGTCCACTCAACATCGTGAGGAATTTGGGTAGCTACAATAAATAAATAAATAGCAACTCCAGTTTGAGAAAACCAGCTATAACGGATGGGGCACCCGACATGCTGACCACATGTCACCCATACACTGTCTCGATGATCGTCCATCTCTCTGATTAACACATGTGAATGTGAGACCAGCAGCCGGAAGGTAGGTCAAAGGCCATTTAGGCCTGTCGCGCCGTGGAGTTGGCTTTAGAAGAGGTGTCATCTGCTACGTCACTAATGCAATGCCACGTTCCCATACTCTCTGTTAAACTTACTCTCCCATCTGTAAAACGTATCATACCTCTCTCAAACTTACAGGGACATGACCTGTCGGCAGAAGGTTTTTTCTCGATTTTACTTTATTAATTTTTAAAATACAATTTTATCTCTTAACGTACTTGAAATTTATTGTTTACATGGGTTTAGACGTAGCATCTCAAACGCTATCCAAGGAGTTCAATCCTACTAGAATTCGTACATTATATTACAGTGGTCTCATGAGTACCAATAGTTGTACTTAATGCAGTTTTTTATCGTGTTTTCAAATATGTATTCGGAATTTCACCATCACCCACAATTTTTTTAATTTCAATTTCAATTAATGGATTTGAATAATTATTTTTTAATAAACGTTTTTTTCCGTCCATTTGTCCACTGTAAAATAAAACCAAATGAGCTAACTCAGGAGATTTAAGCTATGGAAAAGAGATATCAAGGCATATGGAATACTAATATGCTGGCCGATTATTGTTGGGCCATCAAGAGGGATGATCCACAGGCGAAATATAGCAGAAAATCGTCATTTCTTACTTTCTAGGTGAGTCCGAATGTTCCAATATTGTGTAATTACGAATGTAGAAAATATTAAAGTGTCTGAAATTATAAATGCCTGTCTCTCGGAAACCTTGCGTGATGGAGGAAAACCTGTATCATATTAGAATTCAGAAGAAAAATACTATCTAAATCACATATTTTTCTTTCTGAGAAAAAAATGTTTCTTTTTTGTTGCCAGTGTTATCATAGAGAAATTACACACACACACACACACACACACACACACACACACACATATATATATAATATATATATATATATATATATATATCTAGTAATTCTGCCAGAGGGTAGGTCTTTCACTGCATTTACATGCTATGCTTTACAGCTTTACTAGGGAATTATAGGTGTGGTAGCTTCCCGTTGCTTTCCACACCGGTGAAGGATGATAATGATAAGGATGATGATGATTATGATGGCCGGATGATTTCGGGGACCATTGGGCCCTAAGCGTCCTGACATTTGTTTTACAGGCGAGGAAAAACCCCGAAAAAACCTCACCCAGGAGCCTATCCCGACCGGGAATCGAACCCAGGCCCGCTGCATGACAAGGCAGATATATTTTTTTTTTAATTTTCAAAAGTATTTGCGTTTTTTTTTTATTTTAGTTCAATACCTTGTATTTAAAACCATGTACCTAAGGAATTTTCTTGTTAAATGACATTATTTTAAGTATTGTGTTTTCCTGTTTAAGACCATTGTACGCAAGGACTTGCTGTAAAAGACACATCAAATATATTAAATAGGTCCTCCGCTGTGGTCTCGAAGTGGCGTGCTGTCTTGTCACACAGCAGGCCCGAGTTCGATCCGCGGTAAGAACAATTTTATGGGTAACTAAAATGTGGGAGGTTTGAATGATACACTCTGTATTATTAATAATAGGAATTTATTAGTATAAAAATATGCAAAATGATTTACAATCGATCACAGGGGCAGCAACTCGTACATGTTTTTGACAGTCCGCATCAATAAATTAAAATCCATTAATAAGGTTAATTACAATATTATTTAGTTATGATAATTAATTATCCTGTGTTTATATACGCCGTAGCGTAGTGGTTAAGGCACTGAGCTACAAGCCGGAGGGTCGAGGGTTCAAGTCCGGTTGGGGTCAGGATTTTTAAACTGACCCAAACCCTCTGGCGGCACTATGGCCCTGGGGTCGACTCAGCCTCTAACGGAAATGAGTACCAGACGCTTGTTCTGGGGGTAAAGGCGGCCGTCACGCAGGGCTGACAACCCGGCTGACAAAGTGTCGATTGTCTAGAAAAAGTGGGAGCCTTAACCTCCTACTACCCCGAGGGCCTCCGGGTCTGTTGTGGGATCACTTTACTTTTTATATATTTATGAATGAGCGTTGTTCTAATTTTCGGGGTATTTTCCAGCTATCTTCCTACGTTCAGTAAAGAGAGTTCGAGACTGGATACCTCAACGACAAAGATCTTTAAGAAGATCAAATTAACGATGTAAACGCGTAATAACAAACACGATCTTAAGTGAATGATCACGCAAGCTTTCATACGTAGAGGAAAGAGAAGAAATTCCCAACATTAATTTTAAGATTCCATGTATATGCTTACAAGCAAGCAAACTCAGTTTTTTGTTGGGTACTTGCTCACGAAAAGTTGAATTTACATGAATGTACAGGCTTATCTCAAATATTATACTAACATTTTCGTAACACTATATGATGTTTTTGAATTAGTTCAATTTCAAGGAAAATTGTCCCCACAAAATTTCACATGTGGAACGAATCATTATTCTAGGATTTATTTAGAGTTATTATCCATCTCAATAAAGTTGAATTTCATCATCATAATCATCCGTGCAAGTATTAGGCCGAGTGGCCTGTTACGGTCTTAAAGAGGAATTTTCCATCCAGCGCTTTTTTGGACGTCCCAGCAATCTTTTGCCTTGGGGGCAGTAGCGAAGTATGGCTTTTGGAATTCTATGAGACAGCATTCGTTGAATATGGGCTTTCCAGTTGTTCTGGTAGTTTTGTACATGGTGAAGAATGGGTTATACATCCAACTCTTCCATAATTTCCTCATTTCTTTTACGATCCCACTTTGTGTAGCCTGCTGTACGGCGCATAAATCGCATCTCATTTGCTGTTATCCGGCTTTCATCTCCTCTTCGTATTGTCCATGCTTCACTACCATATCTTAATACTGGTCTTGCGAGAACCTTATAAAGCCGTAATCTTGTGTTCTTCTGTTCTATAGATGGTTTCATTATACTGTTAATTATCCCCGTTGTTTTTGTGAAATTTGTGATTATCTTTGATATATCAGCTTCATCTTGAAATGTTAAATTACCCAAATAATTAAATTCGTTTACTCGTTCTAAAATTTCATCATCCAAAACAATTTTTGAATGTACAGGCTTATCTAAAATATTATATTAACATTTTCGTAACACTATAAAATATGTTTTTGAATTAGTTCAATTTCGAAGAAAATTTTTCCAACAAAATTTCACATGTGCAACGAAACATTATTATAGGATACATTTAGAGTTATTGTCCATCGCAGTGGTATCATTGACAGCACGGGTTAGTTTCCCGCAGAAAGGAGACTTTAAATATCTACCTTGTCCCTTTTTTTGTGTTGTGTTTTTTCGGTAACCCTGGAATTATGCTAATCACAAATTCAGAGAATATGATGAAAGTTAAAAATTAAATTGTACCTGTTGGTAGGTGCCGTCGTCCTCAACTTTGTTAATATATTGTATATAAAATTAACTGGAGCGTTTTCGGAAGTTACCTTCCATCTTCTGCAGTTGAGTTTCCGCTACTTGTTGTTGTTGTGTACGGTGATGTATACTCCAACTGTTTGTAGCAGCAACTGACTTGTTTTTGACGATCTCATATAATTCTGCAACATGCAGAAGATGAAAGGTAACTTCCGAAAGCACTCCAGTTAATTTTATATACAATATATTAACAAAGTTGAGGACGACACCTACCAACAGGTACAATTTAATTTTTAACTTTCATCATATGACTTCACCTCAACGGAATTTGATATGAATTTCACTTGTAAATTCAGAGAGGTCCGCCACTGAGATCCAATTTAATATATGGGTGAGAGTTTCTGCTCCCTGCCCATGAAGTTCTACAAAATGAAGAAAAATAATGAAAAAGCCACTAAGGATATAATAATGTAATAAAATCTTGATAAATAATCATGAGGAAACAGTATTTTGTTCGCGAGACTAACTGTTCCTAGCTACTTCACATTGATAACACTGTATCTGGTTGCTTAGCAACAAAACACAAGTACTATTTATTCAGCAGCGTGGAAATTTCTCTCGAGCAAACAAACAATTGTAATGTTCTCATATTTCTTTGTTTTTATTACAACAGGAAACCCACGTTTTATTTCAATTTATAGGTAATCTTCTGAAATGGGTGGAAAAGTCATGAAATGTATTTCTTGCTTCACATTCCAACGAATAAGATCGAATTTAAATTTCAGTATTTTTTTTAATTAAATTAGAGGCCAGATGTTACTTCTCTCGTGAATAGCAATTTAAAAATTCTTCAAAACATTAGGCGATATTCTCGTTACAAGGTAAAGTTAGAGAAATCCATGATACTAGTTCTTTGGAGATATATTTTAAAATTATTAAAAATACCTGTTGTCTTGTTAATGTACTTTTGTGAATTTTGAGAAACGAGAGATCAGTTATTCTTTACAGGTGTCCTGTTTATTCTGTCCACCTGAAATATATTTTTCACAAGTATTCGTTTTTAGGAACTATTTTACAACAATTTAATAGCTTTTTTTAATGCAATGCCCCAGGTTGTCATTACGACATTTCTGATGTTCTCTTCTGGCATTGGCGTAATTGTAACCCACTTCTGAAGTTGGGGCGCCTAGAAGGCGGAGTTACGTAACCCCGACGATATGATGCGTGATAAATGATAATGAAGCACCAGGAGAGTTCTTAACCTAAACTTGACCTACATTTCAGACCATGGGCAACCACAGGAAAATTCTCTTGAAGGAAATATTCCTATGGTTTGACCGAAAATCTAACCCGGGACCTCATGAACAGTAGTTAGAAACGCTGACCACTAGCCCATGAGGCTGGTCATAATTGAATAATATAGGTTTGGGGGAAAAAACACTTTTTCAAGCACACATAATTTAACATACTCAATGAATTATACTCTTTAAAGACGGTTTAAAAGTGTAGCTAAAGAACGTTTTATATTACGAAATGACGTAGGCACTTTTAAAAGTGTACTAACACTGTTCTTACACAAAGACTTCAACGTGTTCATAATTCTTGCATATGTTTTATTTGTGGTAAAAGCAGATTTGATCACGTTACACCATCCCTGGAACAATTGTCATGGCTTCGTCTACAAGATCGTATGCCTTCTCTATAAAATATTACACACATCATTACCTTATTATTTATCACACCGCTTCACTAGACTCTCTGATACACATAAATTAGATACCCGATCCCTTGAGCACAGTGTCCTTTATATCTCTCCTCATCACACTACCTATTATTCGAAATCTTTTACAATTTCTCTTGCTAGAACATGGAATTCCCTTCCACCCTATGTCAGAGACTGTAAAACGTTGCTATCTTTCAGAAACAAATTGAAAATAAAATTACTAACAGAAATAACTAACTAATATTACTTTTTAGAAATTAATAATTTGTTTGTTCATTATTTAATAAAAATAGTTTTAAGATTTAATATATTTACATAATGCCTTGTATAATAAGCGATAGATTAATTGATTATAATTTTATTACTTTCTTTATATCTTTTTCATTATTTTCTTTTTATGTATAGTAGATTCGATCTGTTATTCCTTTCTGTATTCATTCTATCATTAAATTAATTTTAGTTGTATTTAATTTCATTGTATTATTAGACATTATTTTCATTATTATTCAATTTGACAGATAATGAATTGTTTAGTATGACTATTATTGTAATTTTTTGTATTTATATGTAACATAAGTTTGTCCTGGTGAGTGGAAGAGAAGGCCACATGGCCTTAACTCCACAGGCTAAATAAATATATTTTATTCTAAACTCACTGGTTTGAGGTACTTTTACGTGTAGTTATACATGAAATTTCCCCACCAAAATGAAGCCATAATCAGTGTTGTTATAGACACAATGCAATATTTAAAAGAAAATTAATGGAATTAATTTGTTATTGCAACCAATAATCATCATAAAGCAAATCTTTGGGTTTTAAAAGAAAATATATTTTAATTTGAGAAGGATATACATTGACTTTGAATAATAATATGCATTTTAGGTGGTATGTTGAAAAGTGAAAGTTGAAGTTAACAAATTTATTTCAAATGCACCTATTTAGATGGTCTCGAAAAGTGAAAGCTAAAATTTAGCAAATTTAGGCAAACTCCAGAACAATACTTTCACTCCCTTTCTCAAACCTTGCAAGTATTACTGAAGTAAACAGATTGAAGATATATTTTGGGAGACTTGGACATGATGGAAAAGTGAGTAGAGGAGATGGAAGAAGATACATCCATAATGTAAGTAGATCTCTATAAACATATATATTTTAATACTTCCATATGCTAATGTTTTAGTTTCAAAATTATGACGAATGCCTAAATTATATATTAATATTCTTGCACGTAACTTCCAAATTGAAGTTGATTAGGCCTAAATGTGAACTTTTAAACTTCTGAACTTGTAAATTATTAAAATATTTCCAAGGGAAAGAACAAATATTACAATTTGGAAAAGTCTAGTTAATTCTTAACACTATTACTCTCTCATATTAAGAGTTATACGTATTTCGGAATATGCCATGTATTTAAAATAGTTTGCAAGTGCTCCTTCTTCCCTTCTTCTTCATCACGGTTTAGGCTTATTTACTAGCCTGTTCCGGCTCCAAATTGCTGCTGTTTCCATCTTTTCTTTGGTCTTCCCTAACTTCTTCTTCCTCGTGGTGAATAGCTGTATGCTGCTCCTTCTTCCCTATGATATTAATTTAATCCAAACATATGTCATTGAAAAATTTGTTACGTGTTAACTTGATATTACAGTTGTTATAATAATAAAAATGTAAAAATCGATAGTAGTGACATTAATAATACATCTGCCCCTTTAACCATTAAAACTAGTTGCCGCGACCGCTCCCAAAAAATAGAGTTCATCCTAAGTTAGTATTGACCTAGGCCCGCTACCAGAATTGTAAAAGAATCCCTCCTAAAGTCACTGTAAATGTAAGAAAACATCCGAAGAACGATACGACCTAAGGCACGACAATCAGGATATTTACTGCCTTAAATACTCATCGTTATGGGGCAAGTTTGAACCCGCAATCCTCAAAGACACTACCGTAAAACATAAGGTTTATTCGAGGTGCGTTAATTGGTAGTTGAAGATACAGTGACCGGTACTCTCTGAAGGAGTGAAAGAGAAAAGATTCTTATATTTTCTAAACAAAGGTAAGCGTAAATGATACGAAAATAATAAGACGAACTTTTATTAGAGGTGATACCTCTCTCATATTAATTAACATGGGCTCACCAATTACTAGCTCCTGAGACTTTATTTTCTTTGTTTAAGTTTCCTCGAGTTTGCACGAAATTCTAGAAGCAACTACAGTCTAATTTGCTCAATTTCAAACTCACTAACTTAACACTTTTTTTGGTCCTCGTCTCCCTCCCTCCTCTCTCTCTCTCTCTCTCTCTCTCTCTCTCTCTCTCTCTCTCTCTCTCTCTCTCTCTCTCTCTCTTCTCTCTTTCTTTTTATCTCTACAGGGTGTTACCGAAATGAGTGCAGATTTTTCGTGTGGAACATCCATACAAGTATTTTAACACAATTAACTTTGGATCGGAAATGCATTGTTGTGGCTCTACAGAATAAAACAGCACATAACATTGTTGAACACATTGTTGTTTATTTATTAATTCTAAGAAAAATGGAAGGTATTACATGTTATTTTTACAGTAATTGTTTGAAATGGTGACCATTGTCCTGAATGCACAGCTCCGCGCGTCTCACCTCGGACTGATGAACTCTAAGAAGTATATCTGGATGTTCCCAGATTTCCGCAGCCGATGCCACGATCCTTGCTACAAGCTCTGGAGCTGTGCATCCAGGTCAATGGTCGCCATTTCCAACAATTGCTGTAAAAATAACATGTAATACCTTCCATTTTGATCCCTGTTAGGTTCGTCTTCCGGGCATATAGGCCGTGGTCCAGTCGTTCTTCTACTCGACGTTTCGTCTACTGCTGCGGTAGACATCTTCAGGAGATACTGCGTGCTCTCTGTGAACTCCTCAACAGTCGGCTGCAGACTGGCTGGTCGTTGGAAACTCCTTCCCTATTTATAGGCACGCCCCTGGTGGAGAGGCGGTTTTCTGCGCGGTCCGTGTTGCGTTGCTGTTTTGTCCAGGCTGTCGCTAGCAGAAGTCATAGGCTTCGTTGTCGTATTGAGCAGTGCCGGGATCCAGATTTTGTTTATCTTCATGGTTTCTTCTTTTTTGTTAAAGGAATTTTTGTGTTTATATATTTCAATGGCTTCTCTGTACAGTCTGGTGTAATAATGTGATGTTTGGGACAATACCTGTGTTTCTTCGAATCTTATTATATGTTCTTGGTTGTTCATCCAGTGTTCCGCTACGGCTGATTTTTCCTTTTGTTTTAGTCTGCAATGCCTCTTGTGTTCTTGCAATCTTGTGGTAACCATTCTTTTTGTTGTGCCGATATAAACCTGTCCACAACTGCAAGGGATGCGATATATACCGGCAGTACTTAACGGATCTCTTGTATCTTTGGCTGGGCGCAGTATATTGCTGATTTTTTGTGTTGGCTTGTAGGTTGTAGATATGTTATATTTATTTAATATTCGACCAATTCTCTCCGTTATTGTCTTGATATATGGTAGGTACACCTTACCCTTAGCCTCCTCCTTGTTCCCGTTTTCAGATTTGTATTTATTGGGATTTATGGCTCGGCGAAAATCTGTTTTGCTGTATCCATTGGATTGAAACGCTGCTTGGAGATGATTAATTTCTTCTTGTAGATATCCGAAATCGGAACCACAGTATCTACAAGAAGAAATTAATCATCTCCAAGCAGCGTTTCAATCCAATGGATACAGCAAAACAGATTTTCGCCGAGCCATAAATCCCAATAAATACAAATCTGAAAACGGGAACAAGGAGGAGGCTAAGGGTAAGGTGTACCTACCATATATCAAGACAATAACGGAGAGAATTGGTCGAATATTAAATAAATATAACATATCTACAACCTACAAGCCAACACAAAAAATCAGCAATATACTGCGCCCAGCCAAAGATACAAGAGATCCGTTAAGTACTGCCGGTATATATCGCATCCCTTGCAGTTGTGGACAGGTTTATATCGGCACAACAAAAAGAATGGTTACCACAAGATTGCAAGAACACAAGAGGCATTGCAGACTAAAACAAAAGGAAAAATCAGCCGTAGCGGAACACTGGATGAACAACCAAGAACATATAATAAGATTCGAAGAAACACAGGTATTGTCCCAAACATCACATTATTACACCAGACTGTACAGAGAAGCCATTGAAATATATAAACACAAAAATTCCTTTAACAAAAAAGAAGAAACCATGAAGATAAACAAAATCTGGATCCCGGCACTGCTCAATACGACAACGAAGCCTATGACTTCTGCTAGCAACAGCCTGGACAAAACAGCACGCAACACGGACCGCGCAGAAAACCGCCTCTCCACCAGGGGCGTGCCTATAAATAGGGAGGGAGTTTCCAACAACCAGCCAGTCTGCAGCCGACTGTTGAGGAGTTCACAGAGAGCACGCAGTATCTCCTGAAGATGTCTACCGCAGCAGTAGACGAAACGTCGAGTAGAAGAACGACTGGACCACGGCCTATATGCCCGGAAGACGAACCTAACAGGGATCAAGACGCCGGCCGTGAAAGCCTACAGTTATACACCTTCCATTTTTCTTATAATTAATAAATAAACAACAATGTGTTCAACAATTTTAAATGTTTTATTCTGTAGACCCACAACAATGCATTTCGAACCCAAGGTTCATTGTGTTAAAATACGTGTATGGATGTTCCCTACCATCACACGAAAAATCTGCACCCATTTCGATAACACCCTGTATACCAATTTCTTAGTTTCAAAAATTAAAAAATGCAATACTTGTATACATTTTCACAATATTTCCCTCGTGTGTAACAAATAAAATCCATCTATAAATATAAAATGTCTCTTTTTTTTTAATTCCTTAAATTTTAATTAGATTTCCGGTAAATTAGTAATTATCACACATGCCTCTGGATTCGAGATTTACGGGATCATGTTTGTATAACGGTTTAGAATTCCTCACCATGATTTCTTTTATAGGGAGGGTTAAGCCACGTATCCTGCAACGTATATTTAGAGCATGTACTATAACCTCAAGTCTGAAATAAAAGATCATACGTAAAAGTTTTGTCCTTTTATGTCGTATTATGATGATGATTATTATTATTATTAATAATATTATTATTAATATTATTATTATTATTATTATTATTATTATTATTATTATTATTATTATTATTATTATTATTATTATTGAGATATTACTTTAATTTATTAATATTATTTTATGTTAGAGGTATTGCCAAATAATTTGTCAGCGATATGCGCGAACGGGCGTAGTTTAAGATCATATAATAGGTGGGAGAGTAGAAGAATGCCGTACGTGGGGACGGGACGCGAGCAAATGGGTCTCTATATGTGAGAATACATTGACGTTGTCGGGGAGAGGTGGGGAAGAAAGAGAAGGTGTGACTGGACATTATTGTGTTAGTGCAACGCGGACAAATTATTTGGTTTTACCTCTACTGCCCTTATGCTATTATCTTCGCTGTTTATAAAATACTGTCATAATATTATATTTCCGATAATTAATTATTTGTATAGTACTGTCATTAATAATATTATCGTAATAATTATTATTCATGAACTAGAAATCGGTTTGGATATTATAGAACCCATTCCATTGTGCCTCACAAAAGTGTTCATCGTTCATTTTTCCGAGATCGGTCAAATGTCTCTTATCTATATGTTTGCATTTCTGAACTAATTTTGGAATCCAGGTTGTTGTCATTAATTCATTTTGAGAATTTTCCTCATCATTGAGGGTTTTCTCCAACCAATCTTAAGAATTAACATGAATTTAAAAAATACATAAATGACTACGGACTTATAGATTATCATTTTGCAACAAACATTCACAAATTTCCCTCAATTAAAGTTCTCCAGCGTTCTCTGTCCTCTGTGTCTTCATCTGTTACACCAAATCTCCTCATTGAATTCTGAATGTTATTCTTCCAGGTTGTTTCGCAAATATGCCGCGAATACAGAAACTGCGAATATGGAATGACAATATGGGTATATAGGGGATACGTTCCAAGGTTACAGAA
The DNA here is from genome assembly GCA_030220185.1 of Diploptera punctata. NCBI lineage: Eukaryota > Metazoa > Arthropoda > Insecta > Blattodea > Blaberidae > Diploptera > Diploptera punctata. The sequence goes on from JASPKZ010003053.1 coordinate 772,140, forward strand.
TAAAATACAAATTATCAAAATAAAATCAATTAATGAGATGTTTTGAACAAGTTCTATTAATTATTAATGTCAGGTTTAGGAAAAGATTTAAAGAACTTTGTAAGTTTTTCCTGTTTTGCCGCTTTTAAAATGTCTTTCAATTAAGATTGATATTCAGCTTATCATAAGTAATGCCACGAGTGATTTCCAATTTATCTAGAGAATTTGGAAATCAAGAGTGGCATTTGTTAGGACTATTTAACGAATAAAATTAAGCTGTTTACTCACAAATCATTATTTAACTATAGTTATTTTAAAATATTTATATATTTAATGTAAACGGCGATGTTTGAAAACAAATGAGAAACGATTGGTACGCTTCATCTGCTATATTTTATCACCAGATCATACTATTTATTGCCAAAGGAACGCAATATTGTAAGAATGCTCTCTAGTGCAGAAAAAATGAAACACACAAAACTGTATATTAATTCATTTCTGATGTCGTATGATGTAAATATGACAATTATATTTTTCTGGACTATTTAACTCATGCCCCAAATGGGAGTCAATGACCAATCACATTTCAATGATTTCTATTTTACAACCAATCAGAGTCGTGTTTCACCAAATATTTATCAGTGTTATAATTACCATATTAAAGAAAGCTCCTCCTTACAATATTGCGTTCCTTTGGCAATAAATAGTATTATCTGGTTGCAGTGATAAACAAAAGAAGCAGTAGAAGCGTACCTATCGTTTCTCATTTGTTTTCAAACATCGCCGTTTACATTAAATATATAAATATTTTAAAATAACTATAGTTAAATAATGATTTGTGAGTAAACAGCTTAATTTTATTCGTTAAATAGTCCTAACAAATGCCACTCTTGATTTCCAAATTCTCTAGATAAATTCACTCCTCACTTCGTGAGTCGTGAATTTATCGATAATTTGGAAATCACTCGTGGCATTACTTATGATTATTACCTGGGAAAAAATACATTTAAGAAAGTGCAAACAGTGGTTTCTTTTTTTGGTGGTATAATAAATTGCTACAAATGTTTTTATATTAACTCCTGCAAACGCTATGTGTTGACATCTATGCACTATATATACAATCTGGTAGCCGTATTTCTTATGGGATTAGTCACTGCAAAATAATGGTCAGGCCTGTTCAGAATATTAAAAAGGAGGAGCTTTCTTTAATATGGTAAATTTAATACTGATAAATATTTCGTGAAACACGACTCTGATTGGTTGTAAAACAGAAATCATTGAAACGTGATTGGTCATTGACTCCCATTTGAGGCATGAGTTAAATAGTCGATATAATTCCTTATTTTGTCTTCGGATTTCTTGATTTATTAACATTGAAACAGCGTGATATAGACGCAAACGACTCGCCAAGGCGTATGAACGATCAAACAATTCTATTTTTACTTTAAGTGTCAACACTGATTTTTTTCTCTTCGGTACTAATTTTTCTTTCCTTTTATTTGACAAAGTAAACTGGGAACAAAGCACAAGAGACACGTGCTATTCAATCAAAATTATTGCAACGAACAAGTTGAATCAATAATATACCGTTCGTTGCGTTGGAGGCATTTATCAAAGTACCATCGGCACGTGAAACGCACAGACAGCCTTTGGTAGTATTCCACCCCGCATTCTTCTTACGTGTCCAAACCATCTTAGCCTTCTGTGTTCAATCTCATTCATTATGTTTCTTTCTGCATTCATCCATTTTCTAATTTCTGTATTTCTATTTTTTTTTTCAGTCGAGATTTTCTGGTAGCTTTTCTCCAAAAAATACACTTCAACTGTAGTTATTCTGTTGGCATGTTGTTGTGTCACTGTCCAAACTTCTGATTCATATAACATTATACTTTCTAGTATGGACTTATACATTTGTTGTTTTGATGTGTTAATGATGTTTTTGCCCCATAGTATAGAGTTTAACATTCCTATGGTTTTTCTTCCATTACTAATCCTTTTGCTAAGGTTGTTGTCATTCCTTTAATATATTGGAACATTTTTTCCAGTACAATTTTATATCACCTCCTGTATTGACTATTTATTAGTTTTTCCCGATATCTGAATTTCTTTCGCGAACCAATCTTGTACAAATTAATAATACGGTTAGGAACATCATATATGTAAATTTCATTTCTATCGCGTTTTATTGATATTTTAATTTTCATATTGTATTAAAAGGGTTAAATAAAAAGGAGTTGCAAGATTTTTGTAATTTATAAAAACTTCATTATTAGAGAAAGTAGGCCTATATTTACATTCTTTCAGCGTCTCCTCCCGTACCTACCACATTCTGCCACAAATGTGAAAGACGTATTCTATTAGCACGTCTATCTTTGTAATTGTTGTGAAGTGGCTGCTTTACAGTGTGGTGTCCACCATCTGTATTACTTTGACTCCCTAAAAACCCTTTAAAAGACACTTTAAAAGAGAGTTATTTAGAAATAGAAACTTTATTAACATTCTGTATGGCGACAGCTGACGCAAAACACTATACAATATATTATGTAGTTTTGCTAGCTTGCGACTTAAATGCTGAGTAAGGGTTACACAAGAATACTTTTTACAACCGATTGCAAATACATTGACTGAGTTTGATCACCTTGCGTGATGAAATATGGAAGACGCTCCTCTGACCAGCGACCTAATAATTTAGTATAAAACTTACTCACCGCACGACAGAAGACAAGACATAAGAGTCAGATCAGAGACGACAAGAGTCAGTAAGAAGATGTTAATTACATAATGTTTTACCTGGTAAGTCAGTCGTCTTCAAGTTATTTTAATATGGAGGCCTTTCGAAAACAATGTTTCATCTTCTACGTTTTAACTGGAACTGATGGCTGATGGTGTTGTATAGGTTCCATTTAAAACGCAGAAGATGAAACATTGTTTTCGAAAAGCCTCCATATTAAAACAACTTGAAGTTTAATAATTTAGTTGAGGACGACTGACTTACCAGGTAAAAAAATATATAATTAACATCTTATTACATAACCTCAAAGGTTCTTTAACATGAATTTCAAAAGTGTTGATAAGAGTCAGTAGTTAGGAGGGCCAGCTTCACACTTAGACGACAACAGTTCAACCCCGGGAGGAGGAAACCAGGAGGAAGCCAGTATCCAGTCAACAGAAGATCAATAGAAAACCAGATTATCAAGCCAACAGAAGAATAAGAGAAACCCCCGAGGAAACCAGACGACCAAGATGAGACCCTAGGAGGAGGCCCGTAGAAAGCCATGAAATCTACCATCCACGTTATTACCACCCTAATAGTAATATAATGTAAGTATAGAGAACGCCTATCTGTCTAGTTACGAATAGCTCTCTTTTCCCCTAATTTGCATAGATAATATTGGTTTGAACTGGTTATTTACACAGCCAGTAAGTAAGTAACATATGGAGTTTGCGCCGATCTAACAGCATCATGCTCTTTACTAACTTGTGTAACGTTGATTATGAATTCCATATTGTTTAAAGTTATATTTTCTCATGATGTACTCTGAGCTTTAATAAAACCTAATTTATAGACTACTAGCTAATACCCGGCGTGCGATGCTACTCCTAAATAAATGTTAATGTGTTTTTACCACCAGCCGTGCGCTGTTATGCTTGCCCGGTTAATCTGCTTGTCCCAATCTTCTTGTCGTTATTGCGAGTTATCCGTAGAAGATAAACATATGCTGTCGCGGACTTTTTTGTAGAGTTTTTTGTGATATTCAATTCTGTGTACATTAATTTGGTGTATTTGTTATGGTTTAGGCAGCATAAGCCATTTAAGCGTCAAAATAGGGACTTTATTTCACGTTTTTCACTACAAAGGGTGATTTTTTTAGGGGCGAAGGGATTGATTATTACAACTCTCTTATAGCCTATGTTCATCCCGGAATCTCCTGAACATTTTTCAAAAGTCCCATCTTAATCGGATGAACGGTATGGCAGAGCACGCTTGCCCGGGAATCTACTTATCCCGATCTTCTTGGCCTCAATGAAAGACAAAAATGGTTATTGTGAGTTGTCCGTAAAAGATAAACATATGCTGTCGCGGACTTTTTTGTAGAGTTTTTTGAGATATTCAATTCTATGTACATTAATTTGGTGTATTTGTTATGGTTTAGGCAGCGAAAGTTATTTAAGCGTCAAAATAGAGACTTTATTTTACGTTTTTCGCCACAATGGGTGATTTTTTAGGGGTGATGGGGTTCAGTATCAGAACTCTCTTTTAGCCTATGTTCATCCCGGAAATCGCCTGAACATTTTGCAAAAAACCCTATCAAAATCGGATCAACGGTATGGCCAGACATAGAATACGAACAAATAAACAAACATTGATTTTTATATATTCGGTGAATCAGATGATTCATATCGTAAGCCAGGAGAGACGCAGTCTGTGTCTCGGCAGGGAACCAAACATTTTCGTTGACCCCCAAGGTGGACTTGCATAAGGCTCCAAATATGGCACAACAGCATTAAAAATGACGTTTTTCGTATGGAGTAGCTACCGACCGAGACATTTCGAATGAGTATGGCGGATTTTCGACTATCTTCCAGTGTCATCGATGCAGGAGGTTAATGACATTGTTAAGCAGCGTGATAACTGGTATTGCCAACAAGGGTGATAGGGTTCAATGCCAGGAAGAGCGTTGCTTTTACATTTGTGCTGGACGAAGGTGATGTTACAAGGAACGCAGACACGACTTACGGGTTTAACACATAGAACATTGCGCACCGAAATATGTGTTTCCATTGTTAAACTGTATTAGATTTATTTCCTTTGTGAAAAGAAATAATCTTTAAAAGTTTATAAAATACTAGCTGTCCCATCTTTCCTATATGAATGTGAATGCTGGACGCTAAGAAATAATGCAGGCAAATAGAATCTGCAGAGATGAGATTATTGCTACTAGTGGCAGGATGTCAAAGAACAAATTTAAATTTAAAATGAAGATATCACAAAAGAGTTAAACATATTAAACCTTAACGAAAAAATAGCACCAAAAATATTCCCAAATACTTTTCTTTATTATTAATTCACAACTCCATTATTCAATTTTGTATTCATAAACAAAATGTAAAAAATTGAAGTGGCTGAAGAAAAAGGACTGTTGTGATAGAATAGATAATCCAAAAATATTTGCCATCACTAACTTTAAATACTTCCAGTATCCCTAAGACAATTTAGTATTCTAATCAAAATAATTGGATCAATTAATCATAAATGTATGTTTTCAAAAAAAAAAGAGTTATTTTTATCTAAAAATAAAACCTTGTGAAAGCAACTGAAAGCCATGGATTCACTATAAATTTTATAGTCTTGCGCACTATATCAAGGGAGTATTTGTATTTATACAGTGAGTTTCTCTCTGCCTGCGGCCGATTGCGGGAAAAGTGACTGTAAGCCATCAACACGCGCTGCTCACGCAGTGTCCACACTAGTGGCCGCAAGTCGAGTGAAACTCACTGTAATACCAAACCTCATATTTTAAGAACAGAAGACCAAAGACCGCCAGAAAAATGTTTTACATTTTAAATATATAAATAAGAGATTAAGAATCGCTCATTAAAGAGAAGAATAGATCACTTCAACATACTTTGAGATAGGAAAAACACCAAAAAATATATTAGTAAACCATTGGAGCAATCTGTTGCAATGTATGGAAGTGAGGTATGGACAATCAGTAAGTACTGCAAAAATAGACTAAAAGCCTCAGAAATAGATTATTTACGCAAAAGTGCCAGAAAGTCAAAATTAGAACGTGTCACTAATAAGGAAATTAGAAAGATAATGGAAACAGAAGAATGGATAATCGAAATAATTGAGGAGAAGGAATTAAAATGGTTAGGACATATTTTAAGAGCTGTTAGTTTATGCTGATGATGTAGTACTACTGGCCGATAGCGAGGAGATACTAAAGGCCAACACGCACACACTATTGAGTAACACTAAGAAATTAGGACTGGAAGTAAATATCAGTAAAACTAAATATATGGTCACACGTAGAAATACATTATATAATGGAAATGGACAGCTAATGACAAATGAGGGAAATTTTGAGGAATTGGCTGAATTCAAATACCTAGGAACAATAATCACAAATAGGAATGAGATGCACAAAGAAATTAAACATAGGCTCAATTCTGGAAATGCATGCTATTATGTATTGCAGAGACTTTTGATGTCCCAACTCCTTTCAAAAAACATTAAGCTGAAAATATATAAAACTATTATTCTACCAGTTATATTATATGGGTGCGAAACATGGACTCTTACTTTAAGGGAGGAAAGGAAGAGATTACGAGTATTTGAGAATAAAGTTCTTAGGAAAATTTTTGGACCAAAGAGAGATGAACAGACAGGTGAATGGAGAAGACTTCATAACAATGAACTACATGGTCTTTATAGGAAGCCAGATATAATAAGAACAGTTAAGTCCCATAGACTGCGATGGGCAGGACATGTTGCGCGTATGGGGAATGAAAGACGTGCATGGAAACTTCTTGTAGGAAAGCCAGAAGGAAAACGCCCAGTTGGTAGTCCAAGAATGAGGTGGGAGAAGAACATTAACTATGATTTGAGGGAAGTAGATTATACGGGGAATGATTGGAAAGCATTAGCTCAGGATAGGGATGTATGGAGAGCTTATGTCCGTGCGGCCATGAACCTACGGGTTCGATAGTGCCAGTGAGTAAGTAAGTAAGTAAGGACATATTTTAAGAATGGAAGCCGAAATAAATATAACTTATCAATGGCAACCGACCAGAAATAAGAAAAAATGAGTCCAAAGTTAACATGGATAAAAATCATGGGGATATCAACGCAAGCAAGAGAAGATGCCTTAGAAATCGTCAAAATTTGAATTTTTGTTTTTTCGCTCATATTCACACCTTGAAGTGTGTTCCATATGAATATAAATTGGTTTTGCACCACACACTTATTTAAAGGTTCTAAGTGTGGGTTAAAGGGCATACTGCATGGTAGGACCGTGAGTTGTGTAAAACTTTAAACTCAATTTCCCGCTACTTTTGTTTTTGCGAGCCTTATGTTCCTTTTCTCTGAAACTATTCATCCCAGAGAAATGGAATTTTCACAGGCTGTTTGTCTGGTACGTAGGAATAAACCGGCAATCTTTCAACAGTTTAATTTTATTATTAAGGGCACCAATAATTATTTTCCTTTTCAAAATGCACCAAAAAATAGTTTTTTTTAATTCTTACTGTTTCATTTTTAATGGTGTGTTCTTGAAAAAATCTCATTTTTTGCCAAATAGTGTGTGCATACTGTATGTGAGGAAAAAATTGATGTTCTACTGTTATACAGTTCTTCTGAAAAGGAACATTAAAATTAGAACATTTAACATGGCGGAGATACAAGGTACCTTCTCCTCTTAACCCTCTTGCTTTGGAAGTTTGGAACGGGAAGAGGGCAGCGACTGTAAAAAAAACCGAAGATAGATTATTATTATTATTATTATTATTATTATTATTATTATTATTATTATTATTATTATTATTATTATTATTATTATTAAACCTGCTCGAGGTGGACCTGCTAATCCGAGTAACCCAAATCAAGGTTGTGGTATAGAATCCCTTCGGCGATTTGGGTCGGAGAACTGATGGGAAGAGGGGGTCTTTTCTCTGGGATGATAAGAGACCCATGCTCGGGGAAACAAGAGTAAATTCCACAACGACAACTAATTTTTAATAGGTTGGCGGAAGTGGCAACCTCTAGATGGGGTTAGTACATCCAGGAGCTGGACCTAAAGCTTTGAGGTGGCAGCCCCACCAATGGTCTACTCTGCATAGCGTTGGTACCGCGATCGGAGGAAAACACATTACTCGTATTCTTCACAATGGAAACTCGGACGGACTTAACCAAAGAAAAAGTAAAATCCAAGCAGCCGAGATGAAATTTCTAAGAAGAGTAAAAGGCTGCACTAGAACGGACCAGATAAGAAACGAGGATATCCGTGAAGAACTGCAAATCTACTCCATAAAAGAAAATATATTTAATAACAAGATACAGTGGAAAGAACATGTAGAAAGAAAGGAAGAAAGTAGATTACCAAATAAAATCTTCCATTATTTTCCAAGAGGAAGAAGAGATGTCGGACGTCCTCGGAAGAGATAGTCTTAAATCTATTAGTGAAGACGGAACAGGCAACTCTTGCCTAAACCAGGAAGTGAAGAAGAAGAGGAAGATTATTATTATTATTATTATTATTATTATTATTATTATTATTATAAAATCCATTTCCGTTGCCAAAAGATACTTATTTGTTTTTGTTGTTGATGGCCAAAGTTCTGCTCCATAAGTAATGATGTTTTTAACAATTGTAGGCCTATGATATATATTCATTTTATTTTTATTACTTATATTTTTATCCCACAATATTCCATTGAGGCAAGCAATGGCAAATTTTCCTTTATTATTTCTATTTCTTATTTCCTCTTCATAACTCTCATTTTTATTTATTTTTATTCCTAAATATGTGATCACACTATAAGATTTTATTGTTTCTTCAGTCTCCAAAATTAAATTTTATTCTGGTTCACCAACTAGTAATTTTTTGTTTCATGTTCAAAATTAATCCCCATTTTTCATATTTTTCTATTAATTTTCTAGTCATATATTCTAAATATTCATAATCTTGTGCAATTAACAATTGATCATCTGTAAAATTGGATTTTATATGAAGGGCAGCAAGAATTTCAAGAAGAGAAAACATTAGGAACTCAGTTATAAGGGAGAAAATGAAGATTGAAGACACTATTTTAGATTATATTAAAATTCAGCAATTGAGATGGTACGGACATGTCCAGCGAATGGAAAAGGATCGGCTACCAAAATCTGTTTTGGAATGAAAACCTGAGGGAAGACGAGGCAGAGGAAGACCTAAAACCTCCTGGAGTCAGGGAATATATTTATACATGAAAGAGAAACATCTACAACCAGGAGATTGGATGGACCGACAAAATTGGCTATTAGGAATCGGACAATGTCAAAGACATTAATCAACCGATGATCTATCTATCTATCTATCTATCTATCTATCTATCTATCTATCTATCTATCTATCTATCTATCTATCTATCTATCTATCTATCTATCTATCTATCTATCTATCTATCTATATCTATCTATCTATCTATCTATCTATCTATCTATCTATCTATCTATCTATCTATCTATCTATCTATCTATCTATCATTATTAATTATTATTATCATTATCATTATCATTATCATTATTATTATCATCATCATCGTCATTGTTGTTAATGATCATCGTCTCCGTGTATGTTTCAGAGCAAGAGATACTTTTTTACGATATGGGCGATTCACTGCTAAAACATGCATAGAGATTTGCTGAACAAATAACTTTCTTGTCTTCTTAACATTCAGATGTTATCTTTACTTTTGCGATGCTGCATTAGAGACTCCAGTGCTCCAAGATAGAAAGTACTTCATCCTATTTACTAACTTCTATAAAAAAAAAGTATCATATTTAAACAGGCAAACATATTAATATCCGGCTCGGCGGTTTAATATCTACATTTTTGTAGACTAGTCTAGTCTCTTCTTGTGTCATATACAGAACAGGCAGAAAATCAGGGGTATATAAACTTAAAAAATCATGGTTATTATAGTGTCCACGTTTCACGATAAACATTATTTGTGAAGTATGTTTTATAAAGTGATAGTGTGATTAGATTTCTTACTATTAGCCGATAGCGAGGAGATACTAAAGGACAACACGCACACACTATTGAGTAACACTATGGCATTAGGACTGCAAGTAAATATCAATAAAACTAAATATATGATCACACGTAGAAATGCATTATATAATGGAAATGGACAGCTAATGACAAATGAGGAAAATTTTGAGGAAGTGGCTGAATTCAAATACCTAGGAACGATAATCACAAATAGGAATGAGATGCACAAAGAAATTAAACATAGGCTCAATTCCGGAAATGCGTGCTATTATGCATTACAGAGACTCTTGATGTCCCAAATCCTTTCAAAAAACGTTAAACTGAAAATATATAAAACTATTATTCTACCAGTTATATTATATTGTGCGAAACATGGACTCTTACTTCAAGAGAGGAAATGAGATTACGAGTTTTTGAGAATAAAGTTCTTAGGAACATTTTTGGACCAAAGAGAGATGAACAGACAGGTGAATGGAGAAGACTACATAACAATGAAGTACATGCTCTTTATAGGAAGCCAGATGTAATAAGAACAGTTAAGTCTCATAGACTGCGATGGGCAGGGCATGTTGCACGTATGGGGAATGAAAGACGTGCATGGAAGCTTCTTGTAGGAAAGTCAGAGGGAAAACGCCCAGTTGGTAGACCAAGAATGAGGTGGGAGAACAACATTAACTATTATTTGAGGGAAGTAGATTATACAGGGAATGATTGGAAAGCATTAGCTCAGGATAGGGATGTATGGATAGCTTATGTCCGCGCGGCCATGAACCTACGGGTTCGATAGTGCCAGTGAGTAAGTAAGTAGATACGTAAGTAAGTAAGCTAGACTCAAATTCAATCAGTTTAGATATTTCGATGCCAATTTCTTTAAAGTGGCCATACATATTACATGTTTCAGTTGCATAAGTGTCCTGGAAATCACAGAGTTCAACTAATAAACTTAAATCTGTATTAACTGCCTGTAAGTCTTGCTTATTTCATTTGTATTTCTGAAACTCCTCGCCAAAAACTGCCAAAATAGCGGTTTCCAGTCTGTTTAACCCTACCATACCATCGGTCCTGCGAGGACTGCAGTACAATATCCTAAGTAAGATGGGCAGTGCTTCATTTGCTATTTGTTCCTGCCACCATAACTTAAATACACGATCGAGAGAAAATTTGGATCTAGCCGTGTCCTCTACATCGAGCATCTCACTATTCCTCACCCTTCCTTGTTTCAGCCACACGACTCTGGAATTCCCTCCCCTCGTATATCAAGAACTGCCAGACTCAAAAACAGTTTAAAAAGAAACTCACTTCATATTTCCTTAGACAATATATTATATAACTGTGTCCCAAGTATACTTTTATTATTCTTTATATTTTAAACTTTCTTTATCAAATCATGTACTTAATCTAATTAGGCCTATAGGTTATTATTTTTTTCTTTCTTATCCTTGTCAACTTTATATTGTGTAGTCTGCATCTATGGGGTCGGAGGTATAGACCAACCTATGTCCATTTTGGCCAAAATGATATAAAATTGGCACAATAATATGGGTTTCTGGTCCTTTACCGAATGGTATACAACACTATGTCCTATATAATGAATTGGCGGAGTTACGTTGCTTTTAAAAAACGCCAAGTCCCTTTACTGAAGTCCACTAAAACATCTTCAAACTTCTCTCCTATAAAATATAGTAAATGTGACATAGTTTCCTATACTTCCGACCCACAGATATTATTATGAATCAATCATAATTCTTATTGTATGTATAGTTTAACCCTAGTGAAGTGGAAGAGAAGACCTTACCGTCTTAACTCCATCTGGTAAAATAAATAAATAAATAAATAAATAAATAAATAAATAAATAAAAATACATTGTTACTATCTAAGTCAGTGAAACACAGCGACAGTGCTGCTATGACTGGAGGTAAACGTACCGCTATGTCGTATAATAAATAAGAATTTGAATTATAATAATCTTCTTCTTCTACTACAAGGTTTAGGCTATGCAGCCTGTTCCGGCGAAGTTAAAAGTGGGGTCCATCTTCTACGTGGTCGGCCAACATCTCTTGTTCCTCTGGGATTATACAGGAAGGTTCTTTTTGGTATTCTTTCGTTGTTCATTCTCATTAAGTGTTCTGTCCATTTCTTATTATTTTACCTTCAATTTTATATATATTTAATTCTTCTCGTATAGTTTCATTCCTTATTCTATCCGCTCTTGTGCATCCTTTCACATTACGTAAAAATAGCATTTCCGCAGTCTGTATCCTGCTTTTATCCCTTGATAGGTAGAGCTCAGAGCCGAAGAGAAGGCGAATCTACCTAAGGGAAAGCACCCTAAAAACAAAGCTGAAGCAAGTTGGGAGGCTGTAAGGTGGCAATCCCACCACCTAACTATATCTTCGCAGCCCTTGTAAGGCGGCCAGATGAATCTTTTATTACTAAAAAGCGAAGGAATTATAATAATATTACTGCAAATACTATGTTCCTCATATTTTACTAGGCCGTACAGTTTTGAAATGAGATGAAATTATCTGTGCTTGTGCTAATCTTACAACAGTTTTCGGGCGAGATCTCTCATAAGTTGAAGAACTCATGGCACCATCAGCCATTGGCATCAGTTGCATATCTCAAAATAATCACTGCTCCGGCATATGTACAATTTTTATCTTAAAGGTTAGATACACCCTGTATCTGTGATACCTGCATAATCCACCAAGATCGCCCTCTTCACGTTTTGATCAAGATCTAATTAATTAGGTGCAGTTAATGGTAAAATGAGGGCACAGAACAGTTGCTCATAATGGCAAGTTGAATATAAAGTAATTATTACCCTTCCAGCACGAAGCAATTGAATTAGTGCGGCAAACATTTCTCTACTCTGAGCTCATGCATTTATATGAGCATCTAAGAGATAATACGGCATTATCGATTCAACGTGAATTGTGTCAACTCTTCTACCCATTTGCGTCATACATTTTTTTCTTACTTGCAGAACTTCTATTCACATTCTGTTCTAGTGGTTAGGCTCACATTTATAAAATTCCTGTAGAAGGTCAAAATATCCAATATATGTCAAATATTTTCATAAGTAATGCACGAGTGATTTCCAAATTATCGATAAATTCACGACTCACTAAGTGAGGAATGAATTTATCTAGAGAATTTGGAAATCAAGAGTGGCATTTGTTAGGACTATTTAACGAATAAAATTAAGCTGTTTACTCACAAATCATTATTTAAATATAGTTATTTTAAAATATTTATTTATTTAATGTAAACGGGGATGTTTGAAAACAAATGAGAAGCGATGTTTGAAAACAAAACTGAGTAACGATTGTTACGTTTGTTCATCACTGCAGCCAGATCATATTATTTATTGCCAAAGGATGGAAATATTGTAAGAATGCACCCTAGAGGAGAAATTTATAACAAAAATTATAGGTAATAATTAATTTCTAATGCTCTATGATGTAAATATGTCAATTATATTTTTCTGCAACGTTATTTCCTGGGAAATAATTTGTTTAAGAAGGTACAAACAGTCTTTTTTTTGTGGTATAATCAATTGCTACAAATGTTTTTTTTTATATTATCACAAGCACCATCAGCTGACATTCGTGCACTGTATATACAATCTGGTAGCCGTATTTGTTAGAGAGTCGGTTACTGCAAAATAATGCTATGACCTATTCAGAATGTTACAAAGGAGGAACTTTCTTCAATATGATAAACTTGTTTGATAAATTCGAGGTGAAACACGACTGTGAATGGTTTTAATTCAAAATACATTAAAATGTGATCATCATCATCATCATCATCAAGGATTATGTCAAATGGCCTGTTCCGATCTCATTGTAGGTAGAATTGGTCCTTCCATCTCTTCAATGGTCTTCCCAACAATCTTCTCCTTTTTGGTTTATAATTATACATTCTTCTTGGTATGCGCTGTTCATTCATTCGTAATACGTGCTGAAGATATGCATTTTGATAGTATTTTATTCTTTCACAGATATTAAATATATTAAGTTCTGTCGTTATATCTTCGTTTTTACACGCTTTATATTAGCTTGACCTGTATCTATGTAACTGAATCTTTTAACGCGATTTTCACCCACTTCAAATCAATGGATCGACTTGAAACTTTGTATACTTGTAAAAGACCCGTGACAATACAATAATTTCATATTTTGTTTCTAAAATCATGGCCAGAATATCAGAAAAATCAAAAAAAGTGTCTTTGTATCTATGTAACGGAATTTTTGAACACGATTTTCACCCACTTAGAAACATTGGATCGACTTGAATTTGTATACGTGTAAAGGACCCATGGCAATACAATAATTTAATATTTATTTTCTAAAGTCCTGGCCAGAATCATCAGAAAATCAAAAAAGTGTCTTTGTATCTATGTAACGGAATTTTTTAACACGATTTTTACCCACTTAAACATTGGATCAACTTGAAACTTTGTATACTTGTAAAGGACCCGTGACAATACAATAATTTCATATTTTGTTTCTAAAATCCTGGCCAGAATCATCAGAAAATCAAAAAAATGAAAACTAGTATAATAGGTTGCGGACTTGTCGACTTTTTAGTCAATCGTTGTAAGAGCTCAGTTGGTAGAGCAGTGAACTCTAGTAGTATATAATTTCAGTAATCCATAGGTCGCTGGTTCAAATCCGGCTGGGAGTTTTTTTTTAGAGTATTACTTTTAGCTCATACTACAATAGTATCGAATTTAAAGATATTTACATTTTTATCCTATTCTGTAAAATATTAAAACTAAAAAATAAAAAATAAATAATAGTTTTAAAAAACTAAAACAACACGCTTTATTATAAAAACGAACTAAAAAAATGAAAAATAATTTTAATTTCCAACACATTTTTACATTTTCTTCTTAGAGACTTTACTTTTACCAATATCTGTTTATTATCAAATGTATTAATTTATAAAGAACACCCCACACTTTTGATGGTGAAATTATTTATCCCAAGCGTGTTGGAAATTAAAATTATTTTTCATTTTTTTAGTTCGGTTTTCTAATAAAGTGTGTTGTTTTAGTTTTTTAATACTATTATTTATTCTTTTTATCGATCCTTTGAAATGTGACTGGTCATTGAATCCCATTTGGGGCATGAGTTAAATAGTCAATAAAATGATGTATTGTCATAGAAGCCGTAAGTTGGTACTGCGATCGATGCACCGCTGCCTCTTATCATACAGCTATAAGAAAGTGGGTCCCGCTCCGTAGCTCAGTGGTTAAGGTAAGATGCCTTGGCGCAGAGCTACGGGACTTGCTCTAGTTCGGATCTCCATGAGGGAAGAAATATACTGGAACCGGTGTCCACCTAGCATCGTGACGCATTTGGGTAGCTAGAATAAATAGTGGTTCCAAGTTAGGAAAACTAGCGAAACCGGCTGGGGACCCGAGATGCTGACCATATGTCACTCCTACACTGGCTGGATGATCGTCTGTCACTGTGATTAACGCAGGTGGAAGTGAGACCAGCAGCCGGTTGGTAAGACATTCTAGGCCTGTCGCGCCGTGGATTATTTGTAGCATATGATATGAAAAGAAAAATGAATGCTTGAGTCGGGATTTGAACCCGAGTCTCTAAACTCTGTACGTTTAGCGCTCTAACCATCTGAGCCACTCAAGTATTCCAACACAAACATACATTTTTCTTATATATGTAGTATTCTCAATTCACACAAGAGGTAGCGGGAAGTCGTTCCAACTGACATCTAGCGGCCACTATAACAGGCAAGCAAATTTTTAAAGAGAATATATACTTTATAGCAGTAACCCTTGTATATTTAGATGTTATAACTATATTTTTGACATTTGGCAATGAAGGCAAATATGATATGAAAAGAAAAATGAATGCTTGAGTCCGGATTTGAACCCGAGTCTCTAACTCTGTACGTTTAGCGCTCTAACATCTGAGTCACTCAAGTATCCCAACACAAACCCACATTTTCTTATATATATATATATATATATATATATAACTGTCAAAAACATGAAAACATAAAAAAACGCATATTACAATTTAAGTAGTAATGCTGACCACATGTGGAAAGGTATTTAAACTCTTATCTCACGGACTCAATTTTGCTCCTACAATAAAAATGTATATATAAAAATGATCCTAAGAAATCAGAGTTATTAAAAATTAAATAAACAAAAAATTCATTGTTTGCCAATTTTTTAAAAGCATTTACACCAGTCGGTCCCCTTAATAAGTAAAACTTATAATTGATTTTATATGTTTTCAGAATTGGGTCAGCATACTGTAGATTTATTGCTTTATATATCCCTGTATTAAGAACAGAAACTCTCACGAGAACGATTCAAAGTTGAACTAACGTTTTCTTATATATGTAACATTTATAAGATACTCTGTCCTAGTTTATCTTGTTGCCACAACGTACAGCATTATTAATTTACATATTTTTGTGCATAATGCAGTTAAATAGAACGAAGTGTGAAAACTCATGAATTCCTTTTTATATATTCTGCATTCCTACATAGCTAAGTTCAAAGAGATAATTAACTTTTTAAGGTGAACTCCACTATGTCTGTGATAGTTAAATAACTTAGAAAACTAATGATAACATTTACGAACGTTTTACAAAATCATACCTTTTCATACAAGACTATCTTTTTAAAATATAGAAATAAATGTTTCACCATGAACTCTGTAAAAATATATCTGAATACTTAATAAATAATAGTTTAAAAAACTAAAACAACACGCTTTATTAGAAATCCGAACTAAAAAATGAAAAACAATTTTAATTTCCAACACGCATGGGATAAAATTAAAGAGGTCAACAAAAAAATCATCTCCAACACATCTAGAATAAAACTAGAGTTATCAACATAAAGAAAATTATTTTACCATCAATTCATATATTTGATAATAAACAGATATTGGTAAAAGTAAAGTCCCTAAGAAGAAAATGTAAAAATCATAAAAAGCACCCCACGCTTTTGATGGTAAAATAATTTTCTTTATGTTGGGTTGATAACTCTAGTTTTATTCCATGTGTGTTGGAGATGATTTTTTTGTTGACCACTTCAATTTTATCCCAAGTGTGTTGGAAATTAAAATTGTTTTTCATTTTTTAGTTCGGATTTCTAATAAAGCGTGTTGTTTTAGTTTTTTAAAACTATTGTTAATTTTTTATTTTTTAGTTTTAATATTTTACAGAATAAGATGAAAATATAAATATCTTTAAATTCGATAATATTGTAGTATGAGCTAAAAGTAATACTCTTCTAAAAAAATCCTCCCAGCCGGATTCGAACCAGCGACCTATGGATTACTGAAATTATATACCACTACAGTTCACCGCTCTACCAACTGAGGTCTTACAACGATTGACTAAAAAGTCGACAAGTCCGCAATCTATTACACCAGTTTTAATTTTTTTTCTGATTATTCTGGCCAGGATTTTAGAAACAAAATATGAAATTAATGTATTGTAACGAGTCCTTTACAAGTATACAAAGTTTCAAGTCGATCCAATGTTACTAAGTGGGTGAAAATCGTGTTGAAAGACTCCGTTACATAGATACAAAGACACTTTTTTTCTGACGATTCTGGCCAGGATTTTAGAAACAAATATGAAAATATTATATTGTCACGGGTCCTTTACAAGTATACAAAGTTTCAAGTCGATCTAATGTTTCTAAGTGGGTGAAAATCGTGTTCAAAAATTCCGTTATGTAGATACAAATACACTTTTTTTGATTTTCTGATTATTCTGACTAGGATTTTAGAAACAAAATATGAAATTATTGTATTGTCACGGGTTCTTTACAAGTCAAAGTTTCAAGTCGATACAATGATTTTAAGTGGATGAAAATCGCGTTGAAAGATTCCGTTACATGGATAGATAGATAGATAGATAGATAGATAGATAGATAGATAGATAGATAGATAGATAGATAGATAGATAGTAGATAGATAGATAGATAGATAGATAGATAGATAGATAGATAGATAGATAGATAGATAGATAGATAGATAGATATAGATAGATAGATAGATAGATAGTATCAGATAGATAGACAGGTAGATAGATAGGTAGATAGACAGGTAGATAGATAGGTAGATAGATAGATAGGTAGATAGATAGATAGAAGGAGGTAGATAGGCAGGTAGATAGGCAGGTAGATAGGCAGGTAGATAGGCAGGTAGATAGGCAGGTAGATAGGCAGGTAGATAGGCAGGTAGATAGGCAGGTAGATAGGCAGGTAGATAGGCAGGTAGATAGGCAGGTAGATAGCGGACTAGGCGTAGATAGGCAGGTAGATAGACAGGTAGATAGACAGGTAGATAGACAGGTAGATAGACAGGTAGATAGACAGGTAGATAGACAGGTAGATAGACAGGTAGATAGACAGGTAGATAGACAGGTAGATAGACAGGTAGATAGACAGGTAGATAGACAGGTAGATAGACAGGTAGATAGACAGGTAGATAGACAGGTAGATAGACAGGTAGATAGACAGGTAGATAGACAGGTAGATAGACAGGTAGATAGACAGGTAGATAGACAGGTAGATAGACAGGTAGATAGACAGGTAGATAGACAGGTAGATAGACAGGTAGATAGACAGGTAGATAGACAGGTAGATAGACAGGTAGATAGACAGGTAGATAGACAGGTAGATAGACAGGTAGATAGACAGGTAGATAGACAGGTAGATAGACAGGTAGATAGACAGGTAGATAGACAGGTAGATAGACAGGTAGATAGACAGGTAGATAGACAGGTAGATAGACAGTAGATAGACAGGTAGATAGACAGGTAGATAGACAGGTAGATAGACAGGTAGATAGACAGGTAGATAGACAGGTAGATAGACAGGTAGATAGACAGGTAGATAGACAGGTAGATAGACAGGTAGATAGACAGGTAGATAGACAGGTAGATAGACAGGTAGATAGACAGGTAGATAGACAGGTAGATAGACAGGTAGATAGACAGGTAGATAGACAGGTAGATAGACAGGTAGATAGACAGGTAGATAGACAGGTAGATAGACAGGTAGATAGACAGGTAGATAGACAGGTAGATAGACAGGTAGATAGACAGGTAGATAGACAGGTAGATAGACAGGTAGATAGACAGGTAGATAGACAGGTAGATAGACAGGTAGATAGACAGGTAGATAGACAGGTAGATAGACAGTAGATAGACAGGTAGATAGACAGGTAGATAGACAGGTAGATAGACAGGTAGATAGACAGGTAGATAGACAGGTAGATAGACAGGTAGATAGACAGGTAGATAGACAGGTAGATAGACAGGTAGATAGACAGGTAGATAGACAGGTAGATAGACAGGTAGATAGACAGGTAGATAGACAGGTAGATAGACAGGTAGATAGACAGGTAGATAGACAGGTAGATAGACAGGTAGATAGACAGGTAGATAGACAGGTAGATAGACAGGTAGATAGACAGGTAGATAGACAGGTAGATAGACAGGTAGATAGACAGGTAGATAGACAGGTAGATAGACAGGTAGATAGACAGGTAGATAGACAGGTAGATAGACAGGTAGATAGACAGGTAGATAGACAGGTAGATAGACAGGTAGATACAGGTAGATAGACAGGTAGATAGACAGGTAGATAGACAGGTAGATAGACAGGTAGATAGACAGGTAGATAGACAGGTAGATAGACAGGTAGATAGACAGGTAGATAGACAGGAGATAGACAGGTAGATAGACAGGTAGATAGACAGGTAGATAGACAGGTAGATAGACAGGTAGATAGACAGGTAGATAGACAGGTAGATAGACAGGTAGATAGACAGGTAGATAGACAGTAGATAGACAGGTAGATAGACAGGTAGATAGACAGGTAGATAGACAGGTAGATAGACAGGTAGATAGACAGGTAGATAGACAGGTAGATAGACAGTAGATAGACAGGTAGATAGACAGGTAGATAGACAGGTAGATAGACAGGTAGATAGACAGGTAGATAGACAGGTAGATAGACAGGTAGATAGACAGGTAGATAGACAGGTAGATAGACAGGTAGATAGACAGGTAGATAGACAGGTAGATAGACAGGTAGATAGACAGGTAGATAGACAGGTAGATAGACAGGTAGATAGACAGGTAGATAGACAGGTAGATAGACAGGTAGATAGACAGGTAGGATAGACAGGTAGATAGACAGGTAGATAGACAGGTAGATAGACAGGTAGATAGACAGGTAGATAGACAGGTAGATAGACAGGTAGATAGACAGGTAGGTAGACAGGTAGATAGACAGGTAGGTAGACAGGTAGATAGACAGGTAGGTAGACAGGTAGATAGACAGGTAGATAGACAGGTAGATAGACAGGTAGATAGACAGGTAGATAGACAGGTAGATAGACAGGTAGATAGACAGGTAGGTAGACAGGTAGATAGACAGGTAGGTAGACAGGTAGATAGACAGGTAGATAGACAGGTAGATAGACAGGTAGTAGACAGGTAGATAGACAGTAGATAGACAGGTAGATAGACAGGTAGATAGACAGGTAGATAGACAGGTAGATAGACAGGTAGATAGACAGGTAGATAGACAGGTAGATAGACAGGTAGGTAGACAGGTAGATAGACAGGTAGATAGACAGGAGATGACAGGTAGGTAGACAGGTAGATAGACAGGTAGGTAGACAGGTAGATAGACAGGTAGGTAGACAGGTAGATAGACAGGTAGGTAGACAGGTAGATAGACAGGTAGGTAGACAGGTAGATAGACAGGTAGGTAGACAGGTAGATAGACAGGTAGGTAGACAGGTAGATAGACAGGTAGGTAGACAGGTAGATAGACAGGTAGGTAGACAGGTAGATAGACAGGTAGGTAGACAGGTAGATAGACGGTAGGTAGACAGGTAGATAGACAGGTAGGTAGACAGGTAGATAGACAGGTAGGTAGACAGGTAGATAGACAGGTAGGTAGACAGGTAGATAGACAGGTAGGTAGACAGGTAGATAGACAGGTAGGTAGACAGGTAGATAGACAGGTAGGTAAGACAGGTAGATAGACAGGTAGATAGACAGGTAGATAGACAGGTAGATAGACAGGTAGATAGACAGGTAGGTAGAGCAGGTAGATAGACAGGTAGGTAGACAGGTAGATAGACAGGTAGGTAGACAGGTAGATAGACAGGTAGGTAGACAGGTAATAGACAGGTAGGTAGACAGGTAGATAGACAGGTAGGTAGACAGGGTAGATAGACAGGTATGTAGACAGGTAGATAGACAGGTAGGTAGACAGGTAGATAGACAGGTAGGTAAGAAGGTAATAGACAGTAGGTAGACCAGTAGATAGACGAGGTAGGTAACAGGGTAGATAGACAGGTAGGTAGAACAGGTAGATGACAGGTAGGTAGACAGGTAGATAGACAGGTAGGTAGACAGGTAGATAGACAGGTAGGTAGGCAGGTAGATAGACAGGCAGGTAGGCAGGTAGATAGACAGGCAGGTAGGCAGGTAGATAGACAGGCAGGTAGGCAGGTAGATAGACAGGCAGGTAGGCAGGTAGATAGACGGCAGTAGGCAGGTAGATAGACGGCGGTAGCAGGTAGATAGACAGGCAGGTAGGCGGTAGATAGACGGCAGGGAGCAGGTAGATAGACAGGCAGGTAGGCAGGTAGATAGAGGCAGTAGGCAGGTAGATAGACAGGCAGGTAGCCAGTAGATAGACACAGTAGGCTCTAATAGACAACAGTAGATAGACAGGTAGATAACAAGTAGGTAGACAGGTAAAGACAGGCAGGTAGACAGGTAAATAGACGGCAGGTAGACAGCTAGAAGACACAGGCAGACAGGCAGGTAGATAGACGGCAGGTAGATAGACAGCAGGTAGATAGAACAGGTAGATAGACAGTAGATAGACAGGCAGATAGACAGGTAGATAGAAATAGATAGACAGTAGATAGAAGGTAGATAGAAGGTAGATAGAGCAGGTAGGTAGACAGGTAAGATAGACAGTAGGTGACTGTAGCTAGGACAGGTGATAGACAGGCAGATAGATATACGGCAGATGAGAGACAGGCAATAGAGAGACAGGCAGAGATATAGACAGGCAGATAGATAGACAGGCAGATAGATGACAGGTAGACAGGTAGATAGACAAGTAGGTAGACAGGTAGATAGACAGGTTGGTCAGACAGGTAGATAGACAGGTAGGTAGACACATGCTATATAGACAGAAAAAAAAAAACGTAGATAGACAGGTAGATAGACAGGGTAGATAGACATAGGTAGACAGTAGATAGAAGGTAGGTAGACAGGTAGATAGAGCAGGTAGGTAGACAGGTAAGATAGACAGTAGGTGACTGTAGCTAGGACAGGTAGGTAGACAGGTAGATAGACAGGTAGGTAGACAGGTAGATAGACAGGAGGTAGACAGGTAGATAGACAGGTAGGTAGACAGAGTAGATAGACAGGAGGTAA